>CM074179.1:15598379-15915375 GCA_037179385.1 Holothuria scabra
ATAAGATTCTTCAATAAGAGCCTCCCAATCTATTATGACCAGATTACGTTCCAATTCTCTCTTCAATGAGCTTTAGGCAGGGGCGTAGCCAGGATTTTCTTGTGGGGGGGGGGGGCAAAGTCGACTCATCGTCCCCAATCTTGACCGACAGGACTATCTAAGCGGAGCGCCACCATCGGTTGGCGCGGAGCGTACAAGAAAATTTTTGGTTTTAGAAACCCTTCAGATGGCAGGAAACGGCACTTCCCGAGTGTTTTATGCCGCATGTTCCCAACCTGGAAATGGATATCATTTCTGAAATTTCTCAATTAATGCAAAAAAAAAAAAAAAAAAAACAATCTATAAAAAATGTCAATACATGTTTCTAAGCGGAGCTCTACCATCGATTGGTGCGGAGCGAACCAGGAAATTTTTGGTTTTACAAACCCCTCAGATGGGCGGAGACGGCACTTCCCGAAGTGTTCAGAGCAAGAATATGTTCAGCCCAACTTTGAAATCCTCCCCGCTTCTTAATTGGAGCACTTGACAAATATCACTTTTTCATTTTTCACCGCCGACAATGGGATGTGGCATAGTCTTGAGAGAACGAAGCGCCCAATTGAGGAGCCCAGCATCCGAACGGGGAGAGGGTGTGCTTCTCCCACTCCTACCTCAAGGAGATGTTGCAATTTTACATCAAAATTGAGCGATCTGGTGAACACCTTAGCTGGAATTTTTGGACATTTTCAATCTTGTATCAATGTTTTCCTTATTCCCTCGAGAGTTAGTGTGTGCCTGTAAGAGGGTTACTGTACGAGTCAATGGGGCCCTAGGAAATTGTGTTGCACTGAAACAAAACAGCTACCCATAAGACTTACATTGGCTAAACCAGCGGAATTGACATTTCACCTTGAAAAACGCCAAAACTCCATTTAAATAAAAAAAATAATAAAAAATAGGTATGGGCGGGAGTAAGTGCGAACCCCCTGGCTACGGGCCTGTCTTCCTGGGTGTTCCCCTCCCCTTTTGGAATTTTTTGCTGTCTCGAAGAGCTTAGATGCAACATGGTGCTATATTTTGTTCTTTTTATACTAGATTCTAGTGTTCTCCACTGGGGGGTTAGGGGGGCGACACGCCCTCCTAGTGAAATTGGCCGCCCCTCCAAAATAGTTGCCGCTCTCCAAAAAATGCAGCTTCCATCTTCAGTTCATTGCTTCATTTCACATATACAAGTCATAACTGGAAAATGTGTCTTCCCTCCAGGCTTGGCGCCAGGATTTGCCCGACGAAGGGCCACTCTCCGAACGGGGGAGGGGTAGGGTTGGTAGCGACCCCAAGCCCCGACAGCCAGGATGCCTTCGATGAGTTGGTGAGGGAGATTTGAAGAAAACCTGTGTACTATACCTGCCATTGCGAGTCATATACGACACAAAATTTGTATATGCTAGAGGAAGATATTTCCGCACTGATTTAACCGTGGAAAAGCGGGCGAAATTTTTTGGGGTTAGCCTACACTAAAAGAATCTTTACTTATTTAAAGCTTATATAGATCAATTGTCACGGCCTTTATGGCCCTATCGGGCACAACTTATATTGTACTTCCCTCTTCGAGTCCGTACCGCACGACTGACACAAGAGATCACACCTCCCTTCTTTAGCGAAATGAGATGAAATTCCCGACATGTTCATTAATCCATTTATTCTACATATCAATTTACTTAAAAAGATGGGAAGGGTTTGTAATTTATTAGCTCTAGGTAACGGAACTGAGGAAGAGTGTGAAAAGCATTCTGAACATTTTGGGTTTTATGGCAGAAATAACTCTTTTGAAAGCCAAAATAATTAAACCGACCAAGGGAAGGCAACAGATTATTCCCGACAGGGGGCGGGCCATGTCAGCGACCACAAGTTCCGACGGCCCCTATGTCGAGGGGTGGTGAGAAGGGGATATGAAGGAGCCTAACTATCCCATGTTATTGAACCCCTTGGCACATTTTGCACAATATCACTTAATATTTTAAAAGCCGAGTTGCGCACTGATAGTGTTCTGTTGAGTCTGAATCGTGATATTGCAAAGCGCGCCAAGCGCGCGAAAATTTTTGGTAGACTTACAAAAATAACATAGCCTATGTTTTCATTAAAAACAAAAAGAAAAAAAAAATAGAAATTGTGCGGGTTGTAGACCGTATCGGGGATAACATACATTGCGTCGAAAACACCTGGAATACCCGATAAAATAACCAAACTATGCTCCGTCTGTCCGTGAGTCGCTCACCAACTGACCTATCGCATGACACACAAGAGAACAGCAACTAGGCTTTTTGATATGGGATGAAGTGTAAGACCTCTAAATAACATGTGTACTCTGCCTCCCTGTTTCTTGGTAAGGTTGACAGGACTTACACTCTCTAGATATGTGGAATGGAAGTATTAAAAAAAACTAGAGTGAATCTACAGCGCGCGTAGCGCGCCGAAAATTTGGGGTTCTTTTTAGAGAAATTGTCCCTTAAGAGGAAAAAACAGGTAAACCATCGGGGACACTAGCCGCCGTCGGGGACTGAATACTTTATCGTAATGACTGAGAGCTCCCCCCCTCGAAAAACTGTAAAAAATGCCCCCGATTCCCTCCCTCCTCTTGCCGTTTATCTTTTTTTTATTTATTTATTTTATGTTTTTGCTCTCCTTCATTTTTTCAACATCGCCCATCGCGTCCCCAAAATTTCTGTGGGGGGGGGGCACTCTGCCCCTGCCCCCTCCCCCCCCCCCCCCCCCGCTGGCTACGCTAGTGGCTTTAGGTTTTCAAGTACCTTTATTTTCAAAAAGGCAAAATATTTTAAACCGATAAATTTCCCTATTTCGGCCAATACTCCTTACAATAAAAAACTCAAGCCAATTTCAAACACCCCAACATACCACTAAGTTTTGCCCTTAATAGGCGTTACATTTAACAGCGCCAACAGTTTGAGTTTCACCTCACCAAAAAGCCACATACCAAAATCTCTCCAATAAAAGTTTTAATTATCAAACCTTTGTTCAAGGTCAGGCTTTACGGGCGAATTAAAGTTACAGTTTTATATGAGGGGATAGTATGCAGGCCTACAATAAAGTGTTTTTCAGCGAATTTCAGTCGCCCATGCTATTTTTATTTTATTTTTAGCATATAAAGGGCAGATTCTTCTACAAGAACCCCGATTATTTTAAAGGTCTTTAATAAAACCAAATTTCTTAAAAAAAATCAAATTTTCTTTAAAACAAGTCCCGGGTTTTTAAATATTTTCGCTTTGCGCCCCTCAAATCTGCCAGTTACGTCCCTTCGGGAACTCATCACCTTGACCGGGGCTTAGAAATGTCCCCCCCCCCTCCTCCCTCGTGAAAATCAACAGACTGCATGTTCAACAAGTTGTAGCATCAAACTTGCAGCCGGGAGATTGGGAGTTTCGGTCCTGGCCCGGTCATACCCAGGACCTTAAAAAATGGAACCTACAGCACTGCCAGTGTGCCTGGTGTTCAGCATAAGCAATGGAGAAGGAAAACAAGCCAGGGGTCCACTACTGGAAAAAGGCTGCGACATGCTCGACTTGAACCAATGATTGGTTAAAAACTGGGCTGTCAAACTCTAACTATCAGATATAACTAACCGTCAGGAAAAAACTTGGCGCCACCCCAGATGAGATTTTTGAACGATGTTTTCGTAACATCTAGAAAAATACAATTATATTTCATATTTTGTTATAATTGACGACCCCTTCCGAATTAATCATTAAATTAGTACCGTCATACTCGATATAGGGAGGTCGCGGGGTTGTAGACGGGGATTAGGGGAGCGTGGTCCCAAGTCAAATTGGAGGACGGCTGAAGTCTGCTTCTGAACCGAACTTGATAGACAAAAATCGGTCCTTCTGCACAATATATCGAATTTTGCATTGAATACTCGTTTAAATGATGTATCTTAAAACGCCTATGAAAAGTAGCCTTAAATCCAAGTTTAGAATTTCAGAATATTGACTCTCATATTGTATCAAAAATTTGTTTACTTGTCACAACATTGCTAAATAACCCAAAACGTTTGAGACTAATGATATCCATGCGTCATTTACCATACGTCAGAAACGAGGGACCTATTGATATGAGAGCAATGCCCTTCCTGGCAGAATTTATCTTCAAACGTACATGTCCCTTCCAATCACACTAAATGTGACTCTTGAATAACCAGCCACCAATATTTGCCAATTCAAAACTGAATTATATCATGTTTCCAAAAGGATTGATTTCATAACTGCTAAGAAAATCTTCTTCAACTACTAATTCGGCGTTTTCCTGAAAGCTTTTCCCACAATTCCGTCAGCTTACTAACTCTCCGTTGAAATTCAATAGACGCCTATAGCGTAAATCAAGGCTCCCTCAGTAAAATTTAAAAACTTGCTGAAATGTTTTTCTAGCCATAAGTTATCATTTCGCAAATTTGAAAATATCACGTAAAATCAGATGCTCTTAATATTAAATAGGTAAAACTTCATCAAATCGTTTTATTTGTTCAACTATAAATAATAGGCCTTATATTTTAAAGAAGAAGTCGACATATAGTTTTCGATGTTAGTGGTAACTGTTAATAGAATCTAAAGACCTAAAGTGCTCATATGTGTACGTTTCCCCTCGAAAATGTAAGTCGTTTTCGGTTTCCGTAAGTTCTAAATCTGTTTTGTTCTGCATGTTAGCTAACGCTATTTACCCTAGCATACAAGTTACGTATGATTGCCCAAATCTCAATGCTGACAGAAGGATGCCAGTTTTAGATCTAAAAGTTTGGCCTGTAGATATTGTACATGATAATGCCCACTTCACCATAATTCAACATACATATTATGCTAAACCTATGAGCAGTAAACACGTTTTGCATAGAGATGGTGCCTTAAGTATGAAAACTAAGATGTGCATTCTAACTAACGACCTCGTCAGAATTATGAGAAATGTATCCCTCAGTTTGCCGGAGCATGAAAGAACTACGGCTGTGCAAAGCTTTGTTGACCGAATGCAATATAGTGACTACTCTAGGGACCAGCGTTACGAGGTTTATTCCCGGGCAAAGAAACGGTTCAGTAAAATGATTGAAGATGACAGAAATGAAGTAGTACAATTGTTCAGACCCAAGTTTTGGAAACAGGACGAACGTGCCTTGGAAAAATCTACCAAAAGGCATACCTGGTTTAAAGATCACAAAAGTAATCCTGAAGCAGTTCTTTTTGTTGAAGCCACCCCTAACAGTGCCCTACACAAAAATATTGAGAGATTTATTAATGATACCAAACTTAAAAAAATAAAAGTTGTAAAAAGGTCTGGTACTCGATTGAAAGATTTACTCTGTAAATCCAATCCATTTGACAGAGATGTGTGTTTAGATTCCACCGTGTGTAATTTGTGTAAAATAAAGGCGGGGTTATGTAAGAAAAGGGAAGTGGTTTACTGCATTGAGTGTAAAGATTGTGAAGAAGAGTTTAAATATATAGGAGAAGCTTCAAGAAGTCTAAGAGAAAGGTTTGATGAGCATTTGGCGAGTATGAATGACAACCAGTCAGTATTCTTTAACCATAAAACTCAATGTCACAGAGGGCTGAATTTTAATTACACGGTTAGCGTCCTTAATACTCATATCGGCGACCCTATGGGTAGGCAAGTTTCTGAAGCTGTTTGCATTAATGAATTCGCCCCTAAGTTAAATCGAAAGGAAGAGTGGGCCACTGGTAGACTTCTCAAGATTAGAACTATTCAACCGTAGTTTCCTCCAGTGGTCCTTTCTCCTTACTTCTTGCTCTCACTGACTGTCTACCTGTTTATTCACCCTTGACCAGGCCATTGTATACCAGCTTTCTTTTCTCTTCATCTGTACTGTGTAGTATCATAACCGTGTGTATACTGTACTCATATTGTAGTCTATGTCTGAAGATGATCGAGGTCAGATCGAAAATTAATAAAGAGAGTAACATGAAATTGCGAGTGTTTCTCCTGTTTATTAGTGTGACGCTACACAACTTTAGAGTCGGAATGGCTACTACTACTAACCATCCTTCTTCCATCTAAATCTGCTTTAAAACTCTGTATACCCTTTGCCTAACCAATACTAGATTTACGATTAAACAGACGTCAAAAAAGGTAGAATATTTTTGTTGCTCAAAAGTTAATGTTCCACAAATATTTAAACATAAAGGTGAAAAACCGATTGAAATTTTTTTTTTATGGGACAAAATAAAGAAGTTCTTTTGCTTCCCCCATTTTCAAACAATTCGAACTGTCGATTTACGTTTTACATCCATCCCCACCTCCCACCCCCAAAAAAGAATAAACAAATGCAGCAAACGATCCGACAGTAATTTTCTATCCCTTAAAATACAGGGAATAAACAGGAACAAATATTTAAATCACATCAGGGAAAAAAGTGATTTTTAATAAAAATTTCAAAATAGCCGTCTGCCGTCAAATGTACCATAGTGATAAATAAGGTGTTCATTTCTACTATCTCTTAATGTGACTTATCCACTTGAGTGAGTTTGACATAGTGTACGGATTGTTTCCCGAAACCCAAGATGACGTTTGTCGGCCGACCGCTATCTTGAAAATGATGAAATGTTATGTAGACAGCACTAAATGTACTGAAGTGATTAACAAAGTGTCCATTCCGGCTATTTCTTATGTGCCCAATCCACCGTAGTGAGCTTGATATAGTTTGGTATTGTTTGTTTCTTTGTACATCCAAAATGACGGCTGCGTGTTATTTTGAGTCAACACTGACAAATCTCCACTAATAATCTTTCCTGGAATGACTTTTTTAAAAATGACCAGACGTCTTATCTGCGTTGGTCATTATACTGAATGGTCATTTTAAACATGGACGAAATGAAATTTTCCAGGAACACAATACTCTGATAAATCCTTCTTATGCAAAATGTATTTACAATGTTTTTCTTATGTTACTATTTAAACTTTTACTCCTAATTGCTAAATTAAAAGTGTGAGAAGGGTAAAACGGTGCCGCCGTGATGTTTCCAGTAGCGGATCCGGGGGAAGGGGTTGGGAGGTATGCGTACCCTCCAACCGGATGGTAAAAGTTGTATAGGCCTAGATAGCAAGGCTAATTGTAGCCTACGCCTAATTACTTTTTAAAAATACAGTGATAGCTGTTACATTATTTGGTTACCGTATTTTGTGTCATATTTTTCAATGAAATGAAAAATGTACATTATAAGGTATGTATCTTCCGTATCATTTGGTCAATTCCCGTTTTGTTAAGACATTGCGCAATGACGAATGCTAAATCTAGCGTTTTCCGCCAACGGCCGTTGGTAACGCTGTCTGTGACATCGGATGTGTGCCTAAGTCAATACGTGGGGCTACGACTATTGCCGGATAATGGGCCAATCGTTGATACGAAGGCTTGTACGCAGATGTTGCAGAGTGTGTGGGCGATACGAGTTGAGATATGAATAAGTAGATGAGAAGAAGATTTAGTTCTGATTCAAGATGATTGGAGGTTTTATTCCGTTTGATTAACAGCCAACAAAAAAAAAAAAAAATATTAAAATTTAACTTTAAGCAGATTGACTTAGGTGCTCGTCGCCTGAGGTCTGCTGCACCAGTGTGTGAGTGTGACCAAAACTTGCAAGCTCGGAGCTTTCGTGTCTCGGGGAGATCAGAACACATGCAGTCCCCTGATTGGTTAGAAGTTGTGACGCACCAAATTAAATAAATGTAAAGGAATGTGCTGATCTAAAAAGGAACCAATGAGAAGGCTGTAGAGGGTGTATTTGGCCACACCTTGAAAATATGGGATACAGCATACAAGTGGAACTAGGGCGAGGTCGTTTGTCACTTTCACTGGTAACACGTGACGGTAAACAGGAAGGGCCATGGGAATCTAAGGCAAACGGAAGGGAGAGTTGCTCCTAAACAACAAGAAAGCGTTCCTGTTAAAGGTCAAATTTGCCAATTGTGAGACCAGTCTATACTGTGTGGTTTTGACAACTCATGAAATTACGATATTCACAATCAATTTTCTCTAATAAAAGCTCCATATCCGTCATTATTCGATTCAAGGAAGCAAACTTTTTCGCGCTCTTCGAGCGCCGCAAATTGCAATTCCTTAGCAGAAGTGTTCGCTCATTCCTTCACTTTGGTAAACTTTTCCGACCTCTGGAAGTGACAAAATCGGATATTTGCTACTCTTGTGACACAGATCACCAAGTGACACTGTTAACTATATACAATGCTATTTCCATAAATTTTCTTTAATAAAATTCCATACTTTCTCCAATATAAGCTCAAAAAATATCGTCGGAGAGCCTCATTACGTAGGCGTTGGATAACACTACGTAGCAACAACGATCTTTGATCGCCGCCCAACATTTTCCATTGGCAACAGATTTGCCAATGGAAAATGCAAATTCTTCAGTAATTCCCCAACTGTTCAAAGTTCCTTTCAGGAAACCCAGCTTCCCAAACATTTCTGCAATACAAGCTCCATGTTTTCAAATATTTGGAAAGGGCGAAAATTTCAGCGCGCCCCGCGAGCTGCAAATTACGCCACTGGTAGAGTGTTAATCACACTTAAAAATAGCGAAAAATTTGGATGCTTGCCTACCACCCCCTCTCATGATTCTTACGAACGATTAGGATTTATACATACAAAACAAACTTAAGTGCCCGTCACATTTCTCATACAAAAACAAATACCCGCCTTAATCATGCGCTATCCAGTGAGCTGTAACATCTCCCTGCGCTAATTCTAGTGAGCTGTATCATCTTCCTGATCTAAGTCTAGTGAGCTGTAGCATCTTCCTTATCTAAGTCTTCTAAAAGTTTTTAACAAAAGCCCCTCTGAAATCCTTGTATTTCAACCATAAGACGTACACATTGCAAGTTAAATGTCAGTTTATCAGTCTCTCTTTGAGGGTATGTAAGAGATGGCGTACTTTCGTTTTAGTCTTTCTTCTTATTACTCTTCGTCGGAGTATGGAACTCTATGGTCGGACAAACTTTAACGCCGGTGTGTAAGGAAATAATGTCTACCCTGAAAATTGTATCCCGATGGTTATGTGGAAATCATGTCACACTCTCAGCAGACAAGTTTTTCTGGAAGACTGGAGTTTACGTCCGCTTAGAATCATTACAGTAATATTTGTCCAGGGGCAGATATTTTCAACTTGCTAAGAATCATTTTCTCCCCAGACCTATTTTCCAAAGTAGACGCTGAAAATGGGTTCCGATGGGACATGGACCGACTTTTCAGGAGTCTTTTACAGACCTCCGGAGGCAATTTACAGTGTTCCCACTTTTCAGCTTATTTTAGTTCATACTACATAATTGATTTGCGACTTAATTGAACACAATTATTCCTGGGCCGTGGGTCGTTTAAATCATTTCAGGAATGTCCGGTCCAATGTCTCGTAGGAGCCACACGGTCCAGTTAATGTAAAACAGAGTCGTGGGTCTTTCTAAATGTTGTTGTTTGATCACTTAGTGATTTTTGATGTATTTTAAGTTGTTTCCTAATGTGTTTGGCAAAGGTCTCATGTGAGTCATTTGGCCCTTTCAATTAAATTCTGCGAAGCATTTCTTACAAATTTCAAATTCCCTTTTAATTGTTTTGTCTAAAATTGTACCTAGTCAAAACATTATGCAGTTAGCCGTACTTCACGGTGTTAAATACTTTTCATTCATTTATGTAACCACCTGTTAAAAACATTTGGGTGAAATGTATTCACGGAATCAAAGACGACAGTGTAGACCATAGAAGTTTTACACGACCAGAGATTCATTCATTGCATTAGAATCAACCCGTTTACCAGACAAGGTTTTGGGCGAACACTTTTGCAGCGGAAAAATGCTTAAAATTGAATTAAACGCTGTCAATTCTCACCCCAATATACGACTTTTGTAGTAGTCTACAGAGTTTCTCTACTGGCATACTCTTTCATTGACAGAAATACACAAAACACACACAAAAAATGCAGAGGAGTGTTTTGGTTACATAGTGGGCCTTGTATACCAGGGGTGGTGCCAGGATTTCCCCGACATGGGGCCAAGCTCCCCAGCAGGGGGCCAGCATTTCAAGGCCCCGACAAAGGCTTTGAACTAGTCCAGGTGTGACGTAACTTAGTAGATTTTGAGGCGCCCGTAGCGCGCGAAAATTTTGGCTCTCTTTTCAACAGATACTTGAGTTTATTTTGATCGTACTAAGCCTACGTACTAAGGCTTCAACACGACACTTGAAGTTTGCCCGATTTTTTTTTTTTTTTCATTTTTTGGAAAAAGATTTGAAAATTAAGAGCTTATTTTTTGGAGAAATTTTGGAATTTAATGGAAGAAAATATGTTTTTTGGTTCGGTTATAACGAAAAATTTGGGTTTTTTCTAAAGTGTAATATGGATTTCAAGAGCAAAATTAGACAGAATGTTGGGGTGATTAACAGATTTGCTTCGGTTAGCGGTATTTATTTTATGGAGTATTCTCCGAATCTGAAGCTTATATTGGAGAAAAGTTGTAAATTTTATACCATTGCGGGGTTTTATTGAAGGATAAGAAAATTCAAATACGGTGTGATCTGTACTTTTGTTGGGGTTGCCTAATATCAAAATGCAGTTTAAGGCCATCGGACCAAATTGGAAAATTTTCCCGCGAAAAATGTTTGCCTTCCCATTATATTTGAAGTTTTACATTTATATATTGACATAGACGTACGCGTGCGTTTCAGTTTGGGAATGGGCGGAATTGTCTTTTTTTGTCCGAAAAATGTCATTCTGCCGGAAAGACAATCAAAATGTAAAGCACAGAAATTTAAAAAAAAAATTAAAAACCGCCAGACAGCAGGAAATGGCATTTCCCGGACTCGTAACTAAAACAAAGCAGTCATTATTTTTAGCTTTCTTCCGCAATAAAATTTTCACTTCATAATATTGCCCCAAAACGAAGAATAATTTGCAAGCATGGATTGAACTGTTAAGTAATCTGTTCGACCAAAACATTATCTAAGCGGAGCGCCACTATGTGTTTGCGCGGAGCGCACAGAAATTGCTAAAAAATCTAACCCCTCAGACAGCCGGAAATGGCATTTCCCAGACTTGTAACTAGAAATGAAGTAGTCGTTATTTTGAGCTTTCCTTTGAAATTAAAGTTTCACTTCAAAAGAAAAACCCAACTTGCTAAGTGATTAGAAAATTATCAGGTAAACTGTAAAAGGTACTGCTACAATAAGATGTGATGTTCTTGTCTCTTTTCGGGGAAACTGCTACGGAATTGAAAACATACAAGTGTTTTTGCCTTTACTAAGAATCTTCGTTATATTCAATTGCAAGGTCCGCTAAATAGATGAGATTTTCTACGTGACTGCCCAAACTCCAGATTATAAATGATTTTACTTTCAACGTATTTGAAAATATGTCACGTTTCAAGGTGGCTTCAAATGAATTTTTAGTCAGACTTATTGGGAGACATTCTCAAACTACTTTTTATCATTATGTGTAGCTGAAACGGCCTGGCCGATTTTCATTCGCTAGAATTTGGCTGTCGGGGCAGGCCAGATGGCAGACCATTGGGCACTGCATGGACATGAACAACCTCTCGTCCGTGGTTTGAGGGAACTTCGGAATTGTGACTTTCCTTGAATAATATGGTCTTCTAGTAAACAAAATCAAGAAGATCGTCCGGGTGACTGAAGTTTATCAGACCCGCATCTTTTATCAGTTTTCGGGGGCTTATATTGATAAAGGCTCCCCGACGAAATTGGATTTTCTCAACAACAGGAGGATGACAGCCTCCCCCCCCCCGCCCCCCGAGGGGCATGACCTTGCGGATTGAAGATGGGATGAGGGATAGCTAAGCTAGAAAGAAGTGATTAAAACAGATTCAGATTTGCATTGAAGTAGCGTTACGAAAGAAAAGATAGTTCATAGAGAAAAAAGTTCATGATCATCAATCGAATAACTTCAGTCTTTTACGTTCATATTTAAGCCTCCCCGAAGGAAAATACCGTCCTTCCCCGACGGTGGGGGAGATAAGACAAGTTACATGGAATTAAGTATTACGGAGCTAAGGAGAAGTGATTGAAAATAAATTTTAAAATAGCATTTCAAAACAAAAAGTATGTTAAAGATCACCCATCCAGTAACTTCAGTCATTGCAGGTTTTTTTATTACTTTTTTATTATGATTTTTAGGCTTCCCCGACGAAACCGACGACCTTCCCCGACGGTGGGGGGGGGGGCAGTGCTCCCCGACGGGGGACATGCCCCCCCTGTTGTATACCCACTCTGAAGCAATACACTGAGCTATTGTGTCTTAATGAGGATGTGTTTTAGACAATTGCGAGAAGGATTTATATTAGAAGGTTAGGGAAAGTAGAACTGTCTGGGGTAAGGAGATTTGGCCTTTGAGTGAATGACAAAATTCAATCTTCCGAGAGGAAGAAAACTTTACAAGAGGTTCCCCCCGTTCACCTTGTCTATTGGTCTGATCAGAATATACTGATTACTGAGTTGATTGGAATAAACAGGGTACTGAGTTCTAACGACCAGCATGGACTACCAAACAAGACCCTGACGTTGATCAAGATTCCATTCAGTGAGTCTTATCTCAAAATGGAGAATATACAACCACCTCTCCCCACACCGTTTTAGTGTAATATATCTTAATCCTTAAGCGAGTCAGATAATTTATCTGTAATTGCCCTCAGATTAAGAAAATTTCATGCATCTGGTCTTGCTAAAAATTGTAATTTGTCAGAAGGAATACCGACTTTCAAAAGCGGAAGTGTTGTAAAGAAGACAGCATTTCCAAAAGGAGACAGGTTTTCTCGGTAGACCGGCATTCTCGGTAGACAGGCATTCTCGGTAGACCGGCATTCATTTAGATTGAAGATGAGCTTGAATATTCTCAGAGTCACATGGACTTTTTTTGGTTTTGCTCCATAATAGAGCTGCGTCACAAGTGTGCAGCAAAGATAAACATTAAAATTAACCGACGAACACTGAAAAGAACAGAAACTACAAATAATTTAACCAAATTTCCTAAAGGATACATAAACATCCATTATGATAATGCTGTCAAGCAATAAAATGACTTCGTATGACGTCACAAAACAGATCGTGCAAAAATCATTGTAACTTGACCAGTAAATAAGTGGCAACTTTAAAGGCGGGCGGGACGGGGGTGGGGAGGCATATGGTAAACATTACTGATCTGTGCCGTTTTGGAATGGTAATTTCCTGTTTTTAAAGTGGGTCTAGGTCCAGGCAGTCTCTAAGTAATTTGAGCTTTCTTGTGCAGTGCAGTTTTTTACACACAAAAAAATATTAAGCAACGATAACGAAATTTCAGAAAATTAAAACAAACTTCACCACTTCCATTTCTTGTGCACCGCAAATGCGTGTGTACTCCTTCCCGTATGCCCGTTTTGTATTCTGGTAATTGAATACATTCCATATACAGTCGCTGTCACACTACAACGAATTAGAGTCGGACTTTTTCGGGTTTTTGTTAAAATCTCCTCCATTTCTGGTCGGAAAGGACTGGGAAGGAACCCCTATTTAACTGTAATTATAGCAAAGGTGATGTTCACAAAATTAACAATTAAAGAAGTTTGTATGACTTGGGCTAAAGTATTGTTTCTCATACCGTTAAAAAATTTTGCACATAAGATTATTTGGAATAACCATTTTTGTAATAATTCAATTTGTTATAATAAAACAATTCATGAAGGGGGGCTCATGTATGTTAAGGATATATTTCATGTCAATGGGACCCCAATATCTTGCATTCAGTTTTGCGAAACATTTGGGGAAAGAGGAATACCATTGACTTTATATTTTGACATAAGCTTTGTGTGTTCCTGACGGTCACTTCATTCAAAAAAACTTTAATGTTAAAAGTATTTCTAGGTTGGCCTAACCTTTATTATAGCTCCTTTAACCCCCCCCCCCTTACATGTAGTAAGTGGAACCGATTATTACTTTTGACAATGACAACTGGTGCATTATTTTAAAAATCACCTTTTACCCTAAGTAAAACTGAGACCCAGTTTTTTCAGTTAAAATTCCTTCACCGTTTACTTGCCACTAATAGACTTTTGTATTTAATGGGAAAGAAGAATAATCAGATTTTCATCTTTTTCCATAGGGATCCTGAAACCATAGAACATTTGTTTTGGGAGTGTCCGATGACGTCCAGTTTCCTTATGGATTCGGAACATTTTTTTTTTTGGCAATCAATTTATATTAACAAAGCAAGATTATTTCTCTGAGTATAATTTACTGTTAGATCATCCGATGAATTATTTTTTTTTTGCATTTGATATACTATATCTATAATTGTAAATTAAACGAAAAGTTACCAAATTGTAATGAGTTTTGGTATAAACTGAAATTTGCGTTGAAAGTGGAAGCTTGCGTTAATTCAAAACCCGATACATCCCCAAAGAAATTAGGCAAATTTAATGCATTAAAGATTTTTTTTTTTTGTTCAAGTACCTTCTTTGATTGAAAATTAATCTGTTATGATTTTCTCGAGTTTAGAATTAATTGCATAAGAGTTCAATTCAATTTGAGGTCAACGTAAAGAAGGTCATGTTTATTTAAATTTGTGATTGTATTGTAAGTAAGTGTTTATACTTTATACATTGATGTCTCTTTCTATGCCTTGTTTTTTTGTTCTATCTTATTAAACCAAGTTAAACTCGCTTGTTTTTGTATCAACGTTTTGTAACCTACTGCTATCTTTTGTCTGCCACATCTATTTCAGCTGATGGTAAATATCGAGAAATAAATGGAGATGAAAAAAAGGAAAGAACAGACAAAACTGTCAGCCGGTGGAAATATATGATTTGAATTTGATGTCCACGAAAATAAAATGCCAACTGATTATTTGATAATGCCACAGCAACATATATTTTTTATTGAACAGGGTAGTCTGAAAAAATTCTATCTATCGATGTGACGTTAAGAAATAATTAGCATAAATTTAAATTTCATAGTCCTGCGGTATACAACTTTCCTGATAAATTTACTCAGACTGGCAAATTTTTGGCTCTTTCCGACCAGAGATGGAGAGGATTTTAACAATGACTCCCCAATTCCAATTCCATGAAGTATGACAATGGCTTAAGTTTCACCCTATTCTATCATTTCGGGCAAACTGTTGGGAAAGTCTTTGGAGTGACGCTAGGGATTGTATCTTCCCGAATTTGTTGCATTTTTCAATTATTCTAAAAATTTTGCTTTTATTTCTTTGAAAGAATTCTGCGTTACTAAAATAACATGCAAGATTTTTTGAGTCTCAAACAGTACCCCGATTTTTCTATACCTGTACCCGAAATCAACATTTTGAGGAAAATTGGAATTGAAAACCTGCTGCTCCCTCACCTCGTACGCTAATGACCAAAAATCAGTGCAATGATGTACATTCTTCTCGAATTAATAATGACTGCTACGTACGTTAAATAAATTCCTGTGAGGTCGTTGGGGGTTTACCTTTGGCATTAGGTATATTAAATGCATTTTGATTAAAATAAACTTGTGTTCCATGTTATTATTTTGTTTTGTCAGCTGATAAGAAAAGATGACAGGACATTACGGACCGTGACAGAGTCGTTTCTCTGGATTATTCTCATTTCAATCCTTACAATTACAAAATCGTCTGGACTATTCTTCCCTATGTTTTCCCTCAATATTTTTTTTTTTATGTTGGAAAGGAAACACTTTAAAGCAGGCGCGGCTTTACGGGGACGGGGGTTTGGGGGACTCAAGACCTCTCCATGTGGAGGTGATGTATACCTCAATTCTCTATTTGTATATGTTAAAAAAATGACGAGAAGATCTACTACATTCATACATAAACCTCCCATCCCCCCAGCCCTCCTTCCAGTCCAACCTCTAGCCCAATTTTTCGCAGGACACAGGTGTTTGAGTGTTTGAGCGAAACCACCGGTATGCCAACTCTTCAAATTTTTCGAGAGCTCAGTGCAAGATAGTAACAACAAAGGCGCACCAAGTGGGGGGGGGGGGGGATTGGGCCTTGGCCCTCTCACGGATGTCATTCTTTTTTTCTTTTTTAGATCCTAAAAATTCGGAGCCCTAATTTACTAACACAGATTTGTAAGGACATGTAAGGACACCCAATTTCTCAAAAATTTTCAAAGGGGAAGGATTGTCTAAGGCCCCTCAGTGATGCCATTCTTTTAACTCCTTAAAATAAAATAGGCAAATTTTGTCAAATTCCAAATTTTACTTAAAAAGGTAGACTCTGTAACATCCTGGTGGCACCGATTGCCTCTGAGGGTATCTACCTTTATAAGCATTCTTAAAAGGGAGGGTCCTTCACTGAAGTCCTTAACCGGCCGACATAGACGTAAGTGACGGGGGCATGGAAGCGGAGCGTTCAGGTGCAGGGAGCAATATTTTGCCACTTATCATGCAAGATATATTAGGGGTAAAATCATTAAAAGTTCGGGCAGTCACAAGAAATTTCATCAATTCATTGGATCTTGAATTTAGCCAAGAGTCATAATAGAGAAGCAATAGCATATTTTCAATTCCGTTGTAAAGTTTCCCCGAAAATAAAGAATTAAGACCATTTACGGTACAAAATAGTGGTATAACATGTTGTATGGTAATATTCTGTTTACTGAGCATGTTGCTGATTTTTTTTTGTTATTGCAAGCAAAAGCTAAACATAAAGATTGTTTAGATTCTCTTTCCAAACATGAAAATGCAATTTTCGGCCATCTGGGAGGATAGCATGTGTTCAAAATTTTCTTTACACTCCGCTCAGATAGTCTTTCGGACAAAGCTACCTTTTTCAGGTCTAAGTATAATAAGTTTTAATAAGTTTGTTATCACTTTGCAGATTGCGAACTTATTTTGAAGTGATCATTTTATTGCAAACGACAAAAGAATATAACAACTGGTTAGATTCTTCATAAAAGTCTGGAAAATGATAATTCAGGGCATCTGAGAGGTGCGATTTTTCGAAATTTCGCTCCGCTTCGCACTAACCAATGGTGGTTCTCCGCATAGAATACATTTTTCGGGTCAAAGTATTTCTTCACTCTTTAATCAAAAGAAGATAGCGACTGTTACATTTTTCGTATGAGTCTGGAAAATGCTATTTCCTGCCTTCTGAGGGTCTGATTTTTCCACGTTTTGTCTACACTCAGGGCCAATATTGGTGGCGCTTCGCTTGGATAGTCTTTACAGCAAAATGACCTTTTGTGGCCAAGAAAAGAAAAAGCAGGTAACTGGAATGCTCCCGTTCGCCTCTTTTTGAAAATTCAAAAGCTTCACAATCAATGGCGTACTGGCTACAGGCAGGGTGAGAAAGGAGAACGATTGAACGATACCTGGCTGCCTGGCTCTGAATATTAAAAAACCCTGAAATTTGAAAGCTATATGTGACACAAGATCAGACATCAAGTAACACTAGACAACTCCATCGCCGTTTTCTCAACTTTTCCTCCATAAAATTCCTGTTCTCTCCAATATAAACACATTTTGAGACATTCTGCAACCCCCAATAAGGAAATAGTCACACTTTATAGCAAATTAAAGTTTGCAAAACCTTCCCAGTGAACAAAGTTTTTTTGTTTGTCTTCTTTTTATTTATTATTATTATTTTTTTTTTTGTTCAGCTCTTCGCTTCGAAAAACCAACTGGGCGAAATCGGGCGGCAGAGACAGAGGAGCTGCAAAGTCACTTCTCCAGGAATGGCAAAACTCCTGCTCTTTGGTGTGACATCATGATAGTGATTCTTTTGGAGCACTGGATATGGGTAGTGTTTATGTCTTTAGTATTTTGGTCAACAAGGGCATCATGTTTTACCAGTTTAGTGATGTCTGTTTATATGAAGGAAAAAACAAGACGTATGTACGATATCGATTTGACCTTTTCATCACTGATGACGTTATTTGTAACAAAAAATAATAACTGCCAGCTAGACGGCACTTTCAACGCAAACAAATTTGCCCGTCAGGGCTATGTTCTCACCTTTCCGGCCAAAACGGTAACGTAGTTTCTTGTCTTGTTATTGTTTGTCTCAACTTATTCTGTTGTCTCATTCATTTTTTCTCTGTTTTTTATTGTTTCATTCAATTTCGTCACATTGGAAATTGCCTTGTTTTAGTTTGCAGTCCAGGTTTGCTTCATTAAATTTTGTCTCATATTAAGTTGTTTGAAGCAAGTTTTCTCAAATTCAGATTATTTCCTTTCATTTCGCCACATTAAATCTCATAATCTCATTACTATCGTCTCATGCTTGTTCGTTTCAATTTTATCTCGCTACAATGAGTCTTCTAGTAGGGAATCCTCTTATGGTAGCGGACCATCAACTCAAATCTCCTTACCTGGGAAAATGTTTACTGATAAATGAAGTGGGTAAAATTGTATGGCACGCTGTTGTACTGTCCATGACGTCATGGGCAGTACCTTAGGCACGCTTCTCATTTTCGAGGGACAGTTCTTCCGTTCAATGTTTCTTGACTCTGAGTGAGTGGTTTGCTCTATAATAGAGTTCATTATGTAGAGTGACTCATGTAGACGGGAACGAGACTTTATGGTCACTTTTGGTTACGATATGGTCTAAAATGAGCGGATTTTATTTTGGGATTTATGTATTTTATTGTTTTGTAAAGGAATACTTGAGTAAGTCAAATCTGTATGCGGTCAGTATACTTGTTCATCACACAACAGCCGCATTGTACCTGTACCTGCAGAATCGCGTACAACTACAGCGTGGCTGAACGCTAACAAGTTAAAGAGCATTGTACACATGTAGTATTGTGGCACACACACTGTACTGCCGTATCTCGGAAGTGCTTGCAGTTCGCCGCCGAAGAACAGCCATGGAATTTATGATTTTAGCTGGGCCTGAGTTTAATCTTAGAATTCGACGTAAGCTCTCTTGTTACATTTCTCTTTTGGGAGCAGTTACGTAAGGCTTATTAACTTAGGCTTGCCAAACGCCAGGTGTATCTTGAGAAGTAATAAGAACTTTTCCTTCTCTACGCACAAAACCATAGCAGTCAGCCATCTCGCTATAATAACACGCATGGTAGCGACAATCTAAGCATAGGATGTCAATGCAGTCTGCTCTGTTAATATATACAGGAAATCAGAGTTATACATAGCTTTTATTGAGTCCAGCCTACAGTTCCATGGTCTAGCAGTCGGTGACATCTTGCTAGTCATTTTGGTTCGAATTTTCCCATTATCCTCTGTCCATGTTTATAAAGGAAGCCCGTGGGCCCAAAGGCCAACCGCTGCCTGTGTATATTATCATTCTCAGAATGATGGTCATTCTCAGAATTAGCATATAGGGGTATATACCAGTGGCGGAGCTGCCATATGGTCAGGGGACGGTCGCCCCCCCCCCCCGACGGACCAAAATCGTCTGTCGGCGCCCTTTTTAGGTTTTTAACATACTTTAAACTTGCACCATTTTTGGCAAAAGATATAATTTAATAGCGTTGTTTTAAGTCCCAGATAACAAAATGCTCAAACAGTCACCAGTAACTGTACTATCTGCACTTTATTCTGATTAAAAGCGTCATCTTCTGTAATACAGGGTTAGGTTTTGCCGAAACGTATGTTCATGCTTCATACGCACTAATGAATGATGTCACTGTGCTAAGTTCATTGCTTCCACACCAAGCGTGATTATAAGCTTACAAAATACACAGACTGACATTAAATTAACTCTCCCGACCAATAAAAGATGTTGCAAAGGGCGCAACAATAATTGTAGTGCAAATAGCCCTCTTGTTGTCGGGGATAATTTCAACGTAGACAATAAAAAGAGTGTATAAAGATACCAAAAAAGCTTCCTCAACATTTTTTCAAAATCATTTGGAGAGAGCATTCAGGTTAAAATAAAATAAAACTGACATCATAGTGGTAATAATTTAAGCAGTTTCCATTTTGCTTTTCTTCAAGTGACCATTCTCATGATAAATGGCTATTTCTTACACTGCACGATAATCCCATGAAAATGTGTATATCTGTACTTACGTGATCTCAAAAGCCAGAAAATTGCTTCAAATAAGCTTAAGTTTAGGCTATTTTTATTTATTATGAATTCGGTATCTAGAGAGCCAAGAAGACATTTTGTCTTGGCCATTTCTTTAAATGTACCCAATTAATGGCTATTTCAGAGTGATCACATGATGTAAATTACGCAATTGATGTTTCTTCGTGTATTCATCTTGATTCCCAGATGCCAAAAGTGTAAACCTAACGGTGATTAATTTCCATAACTTTTTCACTCTGTAAGATTGCTTGTTAATTAGCTCTAGCAGGTTTAATCTTTATCTTCACAAAGGATCTCCTTATTACATTTAAATCTTAAATCGAGACCTGACAATAACACACAAAATATATTGACTGCCTTCATACTAGAATGTGAAAGGGAGGGATAGAAACATGCGCGTCCGCAGTAAGGGGAAAGGGTGGGGGAAATTGCCCTCCCCTTGAAAATAAAAAACCTGAAAAACGAAGAAAACATAAAGAAAAAGACGAAGAAAAATTAACATCAATATTTCTAAACAGTTCACTAAATGTTTTCCCTATTTATATGCTGTAAATAGGCTTTAGAAATGTCATTTCCAGCGATCTGAGAGGCATTTTGGGCCAAAATTTTCTTGCGCTTCGCGCCAACTCGTGGTGACGAGGAGCTTTCCCCCTAAAAGAATTTAGCCCCTCCCCCAAATTTTCTTCCGCGGAGGCCCATGAATAGAAAATTTAAACATGTTTTAACAGAAATACTTGCTGAGAAGAAATGTCAAATTAGTCTTCTATCAGGTGCTGAAAATCAAATGGGAAGTCTGAATCCAGATCCAGACATTTCCAAAAGGGGAGGCTGAACTTAAAGAAAGCGGGAAATGGGGACGAACCAGTGGCGTACGCAGGATTTCTCTGTCTGAAGGGGCATGCAGTGCGTTCAGCGATCGCCGGCCTAAGGGAGGGGTCTAAAATTTTTGGCGTTTTCAAGGAGCCTAGATGCACTATGGTGCAATATTTTCGACTTGGATGGGAATACTGTTTAAAGTTGAATTGTGGTGGTTCATGAGGATAAAACTGAAACTTCTGTGTCTTTACATGCAGTTTTATTCCAGTTACGTTACCTTTTGAAGTAAAACCTTTCATTAAATTTGCATACTTTAAGGATTCAAAATAAAGAGCATCGATCGGTATAGGCGAACGGGAGTATTTTAGTTTGCGGTTTTTCTTGTCTACATTACTACATTATTATCTAAGCGGAGCGCAATCATTGGTTGACGCGGATGCGTAGAGAAAATTTTGAAAAATCAGACCCTCAGATGGCCCGAAATAGCATCTTCCAGACTCATACGAAGAATCTAAGCAGTCGGTATCTTTGCTTAATAAAATGCTCACTTTAAAATAAGTTCGCAAACTGCGAAGCAATCAGAAAGTGATTACAAAAATACTTTTGACCGGAAAAATGTAATTTTGCCCGAAAGACTATCTATAGCGTTACCATTAGTTGGTGCGGAACGTAGAGAAAATTTTGAAAATTATTGCGACCCCTCAGATTGCCGAAAATTGCGTTTCCATGCTTTTTAAAAGAGTCTAAACATCCAGTCTATAAGTTTAGCTTTTGTTTGCAATGGAAAAAAATCAGGAACATGCTAAGTGAAAAGAAAATTACTTCCACTATTATATTAAATGGTCTTGATTCGTTTCGAGGAAACTAAACAGCGGGATTGAAAACATGCTAATGCTTCTCTATTGTGACTCTTGGCTAAATTAAAGATCAGCTGAATTGATGAAATGGTCACTGTGACTACTCGAACTCATGTCTGTTAATTATTTTACCCCTAGCATATCTTGTGTGATAAATTACAAACTATTTCTCACCACAACTGAACACCCTCCGCTCCCTGTCCCTGTCTCGTACGTCTATGCCGGCCGGGGGCGCCTCCCTTTCCATTATTCACCTGGACTTTACATCATACGAGGTTCGCGCATTTGGATTTGTGTTGTGAGGGAAAGGATGAGCCTGAAATAGCCCCCTTGAATATTCTCGTCGATAAGCATTATGCATATTTTAGTGCATTAGTTATTGTTGATTTGACGAAAAGGGAGGAGGGGGCTGAGGCAATTGACCAATCAAATGGCCTTTTTGATTATATTGCTCCGCTTTGTGAAACGTCGTCTTTAGGTATAGACAAAGGCGGGAAGCACGTACACATCACAGGCGCGGATCCAGACATTCCAAAAAGGGAGGGGGGGGGGGTGAACTTAGAGAAAGCGGATAATATACGTACGGTTGTTCTCTGTCTGAATATCTCAATGGCGCAGCAAGTAATATGAAAGCGCGGGGGGCAATTTTAGACCATGCACTTCTCCCTTACCCATTGACTAAAAGGTACATTTTTAATACGAGATTTTTTGCCTATTTCTCTGAACAAGAACATTTTTTTATTTTAAATATAAAAAATGTGATTTTTCCTAAGTTTGAACACTACTTAACTGCCCGCGTCAAAAATTTGGGTCCTCTTACACATTTTTAAATATATATTGAGTTCATATTGCAAGAAATAGTTTAGTTTCATGGTTTCCTGTAGGATATTTCAATATTTGGGGGACTATCGAAGGATCTGCGTTTCCTGTTAGCATACATCTGAGAGAGCATGTGGACTGAAGATGATTGTTGTTACATAATGTTAAATAAGGAGTGCGGATTGAGTCTTCTAGGCGAGATTCAAAAAGCTCCCAAAAATTTTTTATCTTTTTCAGACAAAATATTTAAAAAGTAAGAGCCTATATTGAAGAAACTTTTAGGGAAACGTCACTGTAGCGACCCCTTTCTGCATAAAGGGTTGCGATTTAAGGCCCCAAACCGCGGAAAAATTTGCCTTTTTAAAACTAATAATTACAAATATGAAGCTTTTATTAGGAAGAATTCGTAAATTTATGAAAGGAGGTTGGAAAAACCGCACTGTATTTGACTGGTTTCTCAAATGGCAAATTTCCGAATTTTTCACTTTTTCGAGCCACGGGAAATCGCCCTTCCTGCCTGTAGCTACGTCACTCTTCTGCAAAATTGATCATTGATAACATTTTGACACTTCAATAACTAGAAAATCCATCTACACAGACTACTCAGCTGACAGGGTGGAAAGGTATTTGTTGATAGATGAGTATGAGAGCATTTGAATACGGTAGGCCAATGGTTCTCTGTCTGGAATTTAAAGTCTTGTTGGCGCGGAGCGTACAGTAAATTTTGAAAAACCACTACCACTCAGACATCCGCCGGAAACGCCATTTCCCACCGACTTGTAAGTAGAATCCAAGCAGTCATTATTTTGAGCTTTCGTTTGCCATAAAGTTTATACTTCAATAAAAAAAAAATGAGTAAGTTGTAAAATGATCAGAAAATTACCAGATAAAATGAACCACTACCATTGGATGACATGGTATTGTAAAGAAAATTTTCTTTGGAAAAACAGCTGGTATGGGCTTTCTACAAACTATTTGACTACCTTGCGACATAAAATTATGATGAGTATAAATTCGAGGAACTTCATTGACCGCTGAATATCCCTTCTGAACTTTAAGGGAGGATGACAATGCATCGCATACCGTCTACCTAGCCTTTACATGTCTCATCGAACATTACAAGGATCCTATGTATTTGAGCAGCATGCAGTGGCGTAGCTAGGGAGGGGGCGGGCAAGGGGGGATAAGTTGCCCCGGGCGACACCGCTAGGGGGAGCCAAATCGAGATCACTTAAAAAATGTTGGACCTACCATTTGTATTGATATAGAAATTTTATTTTTTAATACAATAATTTAGTTATATTGACACAATTAAATGTCAATCTTAACTAGAGAAGGGGCAAATGAACGCATAAATCGGCAACAGTCCGTCAAGTTTTGCGAGAATTCTCGCTGGCTAACCGTACACCCTACAGACTTCTTGTGTATTTTAGAAAGCCAGAGAATTCCTATACACAGAAAACCGTAAGGCTAATTCTGACAGTCTTTCAGCAAGTTAAAACTTATTCTCCCTTATCTCAGAGCCGGCATGGGACAGCCAAGACTAACTGCATTGGCACCCCTGAGCATCTAGTCTGAAGAAACCAATACATTAGATTTTGATGATGTAATCGATATATTCGCAAAAGCAAAAACACGAAAGGTGAACCTATGATCAACTGCTGTTATAGCTCATCGTCATTTAAATAAATAAATCAAGTAAATAATTCAAGTAAATCAAAACTTTGTGTCTGTGGTTTTAAACATTGGCGGATCCTGAGGGGGTGGGGGATGGGGGTTTGCATACCCCCCCCCCCACCGGGATGGTAAAAATTGTATAGATAGCCAGGCTAATTGTAGCCTAGGCCTGATTACATTTTAAAAATACAGTGATATAGTTGTTACATTATTTAATTACCGTATTTTTGTGTCATATTCTTCAAAAAAAGGAAAAATGTAAATTATAATGTATCTATCTCCCGTATCATTTGGTATATTCCCGTTTTGTTTAGACATTGCGCAATGACGACTGCTAAATCTAGCGTTTTCCGCCAACGGTGACATCGCATGTGTGTCTATGTCAATATGTGGGGCTACGACTACCATCGGATAATGAGCCAATCGTTGATAAGAAGGCTTGTACGGGGGTGCTGCAGAGTGTGTAGGAGATACGAGTTGAGATATGAATAAATAGATGAGAAGAAGATATAGTTCTGATTAAAACTGATTGACGGTTTTATTCCGTTCGATTAACAGCCGCCCCCCCCCCCCAAAAAAAAAACAATTAAAATTTAGCTATAGATGAATTCGAACGGATTGTGATGGGCTGATTTAGTCGGCCATTACTGGGGTCCATCACCTTTAATCTTTAAATTTCCTTCCTATCCTGTTCCATGGATGGTTGTACACTAAAGTGTATCTCAATTTTATCAATTTTACTGAATATGAGGATTTAAAATCCACGTAGACAATAAATGAAGACGATTAAAGGCTGATGGACCCCACCAATGGCTGCCTCCAGTTGCTAAAAAACAGTGCTAATCGGATTCGGATTTACCTCCTTCACAAGTGAACCCAGTTACTGATGAGAAGTAAATTAGTGTTGGAAGACACCTGACTACTGTAGGTTATACTTCTATTGCCTCAAGCGCTCGTCGTCTGAGGTCTGCTGCACCAGTGTATGGGTGCGACAAAAACTTGCAAGCTCGGAGCTTTCATGTCTCGGGGAGATCGGGACACATGCAATCTCATGACTGGTTAAAGGTTGTGAAGCACCAAATTAAATACATATTAAGGAATGTGCTGATCTAAAAAATCATTGATAAGGAGGCTTTAGAGGGTGAAATTGGCCACACCTTGAAAATAAGGGATACAGCATACAAGTGGAACTAGGGCCAGGTAGTTTTTCACGTTCACCGGCAACAAGTGACGGGAAACAGGAAGGGCCCTGGGAATGTAGGACAAAAGGAAGGGAGAGTTGCCCTTAAACAACAAGATGGCGTTCGTGTTAAAGTTCATGGAGGGTGCACCATACTACATGACACTAAGTACAGTTTACACATGTCATAGCCTAAAACCATGTAACGGTAATAGAGTACACCAGGATTTAAATTCACATTGACCGTATAGTCGGTTGAAGTAATGATTACCCAAACTTTCAAGAAAATATTTTGAAAGCGTGGGAGTTTTATAGTGGCTCAAAATATTGAAACATTTCACCATGTAGCATCTCACCCTCTTTTCTTAGACACCCAGGAGGGGCAGGGGGCTCTGAAAATGAGGAATTCGAAAATTTGCCAATTGTTAGACCAGTCTACTGTGTGGTTTTGACAACTCATGAAATGACGAAATTCCCAATCAATTTTCTCTAATAAAAGCTCCATATTCGTCATTATTTGCCTGTATATACATAATTATTATATATGCATTCCAAACAAATAAGAGGGCAACTTTATTTTCTAGCCAACAAACAACCAGTCCATATCAACGGTTTCTGCACACTTGTTCCCTATGCAAACCCTACGTATCAAATTAAAACATACCGGTGCGCAACGAAATAGAAATCAAAATCAACGCACAGCCGATTCTCCGTTTTCAGCATCAACAACTATACGAGAGCTTCAATTCTTACGTGTTGCACTATAATATCACTTAAAACACACTTGCAAATTGTATAATGCGTTTTGTGGTTCTCCGATATGATTGGTTTTGATTGCTGTCACTTTATACCAGGGGTGTACATGTGAGTCTCGGCACATTGGTCAATCTAACGGGGGAAGGATGGATGCAAGGGGTGACGGTAAGACGCCACCTAATATGCACCTATATCTGCTTCAATGAGGCCACCCAGATGGCCGCAGCATGATTTTGTCCAAACGTTTGCACACTTGGCCCTGCTCTGTACCAGATGGACCACCGTTGGAAACTGAAACTAGACTAACGTGCCAACTGTTCATAGCCACTACGGTACATTGCACACATGGGCTTACGTGCGACAGTGTGAACAAAGTTAAGTCGGTAACGCTCATAACGTGATGACATAGGCCTATTGGCCGACATCTATTCACATTATTCAAATCTTTATGTTGTGGCTAGGGAGTTGCGGCTCCATGTTGTGGCGAAGACAAGGCGACAGGAAAGTTAGTAGATAGCCTATTCACCCGGGCTTAATATAATACGAGGTTCGTGTATTTGGATTTGTGTTGTGAGGGAAAGGATGAGCCTAAAATAGCCCCTCCTTGAATATTCTCGTGGATAAACATTATGCTTATTTCAGTGTATTTGTTATTGTCCACGTGACGAAAAAGGGGAGGGGCTGAAGACGTAACTCCCCCCCGTTGGATCCGCGCCTGCATCATTCAAGGCTCTCTAACTATGAAAATTTTTAATTTGCATAAGGGCCCACATTTTGCCTATTATTAATGAGAGGGGTTGAATGTACAGTTTGAAAACTTCTGAAAGGACTTATGGGCCGGGAATTAACCTGATGCTGTGTGTAAGTCAACGGGGCAAATAATTAGTGGTCTGATACTTTAAAGTTTTTTTTCTTCTCATTAGCTCCCATATATTTTGTCTACTTTTGTTTCTCCTTTTAGTTGGTCTCATCGAGGCTTTTCCCATTTCAGTTCGTCTCATTTCAGTTCGTCTCACTCTTTGTCTGAAATTGGCAGGATTCATCAATCAAAAAAACATAATCATTAAACGCAACGAGAAACGCAACATTCTCTGTTTGTCGGCCTCGATATAACTCTTAGGGCGAATATTTTATCGTAGTCAATAATCCTTAGAAGATTCCAATAGCCTATCTAATAGTATGGGAGATATCCCGACCCATCCGTTTCATTTATTCCCAGTCTGGTATTAGTTACAAGTAAGCTTAAGAAACATCATTTCCCACGGTCACCCCCTCCCCCGTCTCCTTGGTTTATAAGTTACTTCGAATGATGAAGATTTACGGCTCAGTTTCTAAATAATTTAGAAAATCACGTCCGTTTTTCCAGTCGTGGCTCACTTGCTTGTTTTCCCCACCCCATTCTTTATGCTGAGCACAAAGTACAATAGCAGTGCATGGCTAGGTCCCTTCTCTCTTTGGGCACGGACCTGTTAGCGGCCGTGGTTCGTGCCATTAGTCATCGTAATCGATTAATCTATTTCCATCAATTTACAAAAGTCTTGCACCGTATCTCTGAAAATATTGGCAATTTAGTTAACACACTCTGAAAACTGTCAGGCAAGGTATACTGTTTTTCTTGTCCAACCGTAGTGTACAACCATCCATGGAACAGGATAGGAAGGAAATTTAAAGATTAAAGGTGATGGACCCCCGTTAGGCCACGTGACCGATTCTGTGCACAAATGTGACCATTGTTGTTGGGTAACGACTTGGTCCAACAAATATTTTTTCACAACCATTTAACCCA
Source organism: Holothuria scabra (assembly GCA_037179385.1). Lineage (NCBI taxonomy): Eukaryota > Metazoa > Echinodermata > Holothuroidea > Aspidochirotida > Holothuriidae > Holothuria > Holothuria scabra. The sequence continues at coordinate 15,626,307 of CM074179.1, forward strand.
ACAGTTGTATCTAAAAATCAGTGGTGTTGATACTGTAGGGGCAGGGGGAAGTTGCACCAACCGGAAAATAATTTGGGAAAATTTGATGAAACTGGGGAAATTTCAAAAATAATGATATGCCCTTTTCCATTTCTCAAAATGTTTGTTAGAATAAGAAATTGTGAGACATTTCTCATACATTATTCGTTTTTCATGCAACAAATAAACCCAGATCCAGTGTCGCATGGACCGGCCCGACTCGCGTTCCACAGAAATGCCCTTTCCACGCAGCAGATTGAATGTTCTCTTGCATACGCGCGGGTGTTATGATCAGTGCATTCCAGTGCACAGGAAGCTGTTACAGTACAACTAACCAGTCAAATTGCAACTGCTCGAAAAGAGCTTCCTTCTCTTACATTTTATGCATGACGTTTGGTGACGTCATAAGGATTTGAATACTAATTAGCTAAAAGTCATGACTTTTAAAGTCAATTATCTCAGAAACTAGGAGCCAAAAAATCGTCAAAACCGTGAAAATCAATGAATAAGATGTAAAAAATACTTTCGGTGCCTGGTTCTGAGTGAACTTACGGGTAAAAGTGAGGATTTTTGTCCATTTTATGAAACGTGTAAAATGGGTTTCAAATGCTCTGCAAAATCGTTCAGCATTTATTCTATGTTGTTTTAAACTACTCAGTTTTTACTTCAATAGAAAGAAAATTTTGTTTTCTATCTATTGGTACCATTTTTGCACTATAAGATATTCTCAATGAGTCAGGTACTCGGTAAATTCCACGACGAATCGATTGTAGCGCCCAGAGTATATAAACAGTATAGTGGGCCTACTTTCGAGAAATGAACGTTAATGGTCGTCCTACATGTATAACGTTACAACAGCAGTCTAATTCATCCTCACCAGTATTGTTCCCATTTCGGAGAAAGTGGTGTGATACTTGCTCCTTCGACATTTTGCAACAAATTGTTTGTTTTAATGCCATTTACAAATTAAACTAATCAGTAGTGTTGCACTGGTATATACTTGTTTGAATGTGATATACCTGTATACACATACAATATGTCATAGTCATCATAGTATACACACAAATAAGCTCTGTACATACAGAGCAAAACTGCATTTTGTTTGCACTAAAACACTGAAAATCACCTCACTTTAAAAAGAGTTGGGCTGACTAAAAATCTGGTTTAAAAATCTTTATTCTAGGAAACTGTATCAACTTCAATTCAATGTTCATGCTTTGAAAAAAATTAAAAATAAACTCTATGCATCATATACACTCATGCAGTCAGCATACTTGAGCAAGAAACTGAATGAGGGACCTTTCTAAAAGGGCCTGCTTAGACAGGAAGGGCCTTGCAGGAAAGATCATCAGTACAATGTTTAACAAGTGCTTTTGATTTTTCTCATTAACTCTTGGTAAAATTGAAAAATACTGAAGGCAATTTAAGGCAAATACCAATCAGGTTGCAAGGGAATGAGTATGTCCAGCTGATCAGGTTTGGCAAATGGGATTTCTTACTTTCAATTCCTTGTGAATTTCTTTTCACATTGAATACTGGTCCTAAAAATTACATGATGATGGCTGGACTGTTACGATAGTAATTCATCACTATCCTGTCCTCTTGGGAGAGCCTGGACGGAATGGTCCAATCATTTCTACTATCAGTTTGATATGCCTAGTAGCTCAAACAGTCAATGTAACAACTGACAGTCTGTTTTTTGTGCAGGAAACTACCTAAATGTTGCCCAATATGATTCTCCTTTATGTGACCACCTTAATGATCAAAAATAAATAAAATTAATGTAACAAATCTAGGAATGAATTAACAGTTTTCACTTCATTGAGTGCCACATTGATGAGAACCCATTTTAAAACAAAGTTGAGTATACTAGGGTGTGACAAAACTAGCTGCCAGTGAACATATCATGGATGTCATAATAATCAGTAGTAGGCTTACTGTAATACAGTTTAGGATCACACTGAGGTGAGCTTTAATTGGGGCAATTCAAGTCAGCCAGTGTAAGATTGAGTTTGAGGGAGTGGGAACTTGTTACTGAATAAAAAGTGATATATGCTAGGCATGCCATACAGCCTTGAACACTAATTCCTGTCTCCGAGTCCACAGAAACCACTCCTTCATTAAAGTTAACCAGTATAAAATGCAAGTCACAGTTAAGGTGGCAGTACATAATTGCCCATGGATGATGGGGTAAGGTTTTTGAATGATGTAAGCTTATGAAGGATTAGAATTACAAAGCTGGCTCTATAGCCCATGGGACTTCATAGAAATAGACGTAACTTGAACTTAATTACAGTACAGTATACCACTACACTGTAGGTCTATTATGGAAAATGTTGGAAAGGAGTGAGTTTTTCTGTTTGCGGCACACTGAAACTATCAGGTAAGAAAGAATAATAATCCGTGGATATGTCCAGACTGAAGTTGAAGCCTCTAAATTTAGAATGTGGTTAATCCAGGCTGTCTTGGTCATGATTCATACACCCCTGCAGTCCCACTATCCAAGGTTTACTTTACAACTAGGCTAAGATACATGCAAGCCCCCCATGGCCACAGTGCCAGCATTGCACTGAATGTCACTGAATATATGCCATGAAAACTAAAGCTTCATACTTTAAAGACTGCAAATCTGCAAACAACACTGGAAGTTTTTTTAAGATTGTAAATGCAATCGGTACCTGTCCTGTAAATCCCACAGTAAAATAGTCGTTAATTATTTTGTTATGGTCGACGTTTTGTGAGCCGTATTGGAATAGTAGTTAGTACTAACAGTAACGTTATAGGATATTTAACGTTAGCTGTGTACCAATACCATGTGTACTATAGTACATACTACATACATATTGTACCGTAAATACCCCTTCAGGTTTAGCAGTTGTTTACAAAACAATTTGTAAATTAAACTACGTAATTTTGGTATCAACAGAAAGCCTATGCTATAATCTTCAAACGTCGATACAAAAATATCGTTTTACATCCCTCAATGAGTCAGGTACTCGCAAAGTTTGAGGTCCTAATCTGAGACATAAGAATCGACTGCCTCTTTTTGAGGACGTATTTTTGCAGTATATGTTTGAAAAAACCTAAAAAATCTTTGATTTCTAAGAGAAGGAAAGGTCAAAATGTCCACTTACCGTGTCGTTGTGTCTATTTTTACGCCTACTTATACATAATTCAACATGTCGGGGGAGACCCCTTGTCAGTCACAGTTCCGCGAAATCTCATTTGCGCAGACTTTTAAGAAGGCGGGAATGCTAGAGAACTGGTCACGTGACTTCATTAACTGTACACTTGCGTGTATACTGTAACACTGAAAGGCTGTAAACCCGAACTTCATAACATGATCACCTTGTACAGAGTCTCTGCGTTGTACAATATGGGAATTCAGTGAAAGGATATGAAAACTGACAAGTCACTAACGTAGACCCCTGAGGTTATATTGTCCTACAAGCTAGTAGCGGCAGGGATTTAAACTATACCGATTTTACTCTGGGAACATAACATGGATGGGGCTGAAACAATCCGTGGCTTAAGATAAACATAACGTTAGAATGAACGGGATCCATGGACATACTTAGATTTTGTTACTTTGCCTAACCCTTGGTAGCCCGCGGAACAGACGAAGTCTTTTCTTTCAGCCGATCATCGCTACGAAAAAACAGAACAATACCAAAAAAAAAAAGCTTTAAGGGCAGCTTCGCAACTAAATCCTTGGATGCTTCCATACCAGTTCGGGAAAATAGCTTTCTGCTCACTCGGGGTGTAGCAATAAACGGGTCCATGAATACCATGTCCTAGGCTAGAACTTACTAGGTGAATTTATCCTTCTACACTTAACAGAATGCTCTTCTAACAGCATATCCTGTGTGATCGAGCCACTAGTAGGCCTCCTTTCAGTAGCGTATGAAGGGGGGGGGGGGTATTTGGCCATGCCTCGCCTCACGGATGCCATGTTTTTTTCTTTTAAAAATACAAAGCCATACTCTAGTAACACAGATGGCACATGTTGCACCAGACTGAATGTAAGGACACCCAATTTTTCAAGTTTTCAAAGGGGGAAGGGTTGTCTCTGCAGGACCCTTCAGTAAAATGCCAGTTTTTTAATTCCTACATATAGGCAAAATCTGCCAATTTCCAATTTTAACTTTAAAATAGGTAGCCTCTGTATCCCACTGGTGGCACCGATTGCCCGTAATTTAAACATTTTTAAAATGGAGGGCCCACTCCATAGACTCCTTCCCCGGCCGGCATAGACAATACGGAGACAGTGGAGACGAGGGTGCTCAGATGCGGTAAGAAATAGTTTGCCGCTTATCACGCAAGAGATGTTAGGGGTACAATCGTCAACAGATGGGAGTTCGATCAGTCACAGACAATTTCATCAATTCAGCTGATCTTTAATTTAACCAAGTTGGTTAAATAGAGTTTTATGGCCCAGTGTCCAACCTAGCTGGCCACGGCCTTTTTTCCAGTTTCCAGTTTAGCCAAGAATCACAATAGAGAGGCATTAGCATATTTTCAATTCGTTGTATACCTTCCCCGAAAAGAAGCAAGACCATTTCATATAGGCCTAATAGTGATAGTTCGTACATTTTGTGTGGTAATTTTCTGATCACTTAGCATGCCCTGATTTTTTTCGTATTGCAAACAAAAGTTAAAAATAGAAAGAGCTCGTTTATTTTCTCTTTACAGGCATAAATACACAATTTTTAACCATCTGAGGAGTCTGATTTTTCGAGATTCTCTCTACGCTCCGCGCCAACTAATGGTGGCGCTCAGTCTCTCTCTCTCTTAACTCTCTGATCACTTTGCCGTTTGCGAACATATTTTGAAGTGAGCATTTTATTGCTCACTTCAAAATATACGACAAAAAATACCGATGCGTTAGATTCTTCGTATAAGTCTGGAAAATGTTATTTCCGGCCATCTGAGGGGTCTGATTTTTCGAAATTTTCTGTGCGCTCCGCGTCAACCAATGGTGGCGCTCCGCTTCGATAATCTTTGTGGCAAAATACGTTTTGTGGCCAAAAAACCGCAAATTAAAATGCCCCCTTTCGCCTACACCGATCGGTGCCCTTAATTTTGACCCCCAAAAGTATGCACGTTTGATGACGTTTTACTTCGTAGGGTAGCGTAAATGGTAAAAGAATACATGTAAAGACACAAAAATTTCAGTTTTATCCACATGAACCTCCACCATTCAACTTTTAACACTGTTTCTGTCAAAGTCGAAAATCTCGCACCATTCTGCGTCTTGTCTCCTTGAAAACGCCAAAATTAAGTACCCCTTTAATCCCTCCCCCAGGCTGACAGTCACTCAAAATACTGCATAACCCCCCCCCCCCCCCGCCGCCGCAGAGAAACACTGGATACGCCACTGCGTTGGTACATTCAAATAAACCAGATAGTGTTGATCAAAATAGATATTCTAAAAGCTGTTTTTTCTAATCGTTCTATATTATGCTTTAAGATTAAAATACAGGTAATACCACACAATTACCTGGTAATGTTGTTATACTTGAAAATTTGCATATTTTATATGAAATACATACACATTGACCGAGAAAAGTTTTGGGGAAATTCATACTTTTGCCCCCTCTGGAAAGTATCATAGCTACGCCACTGCTAACAGTGATTTGTGTTTTATTGGATTTTCATAGTTAGATTATAATTGTACTTGTACTTAAAAAATTCTTCCTTTTTCTTTTTTTTTTCCTTCTTTTATTTCAACTTTCTTGTCTAAATATATATATTAACATGATTGACAAAATAAGCACTTGAAAATTACGTAGAAAGATTTGCATACTGTTTTATTTCAACTTTCTTGTCTAAATATATATATTAACATGATTGACAAAATAAGCACTTGAAAATTACGTAGAAAGATTTGCATACTGTTGCTAACACGGGTATTTTACAGAAAAATGTACAAATTAATAAAGCGAGGGGTCTTAATCAACGAAAAGTTTAGGAGAAATTGAAAAGACTTCGTAGAGTTGTGTGAAACTAACTTTCCCTTTGTTGTGGGCACTCTCCTTCTTTGAGAAAATATACTTCTCGACGGATAAGGCAAACTTAAATTTTAAGAAGAAATCATCAGTCATTGGCTTACTCTCTCTCCTTTTGCAATCATAAATGAAATACTTCATATTGAAAATTAAAAATTATATGGATGAGTAATGTCATGTGTGTAACCAAAGAAAAGGTCTTTTTTGAAAAGAAGAATTGCATATTCAGTAGTCTATTTTCAGTATTTGAAATAAATGAAGATGTGCAAGGGCAATCCCAAAATAAGTGCATAATGACTCGTCATGGATTTTACCAAACGTGCATAGAGGAGAATCTAATACTCCCATTAAGTTAAGATGCCTATTAGTGGGGACAATGCGATGAATGAATTTAAACTGAAAATAAATAATCCTTTCCTCATTGGCACTTCACCAGGGCGCTTTGTAGATCTGCTTCCAGTTCTCGTTACTAATTTCACTAAAACTATCCTCCCACTCTTTCCTAGAGGGTGGTACCTTAGCAGTCTTCTATAAATAATTTGAGGAAATACCTTGAGAAACGGAAGGGGAATTCAGGACTTTTCTGTACCATAAAATAATTTCATTAGGGGTATCATCAATATCTAAATTCTATTGCCTCCATTGAGAGGGAATGCCATTTAAAATGCCTATGTACCTAGTAAAAGGGAAAGGTGCTAAATTATACTAAGTTTTTAAACTGTCAAAAGAGAGCGTTTCCGTGCTCGTCAAAAAGATCTCTTACATACTTGACGCCTTTGTCATAAAGATTAGGATAAAACACGGTACGGTCGGCAACACGAATATGAGAATTGTTCCACAAGATTTGACTACTATAGTTATTATTTGCAATATAGAAGAAGGGCTTACACCGGGCAGAATCAACATGTTGAATAAAAGCATTTGGAATTTTTAAGACATCCCGGTCAGAACAATTACATAGGAAAAGAAGTTGTTTGCCATACGCTTGTAAATAAAAAAATCCTACCTAAGGGAAGACTAAACAAGTTTGCTCTCCAACAGTTGATGGAGCACCGGTGACCTTTTTATTACATAGAAAAAGACACTGAGAAACCCAAAAACCTGAACCAAACTGGACCAAAACGCAACCAAATACCACCTACAACGCAGAACACTTGTTTAAAAAACTGTGAAGTTTGTAGTTTGAAGTAAGATTTCCAATCGAGCGGTTTGTATTTTTTGTCCCCTTGATTAATGTAGTAGTGAAAATTTCATTTTCTTTACGACAAAATGCCCTTTTAGCAATTCCTTCCTCAATTTTACTGCTATTCTATCACTTAATTTTATTTACCACATCCAATCTCATTCAACCGTGAAGTCTAAATCAACCACTTTTATAAAAAAAAAAAAAAAAAAAAAAAAAAAAAATATCTGGAAGTACAAACAAGCTAAGGTGTGAAATCCACGAGAAGATGGGTTGGGGATAAGTGATGGATTTACTGGCGACTGTAGAGTATACGAAAGGCTGATATCAATAATGAGTTACTTAAATTGACAGGTTATTCCCATCAAAATAAATGCAGACCTTCAACTATTTACATTTTGCTGAATCGGCGTGAACGACTCCGCCAACCAAGACCATTTCCACCAAAATAGGTCAATTTCCCTCCTCGTCTGGATAGCATCACTCGGTGTGAGATGGCATCTGAGAGATTTCAATCGACTACCAGTGACTCCCCCCTCCCCGACCACCTACGGGGGTAGATGAATGATGGGCCCAGGTCTCTACATTAACTTTTAAACTCACTTGCCAAGTAGGTCAGGCGGTCACTGAGATCCACTTGCCATTCCAATTTTTCATTTGCTCCTACAAACTGGCAAAATATTAATTTTGTATGATCTCATAGAGTAATAAGTTCACAAAATTATTTTTCACATACTGTATACCTTCACTGAATTGACCATGATTACAAGATTGTCTCATGAATTGAATAACTGTATTGAGGAAATCGTTCACTGATTTTTACAACAAAATATTTATTAAAAAAAAAACATTTTAACAGAAATAGCATTGTGTCTTCCTATCTTCTTGTCTTTATTTTCATCGTTACAACTCTTATTTATTTATTTGTTTACATACTTACAACAGGAAAACATTAAAACTTTTAAGGACCGATCGTCCACATGTTTACTTTGTAAATGCCCAAAATTTTTCGCGCGTTCCCCGCGCTTGCAGTCTCACTGATGTTCTTTTTTCATTTGCATATCAACCAAGAGCCTAGATTAACATTATTCATCGGTCTCTATGATTATATCGGTTGTTCATGTACATAGGCCAGTAGGTGTCGTGAGTTGAAGAAACAAAACATTTAGAAAATTGAAGAAGAGGAACCGCTCTTACTATGTTTAGCCTACATGGAATTTGTAATATTTAGTGAACGACCAGTCTGGCGGGGTAAAATTGGCCAGCACATTTTAAGGAAACTGCAAATGTCTCGGTGCACAGTCTGAATGCAACTTTTTTACAAAAATAAGTGATTTGCTAATTAAAAAGAAAACTTTCGACACGCGAACATCACACATTCGTATAACGTTTCGACCTTTCGTATTCAGACCCCTATTAGAGAAGTCAAATCACACTGACGTTTGCTTGATAAGAGACTTTAATCTGTAATTAGATGTACACCTCCATCCTCTTTCTGCAGATAGTGTATGATGAGGTGTTCAAAATGACATATTTTAATGTTTTTATTCTATCAACAATCCTACACAGGTATAGGCCTATGCAACGGTGTCTCAGTAGCGCCAGTGTCTCCTCTCCCGCGATCTCTGATTTCCACACAGTGGATTGAAGTGTGGTTCTGATCATTTATTCATGGATTAATTTTACCTTCTTTTATTACAAATGATTCTTTACTATTAGAACTTTTGCACAAATCCTTCATAAACTATCCCAATTTTTGTTGTGATCCTTATTACTTGTAGATTACACCCGGTATTTAAATTCACAATGACCGCAGTCCGTTGAAGAAATTACCAACAATTTCAAGACCATGTTTTGAAATCTTTAAAGTTTCTTAGTACCTCAAAATATCGAAACATTTAGCACCATTTTTAATCACCCCCCCCCCCCTCTCTTTGACACCCAACGGCGTAGCAACAGGGGTATGTGGTTCTAAAAAATGAAGAAATCGGAAATTTGCCATTTGGGAAACCAGCCCAGTCTACCGTGTGGTTTTGACAACTCACGAAATTCCGAATTCTCTCTGATAAAAGTTCCATATTCGTCACTACATTGTTTCGAAAAGGCGAAATTTTCCGCGCCCTTCGCCCGCCAGAGATTGCAATTCCTAAGCAGAAGTGCTCGTTCATACCGTCAGTTTGGTTAACTTTTCCGAGCTCTGGAAGTGACAAAATTTGAAATTTGCTATTTGTGACACAATATCATCAAGTGACACCGATAACTAGAGTGCTATTTTTAATAAATTTTCTTTCATAAGATTCCAAATTTTCTCCATAGCCCTTCACTCGTAAAAAGTTCGTCGGAGAGCCTCGTTTCGCAGGCATTGAATAAAATTATTTAGCAACAACGATCTATTGGTCCCTGCTCAATCTCTGATTTGCAGATAGGAAATGCATTCTTCAGTAATTCCCCAAATTTTCTTATTTCCTTACAGGAAACCCAAAATGCACACTTTTCTGCGAAACTCCATATTTTCGAATATTTTAAAAAAGGGAAAAAATGTCAACGCCCTTAAATTCGCGCGCCACAAATTGCAGTTCCTAAGCAAAAATTTCAGCGAGCTTCACGCGTCGCAAAGTTATGTCCTTAGTAGGCCGACAGTGGTGTTCATACTTAAAAACAATCGTTAAATTTCGATGCTAGCCCACCCTTCCCCCACCTTCCCGCAAAAACGTCTAGCTACACCGCTGTAGACATCTTACAAGGACAGGAGAAAAATTGAGGCCAGATCCCCCCCCCCCCCCCCGCCCCATTAAAAAATCAAATCGACGATTCTGCTTAGGTTAAAGCTGGTTTGACCTTGACACAACTACACGGTTGCTCTGCGTCCTGATAGTTTTACCCTCTAGCCCAGTTCTTCCGCCAGTTAGGCTACTCAATCCGCCCCTACCCCCTCTTTTTCAGAATCTTGCCTTGCAGTTGGCTTCAATCGGTTTAGTTAACTTGATGTCTCGTAATAACCGTGTCTGTCAAACCAGCAGACCGGTGTGATAAGACTACTGCAGTACCTTACAATGTTAATTGATGTCGAATTCTATTGTTTGAAAAGCTTCAGCACTGTGTCAACGCGACACCTCATTTACACAGGAACCCAAGCGGGTAGTACATTTAATTTCAAGTGTCGCCTTTATTTAGTGTACAAGTTTTACAATAAAATTTACCTGCCTGTCTGCAGGCTATTGTTATTTCTTGACTCATGGCAAGGACAAATTAAGAATTTTCTTATCCTTCCTGACTTACATTGAAGACCCAATCAGTCATGATCGTTCTCAAAATAACTTCAAGATGTTACAGGTAATGGGTTAAAGCAGTAGGGGGTATGGGCGGGTCGGCACGGGTGTTTTCTCAGTCTCCTAAAATCAGTTTCCGGGAAATTGGTGCAGCATTTTCCAAACTATTTCTGTTCTTAAGGATAAGTTTCGTCCAACGGTAAACGTTCTCAATGGACAAAAAGCCTCGCAAGCGGCCCATGGACCCTTCTATTTGTAGTTCCGCGCTTCGCGATCGCGTTGTACCAGTATACATTATATACGTTTCCGCTCTCCTCCACTCTTAAACAGACATTTGCGCTTCTGTGCTCCGCTAAGTTGTCTTGAACATGTCTTTGGCTGATGAAACCTATGTTAGCTGAACCGAGTGGCCCTCAGAGAGAGAAGATTCTGAAGGGCGAAGGTTGATTGAGAAGGGGAGGGGACCAGTGAGTAAAATGTATACAAAAAATAATAATATAACCTTAATCACATGATAGAAACTCAGTTGAAATTTTAGGGGTCGAAGATATAGCCCCTTACCTTTGGCTTGTTACACTGTTAAAAATTTCTGTAAATTTACAGACTTTTTTTAACTTAAACTTTTTGTATTTTACTTTTAATAGAGATTTTCTGTATCTTTACAGACACTTTGTATTGCTACAATAAAAAAAGGTTGTTTAACATGTATTTTCTGTTTATTTGAAAAACCATTTCTGTCTGCTTTTTTAACCAAATTTTACTGCTTTGTAAAACTTTTTCTGTAAATTTACAGAAATTTTAACAGTATTTTGTATTTTTCTGATTTCACATAAATATACTGTCATTTAACAAACATTCATTTTGTTTTTAAGCTGAAAAAGAAACAAAAATAAGCCCAAACAAACAAATAAGAAATAGCCAGAAAATTTTCAATATATAACATGCATCGTTCTGCGAAGTTTCAGTTTAAAAAAAAAAAAATTGGCAAATTTATGGCCCTATTTGAAAATTAACTTATATTTATTATAAAAGCATACTTAGTTATTACGTTCTTAGTTATAAATATCATACAACTGGTGTTTTGTCACACATGTTTAAGTAAAAAGAAATTGTAAGGCCCTAATTTCAGAGCACTGACAATTGGTATACTGATGTCAACTCATCGCCACAGGCGCTCATGCACTTGATCGGAGCAAATTAAAAACGTTTCACAAATTTACTTGAAAGAGTCTGTAAATTTACCACTTTATGACGTAAATCTCATTTTGCATAAATGGGTGGAGCTTATTTTGTAGGCATTTTCCTAACAAAAGGATTGCTGTCGCTTTGAATAATATCTTCTTTGGCGTTTTTTCATCAGGAAGTGATAAACTTATTGTTTATCTTGTCTGGAAATGTTTGCAACCAATGTATTTCCATTCTTTGTCATATTTATTTTAAAAACAATTATTATATTGTACAAAAAATGTGACTTTCCAATTACAAAGTTCCTAGAGATAGCAGTCTACTTGACAACAATATGACAACAAAGCATCCTCAATGTGTTTTGATTGAAAACAACTTCGTAACGACACATTACGTTGATAAGGAAATACCTGATATACGTAATGGTGAAGTGTATGTTACGTAATAACATATGAAAGGTAAAAAAGCGATATTATAATAAATATTAAAACGTCGGGAATGAAAACAGTAGGCTGTAAATTCACATAAAATTAAGGTAAACAAAACAGAACAATTCTGTAATTCGATTTTACAGTAAACTTTTGTAAACTAATTTACATGCAAAAACTGTAAAGAAAAAACAAACCCTTAATGTTTTTTCATGATTACAGTCTTGCTGTAAAAAAAACATTATTTGGTTGGAAAAAAATTTGCCATAAAAATTATGTAAATTTACAAAGAAATTTTTTAACAGTGTATCTTAGAGACATGTTTCATGTTTGTTTTTTGGTTGTTTGCCTTTAAAACCTAACTACCCGGTGAAAGATTTACTACCTATATTTTCTTCAAGCAACAATGCTATAATGAGAGGCTTATGTCTGCTGAATCAACACGCACGTTTAACACACATGTAAGGAAAATTGACTTAGGAGCGAAATTTTCATGCGTTAAAAACAGAGACGAAAACCGCAATTCTCTTTGTAGTTTTCGATATTAAATTAAGGAAAGTGAAATTTGTATTAAATTAGAGAAATTTGACAATACAGAAATGAAACATGATACAATGTAGACCAGTTAAACGACTTGCATCAGTGGCAAGTAGGAGGTGAAAAACAACCTCGGGGGACACTTTCATCAACTTCGCTAAGGACTGAAGGAACGGAAGCTGGCACCAAATTTTCCCATAGGTAACGGGTTTGTGATAATTATTCTTCAGTTTTAAAAGAAAGTGACGTGAGGTTAAATTTAAATTAATACTTTGTGAAGTCCCTTGATTGACTGGTAGAATGGCAGTCGGTTCCACATTGAAACTTGTACGTACGTAAATATTATTTACGTTCCCAAATTTTTCATACTCTCGGCTTATCAGCTTATTGCCTGTCCCTTCGACGTCAATTAACCATTGAAATATAGACAGGCCTGTACCGTACAGAAGTTGACTAAAGGACGTTGTGCAGAAGCGGCGAGGATGCCATCCTGTCAGCAAATTTGGTCAGCTCCGAAAGGAGGCTGCCGTAGGCCACTTCAGAGGTCATTCGGGCAAATGTTAGGTTTCTCCGATAGTCCTTCGACGTTCTATCAGCGGCCAACCACGAATTCACTAGCAATCGAAAGGCGACGGCAGCCGGCGAACCGCGGGATATCGCTCACTGGGCACCGTACTGGCAGTGATTTATATAGTATAACTGGGAAATCTGACTGTTCCACCTTACTAGCTCTGCTTTGCTCGCACGTGAGATTTGCAAACAAGCGCATGCTCCTTGCAGAGTGCAAGCACAAGAACGACATAAACCGTAGTGGCATAAGGGCAATTGTAGACTGTGCGTTTTGCTGTGCTTCCTCCAGGGTAAAATGACATTGCCAAACACGACGCGCGCCAAAATCTGTCCCACAGTCCTTTGCAATTGCTCTTTGGATAATGGTGTAAGTTGTCAACCTAACTGGACATCGTAAAGATTATAGCGCTGTGCAATGACAATCTTTATGAAATCCTTTATCCGTGGAATGAAGCATTATTCATAGGAGGACTTTGCAGTCGTAACACAATAAAGACAGGTGTGTATCGGGGTCAGTGCAATTACAGGAGTGGAGTCTGCTTTGTTTGACTTTGTTTTATACATTTCATTTCATTTTTCTGGTTTATCACAGCCCCAAATTTACACATAATGATAACATATAAGTAAAAAAGTTGTGCGATAGGGAGTGTACGTAGAGACCCTTATCGAGAAGTGTCACTCCCTAAGAAAAAAACAATTCAATAGAAATGAAGTAAACCTTTCTCAAACCTACCAACTAATACACCTGTCCTGGTCGATTTTTTTTCCTAGTCGAAAATCCCCACCCCAGAAAAAACACCCTGTCACCCAAATACCAGGTAGCCTAACAACTAGTCTAATCATGATCATAGTTACGAATCCCAGGAATAGAGTTTTTCATAAACGGAAAAACTGCAGAATGAAATTTTGTGGGCATTCAATAAAAATTTTATGCTTTGACGATTTTTCTGGATGCTAACAAATGCTTGGCCTTTAATGTTTGACGGAAAGGAATCCAGCATGTTAACCCTGCTGGTGACGGAGAATTTTCATGCAGAGCTTGTGTGGGATTTCCTAGTAGGCCTGCTCAACGGGTGGTCAGTTTGTCTTCAGTGTGTTGGGATATGGCAACATGAATAACTATGAGTGTATGTATAATTTTCAAATCAATCGACTACAGTAAAAAGGCATTTGAGTGGGTAAACTTTGTAGACAGTTCAAACACAGTCGGTGAAGAAGAAAGAAGTATAACAGGGAGGGTGACGTTAAAAGGGATACAATCCTGAAACTGCGTTCTCCTCCAAAACTGATAAGATTGTTAAAGAAAATGGAAAAGTCGCAGAAAGTGCTGGGAATGATAACTGAAATGTCTAAGGAATTATAAGCGCAATCCGATTGTATCTTCAATGGCACAATTCACAGTAGCTATTACACCCTGAAAACAAGCAAGGGCTATATAGGCTTTTTAATAGAGTTGGAAAAGTGCGAATTCACTTCTCTTGAGTGTCAATTCATGTGGTAATGTTTACTCCAAGACTGAAAATTCAATCTTTTACGGTGTCAGCACACAGGGAACGAAGTTTCACAAGAGTGAAACTTCGTTCTGTTGGAGTGAAATTTACTTTTCCTGGAGTGAATTTCCACTCTCTTGGAGGGAGCATTAAACTTTCATTCCTTTAAAGAGTGAAATGTCACTATTTTAATTTTAGTGTGTGGGTCTTTAACTTATTCACACATTGTTTAACTTCAACTTAAACTTTAACAAAAAGATTCTATCTCTAGGAATATCCGGCAGGTTGGTGTCGATTTATTGACAGTGACTTAAATGCAAGGAAATCTATTGAGTACCGTTTACGTTGTGTAATTTCGACTCACTCTAGATGTAAACACGACGATACAAAATTACGATGTATAATGTCACCTTAATATATAAAAACCTTGTTTCACGGCAACTTTAACGTGTAGAAAAATAATTCAGTCAGGGTTTAATCAGATACGAGTTAACATCGTTTACGCAGACTTAAACGCAACGAAATGTATGAAATAGCGCTTACGTTGTGTAAGTTTCATGTACCGTATTAAAGGTGTAAACGTTACGGTACAAGATATGTAAGGTCGCCCTAAATATATAAACACCTAGTTTCACGGCAACTTAAACGATTGGAAGAGTGGTTTAGCTTATTAAATTGATTTTGTGACGAGAGAACGACGTCTAGGTGACTTAGACACAACGAGATCTATGTAATAGCGCTTACGTTGTGTAAGTTTGACGTATTCAAGGTGTAAATGTGATAATAGAATATAACGTTTTGTAAGGTCGCCCTCCATTTGTAAACACCTTGTTTACGGAAACCATCTCGAAGTTTAAGGTGACTTAAACACAACGGAATCTATGTAATAGCGCTAACCTCGTGTAATTTTGAAGTAATAGATTATAACGGTTTGTAAGGTCGCCCTCAATTTGTAAACAGCTTGTTACAGCAAACTTAATGTTTGAAAAAGTGTTTTTTCAGCACCAAAGCGTGTCTTTAAAGGCATATTCTGGGGACAAAATTAGTTAACTTCAAAATAAGCAGAAAAAATTTTTCTTTCAGAAGGTTAAAACGGCATCTCTATAGCTTATAGCGTTCGGAAGATACAAATTTTTTGAGTAGTGCAAATTTTCTTGGGATTTGCGGCATCATGAGAAATCTGTGATGTAATCGTGGCACATTAATTTAACATTGCATTCAATTTGTTTGTTATTATGATGCTGCTGCAGGCAATATTAAGCAATGTTGTTGGTTGTACTGACCCTACTTATGGTGAAGGGTAATGCTTGATCTACAGGAAAAGATATCCAAATGTTCCAACAGTATCAAATTTCCAAGACAAACAGGACCTTCAATTATAAAGAAAAACAAAAGGAATTTGAAGCAATGTGCCCACATTACATAACTTTTTGTGGCTTTGTTGAAAAACAGATGTATTTTTTAACTAAAATGACCAAAATTAGAAGTGAGATATCTTGGGTTAGAAAAATGGTATTTCAATAGGGTTTGAAGGATATGATGTGCAATATTTTTTTTTTTTACAAGACAGAAGCAAAAACTCACCAGAACATGCCTTTAAGACAAAATAAAATCACTCCCTGTTTACTACATTTAATATAACTTAAACAGTTCGGAACCACGGTATTCCAGTTTTTATGCGTAAGACGCACGTAAATTTGTTGTAAATGCGTATTCACTATAAGTTACCAGTTTACGGTGTTTAAGACCAACGTAAACTGACGTAAACCTTGTTCATTTGCAACTACGGATTCGCAAACGGGATTTCTTTCTGAATATCAGAGTCGTCGTGGTCAATTTTTCCTCCTAAGTCAACTAGGGGTGTTATAACTGTGGGAGGCGAAACCACACAACACACAGCTGCAGGTATGATTTCCTGGTTGAATGCAGATCGTAAGGGCGAAAGAACGCAAAGAAAAAATTTGCCTATTCCATTAGGAATCTTGCCAGGATGAGCGTGCAGACAAGTGTTCAAAGGGGGACTTCATTGTTAAAAGCCAATGTAACTTCTGCAATCTTAATAAAGAAGGTAGAAAGGGACTGTACATAGCTTTTATTAATATAAATGAGTAATATCCTAAGATGGATCAACTTGGAAGCTTACTAGTACATGAAAACACTCAAGTCAACATTTTTGTAATTACTAAGTCTTTCTTAAATGAAAATTATTTTGACCATGAGATAAGTCTGTCAGGAAGGAGGGAGCATTCTGATTTATATTGATAACAATATAGTCTCCTTACTTAGAAATGAACTTGATGGAAGTTTAGCCTTTCTATTCAGTCTAAAAGCATATACTAATAAGTTAAATCCACCACCCCCCTAACGCCACGGCAGACTGGATAAGCTCCTTCCGCAATACGGTAGATGGATTAAGACTGTGGCTCATGTACATCTTAAAATGGGAGACTTTTTCTTTTGATGAAGCCATAACATGCATTATGCTACCCGAAAGACCATTATTTGTCGTGGAACGCACAAAAAAACTTTCAAAATAGTAACTCCACAGACACCCAGAAATGGCATCATTTCTTCTCGCTTGCAAGTCACTCAAGAGTTACTTTGAGCTATTGTTGACAAGAAATTGTTAATTTCAATTAACATGGGGACATTCCCCCCCCCCCCAAATGAATTAACTGTGAACGAACGCAATTATTTAAAAGTAAATTACATTTAAATTTAATCTCCCAATATAAATACCTGTATACAGTGGCGTAGGAAACAATCTGAAAGTGGAAGGGGGGGGGGGGGCAATTTTTGGATTTTGCACCTCACCTTACCCCATTGAGCAAAAGTTACATTTTTTATGCTATTTCTGTGTCTGTTAGAAACATTTTTTCAAATGAAACTGGGCACTAAAGAAGGTAGAATTTTTTTTTTTTTTCAGCCATGCCACAGTAGACAACAATTCCAGAATGTCTATGCCCTCTGGATACTGAGGAACATCGATAACATTTTAATTCTTCCAGTTACTGAAGAACCCATCTACTCATAGACTATTCAACTGACAGGGTTGAAAGGTAACTGGTGAAAGGTATATATGAGGGCACTTACGCTAGGTAAATGATTCCCTGACTGAAGTTTTGCCAGAAAGACTATTTATGCGGAGCGCCACAGTCAGTTGGCGCTGAGCGTTGAGAAATTTTGAAAAATCGGGTCCCTCAGACGGTCGAAAATGGCACTTCTCATGTTTGTAGGTAGTAGCTAAGCAGGAGGGAGATACAAAGACTTCTTCAGGGGAAGCGGTCAAGCACCCCAATTGTCCGAGTTTTCTTTGAAGTGTAAACGCTACTGTATTAGGCACGTAATTTGCGTCGCGCGGCGGGCCGAAATTTTAACTTTTGAAACAAACATTTGTGTCTATGGAGCTTGTATTGCAGACATTTTGGGATTCTGGGTTTCTTGTAGAGGGAAATTTGAAAGGTTGGCGGATTACTGATCGAAGATTATGCCACGTCCTTTGTTGGCAAATCTTACAATGATTGCACGGTGCTCGACTGAATATCATTGCTATATAATGTTTTCTTAAAGATCTACGAGCAGGAGCTCTCAAATAAAATTTTAAGTTTCCGAAACTTTGCTGTTTATTTTAAACAAACTATTTTAAAGTCAAGAGCTTTAAATTGGAGAAAACTTGAAATTTTATGTAAGAAAATTTCTACAAATAGCACTAAAGTTGCCGGTGTCAGTTGAAGATCTGGTGTCACAAATGGCAAATTTCATTTTATTTCATTTCCAGAGGTTGAAACGATCATCAAATTGATTCATGAGACAGCAATTATGCATCAGGAATTGCACGTTGAGGCGCGAGAAAAATTTTGCTTTTCTGAAACAATGAATTACAAATTGGCGCTGGTATTGAAGAGAACCCGGAATTTCATGAGAAAGAAGAGTTCAGAAAACTGACAAATAAAAAAGGGGTTTTCTGACCCGTGAAGTGTGAAGGCGGAAGCATTCTTCCGCCCCCTCATATTTCAGTGGAGGCTGTCGCCCCGCAGCCCCTACCCCCGCTTCCTACGCCTATACTTTTATAGTTTTGAAAAGTTCTTTGAAATTATCCAAAGCTCATGTTAGTTTAATCTCTGCATTTTCTGATACTTTTCCAACAGAAAGTATGTCTCTTTGTTACTATATTTGTTATTTGAAAGTCCAGTTGGGAAGCTAGGATTGCGTCATGGAGAGAGGGATTGAGGCACGGCATGAGGGAAAACTCTTAGGGAAGAGTGAAAAAATCCTTACTTTAGGTGTTTTTTTTTTTTTTTTTCATTTCAAGGTTGGGTTATAAGGAGGGGGGTTCAACCGCCAAACCACCCCTTGGCTTTGCCACTGTTTGAAACATTTTAAATCCAACGAATTATTCCAGTTTAAACTGCTTTTTTGTCTCTAATGTGGAATAAAGTTTATCTCGTTGTTACATGCTGTTTCATCATAATATTTAGCTTTTATCAAGGCACAGATACGGCAGAAGACTTTAACAGTCCAGGAAGTGTTCAATGTAAACGAAAACTCAATATTCGTATAAACTTGGCCCTGCTGTCTTGACGTGTTTACCCACGTACTCTTGTAATTAACATACCTTAAAATTTAACAGCTAAGTTTTGGGGTATAACCCGAAATTGGGGTGACTTTATGCCATTGCTTTGATTAAATTTTGCTCAAGAATATCTGACTTAAATGTTGGTTAAAGACCAAAAAGCGGCGGCGCCAGAATGTCAAATATTAGAGGTCAAACTGAGGGAAAAGGAAAATGCCGGGAAGGGGGGGGGGGGCAAAGATTTTCGCTCTGAGCGCGAAATCAAGCGCGAAGCGCGATGTCTTGAGGTGGGGTCCAGGGGAAAAGTGGGGGCCCTGTGGGGGCTCAGGGGGCAAAGCGCTGAGGTTTAAGCATACCTCCGGGTGAAAAAATTAAGTCCCAGGAGACGTATCTTAATTTTTTTTTCGGATGATCTAACTCCAAGGTTAACAACTTTTTTCTTTGGTAGTATCATTTCGCAATTGCGCGGTACCACTGAGTACCACAATACTTTTCAGTGGCTTAATCAGACTTTTTCATTTGGAGGAGGTGGGGGATGGGCAAAGTGCTGAACTAGTGTTAAGCTTTAGTGACACCATCTAAGCAGAACGCAATCATCAGTTGGCGTGCAGCCTACAGAAATACGGTTTAGTCAGGTTCACTATGTATTTTCGTTGGCAATCATGGTAGATTAGGTAACCTAAACATTTTTGGAATCTTTATTACATGGAGAATCTGAAAATCAATGTTTACATTTGCGCTGATACCGGTATGGCCGCCATTTTGGATTTTCAAAATGGCCGCCGTAAAAAGACATATTTTGCTCTATTTCTTGCTTTACATACCCTCAAAACCTTGTAAAATATATGAAGTCTATGTTTTCAGGTACAAGGAATCCATACTCTGCATAATCAGATTTCTGACTGTTACAATTCTTTCTTTTTGAGGAGGGTGATGGGCCCGTATATAGCCCCCCCCCCCCCCCCCGGAGGGAGGGGAACTCGGGCAAACCAACCAAACAAAATTTCTGCTCCACCAAATGAAAATTGAAACTACTATACCGGGCATTAGGAGAAAGTTCTATGGCCTATGCCCCAAGCCCAACACTTGCCCCCATCACAACGGACTACGGGCATAGGCAGACGAGGCGGGGGCAGGGGGGAAGACTGCTCCCCAAATTTTCTCAAGACCTAAAATTCGGGCAGGGATCTGGAAAAATTCGGGCAGCCGTTTGAGTCTCAAAACCTGGTTTGTTTCTACTTACACAGAAAACTCCTAGGCGCACCCGAATTCCTTCAAACACTTGGCCGAAAAATAATAAAAAAGCATCATAGTCACGGTACAATTTTCATGAAAACTCTAACAGATACCAAAATTTGCGACACATTCGGGCAGCTTATGAAAAAACAATTTTTCGTCAGCCTCACTTCATATTCTTGCGCAAACCTTTGCCTGAAATGACACAATTTTCAGGCAAAAGTTGCAAAAAATTTCTGGGATATTTTTAATTGCCAGATTACAAGGGGAGAGAGGATGTAAAATGTCCCCAAAATTTTGCCCGAACAAATTATTCAAAAGCTATGTCATGCAACTAAACTATCCCATTATGAATAAAACGTAAAGGTATCGTGAAGATTTCATTTCGTTTTTAATTTTGTATTCCCTTGCCTCAGGCAAAAGGAGTCTATGCGACTATGCCGATGATTTGGCCACGTTTGTTTTTATTTAATTGGTACGGTTTGTCGGGATCAAGTGTGCCAAAACCGTTGATATGGACTTAGGTGGTTTGCTCACTAGGAAATGATTTGCGAACTTGTTTGTTTAAATGCATATAAACAGGCTGCTACCTTGCTTGGTAATCGCGCGAAAATTGAGTTAATCAGTTTTTAAGGGCCAATTCGTTGCATGGCATCCCCACTCCGGTAATTCGGGACTCTGAATCTGAGCTAAACAGGCTGCTAAAACACACTGGATCTTTGTGAAGTTCGACGAAACATATATTTAATAGGCAGCTGGAATGCGATGCAATGCCATCCTCCCTCGAAGTTGCAAAGCCTTGGGCTTTTGGAGGGTTTCTGAAGTTTTTCAATTTTCCAAATTATATTGATGATAATCTCATGCTACATGATGTAAAATAGTTTGTAGAACGCGCCAACAAACTCATCTTCCAATGATTTATAGCTTAATGTAGTCATCCAATGGTAGTGGTACATTTAATCTGGGAGTTTTCTGACCTTTTTGTAAATTTGCTCATTTTTGATGAAAATTTTATTGCAAACGAAAGTTCAAAATATTGATGGCTTTGATTCTGCTTATAAGCCTGGGAAAGGCCATTTCCGGCTGTCTGAGGGGTTTTGCTTTTTCAAAAGATGGTGGCCCTCCGCTTAGATAGTCTTTCGAGCAGAATTACATTTTTCCGGCAGGAAATCCTCTCCCCCTCAAACTGAAATGCTCCCGTACGCCTATGGCTACGGGCCCAGGGTGGGGTAAAATGCAACAATAAATTTTTAAAAAGTAGCAAAATGACGGCCAAAAATTTAAAATTTCCAATCCAAAACTGAAAGCATATCCCCGTCCGCTGGCTATTTTCTTATACAGTTTTAAGTTGTTTTCGAAAAAAGTGTTTTGTTAGAATAGCATCACCACAGGCCTGTTTAGCAACGTTCTACTGGTACCGGACACATGAACTGATTTCACTCAGATGGTTCAAATGTTTTCGCCATATTACTGGTAGTACAGTGTCTTGAATTCAAACTATTAGAGGACTAGAAAGGATCGCAGGCTCACGTTTTGGACACCATTCTAAGGGTTAAAGAAGCGTCAAAACTTTCTTAATTTCATAAGGTTTAAGCAATTAAGTTCAAGTTGCTGATTACCTCTGTTTGGTAGCTGTATAATGTTAAAGGGGGCAAATGACTTGGAACATTTTGGGTGGATCTCGGTCATACTGTGAACTAAATGCACGAGATTAGCTTCAGAATTCTTCACTTTTACATCTGCTTTAGTTGGTTGTACAGTGAAGGAGTCAGAACTTTGTTCCGTAAATTAATTTTTTATTTGGGATGAGGAAAATGGGCTACAGGTTGTTCTTGTGCCTTTTCAATGCATAACCCATCATGAGTGAAGATCGCGAAGAAAGCAATTGGCGTTTGGCCATGTCTAAGGAGTCTGTAGAGCAGAAACTATGCATCATTTGCCCTGAGAAAAACATTAACAAAAGGTCACTTGTTCTAAACCCTTGGATAGAATCTTAAAAGAGGTTATAAATGGTTATAAATTCTGTAATATTCTCTATGATGTAAGTATATTACCTTATCCAATTTGAAAATCCCCAAATGGCTGCCATAAAGGGATCTCTCCAGATTTAAACATTGATTTTCAGTTTTCCAATACCATTACCTTTTCCAAAAATGTATAAGTGCTTAAAGCTATCATGGTTTTGAAAGAAATGTAAGTTAAATAAAGTGGTTAGGGTAATAAGCGGCGGCAAAAGTAGTACAAAATATTTCTTTTACAGTGGCCATTTTGAAAATCCAAAATGGCCGCCATAAAAGCTTTTCTCCACTTAAACATTGACTTTCAGTTTTCTTATGCTATAACCTTTCTAAAATGTATAAATTTGCTAAGCTACTATGATTTAGAACCAAATACAATAGGTTTAGGAAAGTGTTTAAGGTAATTAAGGTCAGAAACAGAAGAAAATATGTATTTTACAGTCGCCATTTTTAAAAACCCAAAGTGGCCGCCATACAAACATCTGTTTAAATGTAAACATTAGTTTTTAGTTTCCTGATGCTATAAGCTTTCCAAAAATATATAGGTTTCACAATCTACCATGATTGCCAACGAAACATAATTTATTGACATAGTGAACCTGACTAGTTGTTAATGGATGCAGAAGGGAAAATAAGAAACAATAGAAAAAAATAAATCAAGCACACTCTCATGCCACGCCGCGTACTGCCAAGACAGGGCAACTTTGTATCATTAGTGATATGCGTACCAGATGAAGATTGGAAACCCTTGACCTCCTGACCTAATCCCGAAGGATGTAGGCCTACTTAAAGGGCATGTAGGCAAACTTTTTGTCAGTATCAATTGCACGTTCAACCAGGCGCCAATGCACTCCCAACCCCACCCCAGCACAAACACACACACATATGCCTCAACCACTTCTGTTCCAAGAATTTTATTTTGGGGGCAACTTGGGGGGAAGGAAAAATCTGAGGGTGAAATGCCCCCTCATGGCCCCCGTCCCGTCTCGTCGCCACCTAGTCCTGGACTCCTCAGTAATCGCACCAACGTCTCGGCATTATAGCTTTAACGAACAAATTACTGTTGACAGCGGGGAGTTTACCCACAATTCCTTAAAATTCACTCCAATAATAACCAGTAATGATAAAGTATATTTGACAGAAGTGTTGGCTATAGTGATTTGTCGACGTTACCAAACGTTGAGTAATTATTTAACCAACTTCTGAGCAAAATCAAATTCACCAACAAAGAAAATGCCCAACGTTCTTAGAGTATATAACTTGAAAAGGTGATGTAGAGGAAATAACCAGAACCAAATTTAAGTTAGATACATCGCCCGAACATCTTGTTAAGTTCAAAGGAAGTCGTACCAAGCAAACGTACTTAAAATTGGAGGAATTTTTCTTGTTTCTCTCTTTGATAGGTAGAGAGTCTGCTGTATATGAGCAGCCTTACAAAAACGTGAGGGAAATCTTTTATGAAATTGTGTCTATTGTTATAGTAGTTAGTTATAGAGGGTGACCATATGCTGTAGATCCAGGTACATGTAAAAAACATAGCCAACTCCATACCCATTGTAACTTACCTCGTGAGCTATAGCAATTTCTAGAAGCTGAATTGTCGATCTTTGCAGAAGTAAGGAGTCACTCTCGTTGATTTTAACTTGCCGTGAACACAAGGACTTAACATCTTCCAGCACATCCTCCACTTTTCCACTTTTTTCAAGAATGCATAAAATGGCAAATTTTTCTCCCCCTCTCCTGGTTTTTAAGTATTCAAGAATCTTACCGGCTGCGACACGATTCAAGCCGCATGCAAAGCGGTAGACATACTGAAGGTCAAATGGGTCTAGATATTTCAGATAATGATCTTCTTCGCTTTCGAAATGACTTTCGTAATCGATATCTTTCTCCTGGTCATTATTTAAGGAGTTTTCCTCAAAAACAGGTATTTCAGACTCTGGTCCTAATCCTTTCGTAGGGTCAAAGGTCACATCATCTCTTGACGCATACTCCGACAAATGATGTGCCGCGTACCATTCGCAAAAAAGTTTGTGATAAAACCTAACCTCAGTTTTATACTGAATGTGTTCAGTTATTATTGCATTTGAATCTTCAGATATATCAAGGACCTCTTCTTCAACTAAAATCCCAATGCGCACATACTGATCATAAAAGTCCTGTCCAAGCCTTTCGCACATATATTGCTTATTCCACACTATTTGTTGATCCTTACGACTCAATCCTTCAAAAGCTAAATTGTCAAGTTCTCTATGCTCGGTTTCAAACAAGTCATATTTTTGTACATTATCGTCCTTCATTTTATTTTTCATGTGACTATGGAAGCATGAGATCATATAACGAAAGAAACTTGTTACAGAATTGAATTTTTGAAATTGTTTACTCTCGTGACTCATGTGTGCAAACATCACAAAGAATAAAGGGACCTGGCAAAGGTCACCAAGGACCGGGTTTTCTTTAAGCCTTCGTTTTATTTTCTCAGCCGCTGCCACGTCATCACCTGCAACAGCTTTGCGAATGTAATGATTTCGAGCATCATCGTCAAATCCTGTCAGCTTTAACCGTTTCGTGATTGCTGGAATATTTCTGGGTAAATATGAAGATCGTGTAGTTAAAATGACCTCAAATTGTTGGAACATTTTTCTCATTATAATACTGATGACGTCAGAATCAACATCGCTATCTTGGTCTGGATACTCGTCATAGCCATCTAATATTACTAACATTGAAGAACACTCACGAATGATATTGGCAATATCATTTTCTGTGAGCTTGGAATCTTTTGGTAACAGAAACTGTTTTATTGCTCTATAAATTGATGTTACCCCACCCAACTGACGCAGTCGTAAAATAATCAATATGTCGATGCCCTGCAAGTAC
This sequence comes from Holothuria scabra, assembly GCA_037179385.1. Lineage (NCBI taxonomy): Eukaryota > Metazoa > Echinodermata > Holothuroidea > Aspidochirotida > Holothuriidae > Holothuria > Holothuria scabra. The sequence continues at coordinate 15,651,702 of CM074179.1, forward strand.
GATACCGCTATTTTATTGCACCAATCATAGCTTAGCTGAAGAGTCAATGTTGATTTACCATAACCAGGCTCTCCTTCGATTATTCGTCGTTTTGATTTCACTCGGTCATCATCTAGTATGTTATGATATGAAGTGAACTTTTCCCATGTGCCTTGCCCTCCTATTTTGTCTTTTGCAACTAAATATTCAATACCGCCCTCTACAAATACCCTGTCTACACAATACATTCTATCGCGGATGTAAGGGATGGGCTGGACGGCGTCATAAAGGTCCTGGTACTTGATTCTTAGCTCAGAGATAAATATCGCCTTCTTTCCTAAGAAATTAAAAAAAAAAAGAGTTTAAGCATAATTGCTACATCCATAAATCAAATAATATCGTGGTTGCCATTTTCATTTTCTGCTTTAATTTTTTTCTGTAGATAAAATTATTCTAATAATTTCGCAAACCAAATTAATGTAGTCTTACCGTGGAGATGGTTCTTTGACATCATTGGAATTACCTGTAACGGAAAATTAAAAGAAAAAAAAGGTATGAAGGTTTTAATTTGTTTTGTTTTTTGTTCTACTTTTTGTGAAGGTGTTCAATTGTATATTTTGTGTTTTCTTTTATCTAACATTTTACTGTTAAAAATGTCTGTAACATAACAATATTTTTGCACTTTAAGAGAAGAAAATATAAAAACTAAAAAGAATACATGAAATTGCCGTCTATGTGTCGACATGTCACTTTTTTGCATTCCTTTATTTTTTCTTTATTTGATTTAATGTAAATGAACACAGATGTTTTACAGTGTAGATACATTTATCCATCAAGTATGGGACTTCAACACCTTAACAGTTGGGAAGCAGAGCTCGCATTTGTGACTGTTATCATTATATACTCGGGGTGAAATGAATTCTGGGAAACCGTACTCGAGCTAGCTTTCTCAGAGCGATACTGCTGGCCGTTGAAAATGTCAATCAATTTTATTCACGGCCTTAAGTAATTGAGTATGTTTGGTAACTTAAGAAAAATAGAAACTAAAGTTAAATATTCCAAAGAAACTCGGCTAAGAAGATACCCATTGTCTGGGAACAAACTTTGGCTGGAGTCTCCTTCCTAAAATTTTGGAGAAAACCGAAGGAGTGGGATCTCACTTGCGAGATTTCAAATTGAACGTTCCCTGTCTTCAAGGTAGGAAGATGTTGAAATATCATTTGAAAGAGATATAACAAATGTTATTTCCAAATACAGTAGTATATTTTTTTGCTATCTTTATATTTTCACGGGAATGGTATAAATTAGACATGGTGTTCGTTCTGCTTATCTATGCATTATACTGTACATACTGTTGCATCACTTACACACAAATTTGTAGGCCCAATTGCATTGTGTTGGATCTAGTGTCAAAGTGCTGCTATCTTCATTGCGTTTTCAAGGTTAGTGTACACAGATTCATAGCATACGTTAGTTAGACTAAACACCTTTAGGAAAAGTTGTAACAATGTATGGAAGATTGGAACAATTTATTAACAAGCCAACCAGAGAAAATATATTTCGTGACTAAGTTTGAACATTTGCCGCTTGTTGTTCAATTTTGGAGATGATTTTGGAACAAATTTGTGACCATTCGTCAAACGTTCGGAAAGGGTGACCTTAAATATCCCGACGATTTTGGATCTTTTTGGCCCACAATTTTGTTTGAAAAGATGCTATATTGTAACTTGTTTCACGGGTTTCCTTGATCGTAATTGGAAGTATACAAAAGTAAAATGATCATTCTTCTCCCAAGTGTTTATTTCGATAAGCGGCTAAGAGTCAAAATATTGTGGAGCCATCAGAGATTAATGTATTCGGTGATCCAAGCCGAGGTCAGCTTCACAACTGTTAAGATCCGCCTTGACGTGATTTAAAGTTCCTTGCACTTTCACTGTAGCGTGATATTCAATTGCGGTTTCATTTAAGCGATAAATTGATACGGTATATTCCATCGCACGTATTGATTATCCATGATCAGAACATAACCAAACCGTTTCATAAATATTCATTCCTGATAGCAAATACATACGGGGCTGCATCAATTATCTTTATTGGTATTTTAGAATTTAAGAAAAATTTAAAATACCATGCAAATATTTCAATTTGCCAAAATAACAAATTCAGTTTGCAGTATTTACCTCTACTGGGTTAGTCATGGACTGACTCTTGCCATATCCTGAAATGAGAAATTTCCACGTGATTTTTGTAAATTCTGTTCATTTTCAGAAAAGAATTAGGAAGTGTATGTGTTAAAGAAAATATGTAGTCTGTGTGTAGTCTTTGATACCGTACAAGTTTCTTTCCTTTTTATTAAATACTGACTAAGCGAAGGTAGGCTTACCTTGCACGTCCTTAGTAAAGTGCAATTTTCAACCGTGTCTCATAAACTAATAAATTGAACATGACGCAGCTGTTATTTTATTCCAAATGTTTGTTTTCTTAATCTATAAACTTGCAAAAAAACATTTTATTACTGTCACCTTATTGTTCTGTAGTTTTACTTAGCTTATAAGCATATCTGTATTGCTTACCGTCACTTGCCAATTGGCCAACCAATAATTGTATAGCTTCACATTACAAAATCTCATCATCAATATCAGTAAACGCTAAGAATGGAAATCTTATATACTATAGGGCTATCTTCATATCTTACAGTGCGTAACGGATCTTACTTCCGCAGACCACAGAGTTAATAGGTATTTGTCGTTTTATAATGGAGAAATCTTTCAATTGCGTAAATAACACTACATATGCGAATCGCGTGGATAGGAATGAACAGCCATAGTCAATAGAGAGTGCATTAAACTGTGGCAGACTAGGTCTACTGGTGACTGACCACAAGTCACGTACGAACGTAGTTATCGCGTTTTCGACTAAGGTGGCAAGCTGAAAACAGATATGAACTGAAGTTGGTACCTCTGAAAAGATTTTTATACAGTGTCGCCATAGAGAGACAACATTTTCCCATAGTATGTACAGGTCACGCAAGCGCCGCCTAAACCAGCAAACGGGTATTTCCATCACCGGAAGTACAACAGCATTTGTCGCGTCGAGGTCGTGGCAAGTTCATGGCAGGTTTAACAGCTGAGCGACAACTACGGTTCCCGGCTTCATCTGAACTCAAAAAAGGCAGGAAAAAATACTTCCTGTATTTTATTACTTTTTACTGCACTCTTTATTCGTTTTCCCCATTGAGATGTATGCTATTCGCTACAGAGTATACGACACCAATATTACCCTCACCTTTTTGTCCATCGGTGGTACTGGTAGCCTTTTCTGTTTCCTGGAAGTTGAAATATATCAAAAGTTGAGTATAGAATGACTAAAAAATTTAAATTTTAATGGAAGTTTATGATATTAAATTATTTAAAGGGAATTAACAGTAGTAAGGCGAGCACATTACTATTTATCTAGCTCATGGGTAATGTACACTTTAGCGCAGATATTGGCGATGGGAACGTGAAATGTTTTACAGCAAGTGTTCACAGCAGAAATAAATACTACAAAATTTTGGGTAAAACGGGCAATGGCAAAAAAGTCATTATTACATGTCTCTTTCCGATTCCATTATATTAAAAAATACCACACAGATAGTAGATAATATATCTCTTACTATCTGGAGAGAAAGGTTTTAACTTTGTGCTTCTCAAGACTAAGTTAGAAATTGTTGTCAAATTTAAAGTATCATGGTATGTGCTTACCCCGTGAACTGTGCTGTGTTCGATGTTCTTCCTACTCCTTTTAGTTCTTCTCCTGCAACGAACTATTTGATTTCAAAGGGAGAAGTCTGTTGTTATGGACAAACTCATGTAGTTTTCTTATTTTGCTCTATGATATTACCTGCTTACAATATTCAAATAACATACAAAGCAGATGAATCTATAACACCTTCTAATTGTACAATTGGAGATATTACGTTTCTGAAAAACGAAGAGCCTGCTGTATCGTTCCTAAAATATTACTTTTCGTATATGATTCGTATAAAACATAAGTAATTTCGGAACATTCCCCACCCTTAAAAGAGACAAGTTAAAATGGTTCTTTTTTGAAGTTTTAAAATATATACAGTCTGATGCACATAATCTGGACGCTCGCAACCTTAGATAACAAAACTGGGCTACATCTCGAAAAGCTAAATTCTGTTGTAGGTAAATTTGGATCATAACCAGTTGTTTGATGTTCTACGTGGTATGCTTTAAAAACAAACTAGAACAAAGCAGAAGGACGACTACAGATTTACCCTAGGTAAAATTTAAGAAAAAAAATACCAGGCTTTGGATGCAAGCATATTACTGAGTGTGTTCCAGGCGCGTAGCCAGGAATGTGTCATGGGTAGGGTTTTGGTGCCATGGGGAGGGGGGCCCTTTATGAGGGAAAAGACTAAGGAAAGAGAGAAAAACCGCTATTTTAGGTGTTAGGTATTTTGTTGAATCATGGGGGGGGGGGGGGGGGCTACACCACTGGTGTGTTCTATGATTAGGGACTTAGATGGAGAGGCCTCTACATGTCTTACACAATTCTGACGAGTCAGTTTCCCTTACATACAACCTTTTGATCAATATGCTTTTATTCCAATTCACTTTAAAATATTTTCCTCTCGTTATGTGAAGTACAGTGTCTACGCAGACAGAATACGTCTTATATGTCGCTGTGTAAAGATACCGTGAACTGGATAAAAAAGTCATGTGATGCACTAAATTGTATTACCTTTTAAAAAAACGCTCAATGCAGTGCATTTACAAAATACTTAATAAATAGGTCGTTCACTACCGTTTCCATGAGGCGGGTATTGCAGGTTCGGATCGATAATTTATACGGGGGGGCTACAGTGTTATTGCCAGATTTGGAGAGGGGTTTGAGAAGAGGAGTGTCCCTACCTTCTTTAATTTTTTCAATTTCAAAGGACCTGAAATATATATTGGTGCACCCTAGTGTATAAAAAGTAAGAATTTTCTGCAAAGAAATTGGATGGATATCACAATTAAGGGAACTGGTAAGTTCGAAGGACATGATAGATGACAAAATACCGCGCTGGCAGCAAACGGAGACACCGCTTCATGACGGTTTCGAAAAAAAAAAAAAAAAAACTAAACAATGAGTTGAAAACAAACCATATCAACGCACCAAAAAAACAACAGTTTACATATCTTCAACACGCCATCCTTTATTATGATAACTATCTTCATATTTTTTCGCTGGGAAGCATTTTGAAGCGCAGTTTTGATGACAAAAACTTCCTGTTGCCCCACCCCACACGTTCTTCGTACACTACTGGTTCGAATTGGAAATAAATGGATATAAAGACCAGTTTTACCCATATACAGACAGAAGATTTGAACCACCATCCCACTTTCTATACTGGAAAATTCATTCAAACTTCCTGGTCCCCCACCCCATACTTTCTTCGTACACTACTGGTTCGAATTGGAAATAAATGGATTTAAAGACCAGTTTTGCCCATATACAGACAGAAGATTTCAACCACCATCCCACTTTCAATACTGGAAAATTCATTCATTTGACGCATTGTATGCAAAAGTGTCCTGGCATTGACATCGAAATGGACCAGGCGGAGAAGGGGGAGGGGGGGGGGTATCGTCCCCCGAAAGCGAAATTTATGAGACCACGTGGATTTGGTCAATTTTGGGTCGCTGATTCCGAATCGAGGGTATACGGGCCATATCCGGGCTTTTCTGCGCCATTTTGTGACGTTTAAAGTTCAAAGGGCGCCCCTTTTTATCAAAAATCTCGTTTTCTCCATATACTTACGGTCCAGTCATTAACTGATGTGAGATTTGGTTCTAATATTCTGTAAATATAATGTCAACTGATAAATACGGGGAAATATTAGTATTCATATTAATATGGTAATTAGATAAGGTTAAAGGTCAAGTTATTATGTTTGCAGAGAAATATGCCGAGGGTTTGAGTCATGGGAAATTACATCAAAATAGACCTGCCTTACACCCTAAAAACACAATAGATACCCATTTTAGAGCCAGCGGCAGTGTTGGCGCTATCTGACGACCCCCCTGCCTCCCCACCAAGGAACAATGGACCCCTTTTGAAAAATTAAATTGTTTAAGTGTAATGCCGACAATTTTAGTTTTGTTTTTAAACACCAATTGGCAACTGAAGAAAAGTTATGTAAACTAAAGCCAATGCTCGTCAACGATTAAAATTACAGTATTCGCGAAATTACAGTTTCAAAAGCCTTTAGCTAAAAGTGCTAAAGCAATTAAATATATTTTTCAAAAAAGATGAAGTTACAGACAACTGAACTATATTTTTCAAAGGTAACTGAGAAGATCTGAGCTTCCTTACGAGCTTTACTGTTGTTTCTGTCTTTCAGCTTCATTGTTTCTTCTAACGTGAAGGAACTGTTGCTTGAATGACTACCGATCTTTATATTGCATTGCGTCCGTTTAGGTTTTGTTGCAGAAAAGGAATGCCAAACTACAGATAAAGCAGTACACAGGTAGCAGCATTTGTACAAGGTTATATCCCTAACGGTTCGGTTGCCGCTCTTTATTACATCGTGCAGACCCTCTGTCCTAAAACGAAGGGATATATTTACAAGCGAGATAACGGAATTGGGAAAATTATTAAATTAGGCTGTTAATCTTTTTTTCCACTTACCTTTGAGAATGACAAATCCGGCTATAACAAGTACCCCTAACACAGATACTGCCAGCACAACGGCAATAAACAAGTAACTGGGTTCATTAGAAGCCATAGTGTTATCGGTAGTTGGTACAGTGCCTGTCGAAGAATCTATTAACACAGAGAAAATAACACACATGGATGCGTACTGTTAGCGCAACACGAATGCATGTTATACTATTACTTAAAATAAGTCATCATGAAGTATATTCTTTCAATATCTGTCAAATGACAGCTGTTTTAAACCACGCCACGATATGTTTGAGAACATCAAATACAAATACCACATTATATATAAAACAGATAGGCTACTTAATTCATTAAATGATGGTCTCAGTTAAAAATAGATCACCCGAATAATTCTGCTTAATATCTTAAAGAAAAGCAATTGTAGAAATCATGTGAAATACTTTCTTTTAATTTCCTATGTTCAGTTCTCGATGTATTGGCATTTGAATTTGACCCATCTTCAATATATAGAGTTTACTGTTACAAACCAACAATTAATTACACACTCATAACCTAACGACATGCAACATTACTACTGTTACGTGCTATAGTTTTTTTCACCAATGATTTTTTTTATTTGTTTATCCGCGATCAAATTTTCAATTAGATGAATTGAGGTAATCAAACAAAAAGAATACGTCTATCCAAAAGCTTTCACTGGAACCAGACAAGTAAAAACAAACGGATATTCATTCCTTACCTCCTTGTATGTACAGTAAATCAAATTTAGTTGATAATTTCAAAACATCGACGTTGGTATCTACGACCGTGCACTTGACAGATACTCGTGAACCTGCCGCACCATTGTAATGATATTTTACTGCAAGAATGATATTAAATGTATCTCCGTTCTCCTTTGCTGTCAAAGATTTTTCATAGAAGTTTAAGCCATGGAACGGTTGCTCAAAAACTTGAACGATATCTAAATTAACCAGTGGATGTATCTGCTTTACGGTGCACGTCAAGGTTCCTTGTGACTTAACCTCCAGAACACAATACTGCTGTAGATCGCACCCATCAACTTCAAGGAAAGCCGGATTGGGATACACTGAAGAATAAGATGAAGAGTTAAAATGCAGTCTTAAAAATTTCTTAAATAAATACGAAGGACAAATAAAACGAATCTACCTAACATATATTATGTTGGGTAGATGTTATTTGTGTTCGAAATATAAATCGGCCCCCTGGAATTGCAAGTTTAAGTTTTTAATCTTTATTAATATTTTTCATTAATGAATGAATGAATGAATGAATGAATGAATGAATGAATGAATGAATGAATGAATGAATGAATGAATGAATGAATGAATGAATGAAATTGATTGATTGATTGATTGATTCATTCATTCATTCATTCGTTCATTCATCCATTCATTCATTTATTTTTTTAATGTCAGCAAGGTTTTTGCCTGCCGACAATTTATCACATGTCAAATAAAACGATCTTATCCCGATAGCTTTTATTAAAAAAAAATCGATAGTCGACAGTTGTTAAAATTTAGGAACAAGAAAGCTTACATGCTGTCAAAAATTTCTGAATTTCAATCAGTTACTGAAAAATAATAGAAACATGTAGGATTTTAGGGCACTTATTTTACGTACCAACGACTACTAAATTGTACACCACAACTTCATCCTCCAGTCCATTTCCAGATATGCATCTAAAAAGACCTCCATCGTGTACTTTTATTTCATCGATAACAAGTGAGGTTTGCTGCAGTTTGTAATCCTCCTCAATGATATGGGTAAAGTTCTCCTCAGCAAATATGGCGTAAAGAAGAGTTTTAAAAACAGCCTCCGGTGAGTGCTTTACTTGCCAAACAAGATATGGCCTTTTCTTATAACTGCCTTGTAAATTTACTGTGGAATCTATTTCGGCAACAATATCTTTTGTTTGATCATAAGTGACAGTTTCAGAGTTTTGTAACAAAACAAGTGACTCGTTCCTCTTAAGTAAACCAAGTGGATCATCGGCCTTACATACAAGAAGTTGCAATTTTGTCGAATTAACAAAAGGATTTAAGGTTAAAACACGTGAAGTAAAATATCCATTGTTCTCCTTTGCAGTTACTGATTGAGATGATATATTCCTGTCTCCGTCAGAGGTTCTAACCATCCATTTTAAAGTAATCATTGATCTGGCATCTCTTACTGTACATGATACCTCAGAATCCGGATAAACAACAACATAGCATATCTCAATTTCTTGTTCACATTGTTCTATAACAGGTAGACGGTCGAACGTTTGGGCTGCAAAGGGAATAGTAATTTAGCTATGTTTATCACAAATGAAATCTTTCCCAATACACAAATTTACTGTGTGACTTAAAACGTGAAACAAATTGCTTTCCTGTGTTTGTTACACTCATGCCAACACGGAAGAAGAAATGAAAGTTCATCTTGCATTGAGCTTGTATGTCAACTTTACAAAATCGAACGCCTTCACCATATATCTGAAGACATTATAGTACAATAAAAATTCTGAGTTACGAGAACTAAAGTATTAAATTAGCTATTCGTGCTATTAGACAGAAATGTTTGTTTACCTTCTAGTAGTGAACATGGTAAAGCAATTGCTGCTGCAATGAAAATCAAAGGCATGGGTGACTTTGGGGAAACCCCAGTGCCACTTACTTGTGAGTTGACCACAAAAGTCGCGGTCTTCTTTTTAGTTCTATTTTAATTTTTTTATTCGAAGACTTTGTAGTAAATAATTAGTCGGTTTCATATTCGTCAAAATTTTCATCAACTGTTTATATGTATGATGGCATGATGCCAGCAAAGTACACTGACTCATATGGCAATTTAAGTGTCACATGTATAAAGAAATAATTAACGATTGTATCAATTATGTTTACCGCACCATCGCTAAACCTCAAAGATTGAATGTTTCTAGGACAACATCTTACCCAAGCAAAAATAATGATGAGTATATTTCTATTTCATCTTAAAAAATGTATCCTCAGCAAATCGTCAAGAAGTTTGAGGTTTGGTGTGATACTGATGGTTTTCAAGGACAATTTAAACTTACAAAATAACACCCTTACGACACCCTAATGTTACAATTGTCCTTCAAATGAAGATATTAAAAACAAAGGAGAACATTAGCAGTGTTGAATGTCCGTCGACATCCAACATTCATTTGGATTATTTAGCTGATATTTATCCCTACTTACTTTCTAGGACGGCAAATCCAAATCGTTTTTGTGGATTTTCATAACTATGTAGTTGCGGTTATTTTTCGTGTTTTTTTAATAAGATGAAATTTCATATTCTGACATTAAATAGCCAAATTTGACATTTTCATGTTCCCAGACCTCTACCAGTTTACAACTTTTGCGAACTATAGAACATGTCCCACAATTCGTACGAAAAGTCTTCATCATGTTCATTTTTTTTTTTTTTTTTTTTTAGTCTCCGCCACGCATATAAAATCCATTGGGGATACGTAGCAACTTGTAAACAACCCATAACAAGGTGTATACGCTATATAACATCTCGTAGTAGGTTCTCAATGTCTTCATAGTACGACGAAATGACGTACTTTGTGGTGAATCAAATACGGCTGGGCATCAGCCTCGGGTGGTTGCGCAAAGCAACGAACCCACTAATTCCTGTAACGCATAAAATTCAATTTTTTACAAACACTCGTTTTTGTAAGATTGACGTCAGATTTGATTTTTTTTCAGAAAAAGGTAAGTTTAATTTGCAACATCGTGATTTTTTTTTATGTTTTTAATCTGCAAGTATGTAACAAAAGGGGACATATTAAACTGTTTCTAGCAGTTCCATTTTGTGGCTGTTGGCAACTGTTATGGACCAACAAATCGGTCCTCGGTTACTCTTTTTCAATAACGTGGAAACATCAGTCATTCATTCAAAGTGGGAATCAAGGTGGGGAATGAGTGACTAAAGCTAAATGTAAGGTGAGGTATGAGACGCCTTTTCACGTCTTTTTGTGACCAGCACACAACATCTCATTAGGTTAACCACGGTTAATCGTGAGTATCCATAGATTATCATTGTAATCGGCACTGGACTCCTACTTTTTACCCTAGTTCCTATGAATCCGTAGCAACTCTTCGCCCCTTTTGAGTTTACAGAATCTGTCATATCACCGTAGGCTACCATTTACTTAAAAACGTTGCTAGCCGGGAAATGCGGCGGGAACTGTTGGTGAGGTATAAATGCATAGGCCTACGAAGCGGGAGTGCAGATGACACTCACCCTCCCATTTCGGGCAAAATAGTTGATCTATTCGAGCAGCAAATGCTCTTGCCCTCCTCACAGAAAATTACCCCTACTCCTATGTATAAATGTTAATTCGTTTTTCAACAACACTCTACAGGTATACTCACCAATCACATAAACGCTGACTGTATGCGTAGTTGTTTCACTAGTAGGTGTATCCAGCTTAATGACTATGTATGTTCCTTCATGAATTCGTGAAACATTGTTTATGATTAAGGAACCGTTTGGATGAATGTCAAATTCTCTCGAGAAGAATCCTCCTCCACCTTTGACGGATTCCTTGAGGGTTACTATTGCATCATAACGGAGAAAGTCGCTTGAGTTATACCAAAATACGTTGAAAATATCCTCCCGAAACGAACACTGGATTACACCTGCAAGCCCTCCTTCAATATACTGAGGGGAAGGACACTCTCCCGTTTCTACAGCTAAGAGAAATTTATATAATATTCATATAAGCACATGCTCGAAAGACGTAACCACAATCTTTTCAAATTGTCCTATTATTCTGGAAATTGAAATGTCAAACTACAACCCCGCGAAATGGCTTACGCAATTTACTTTAACAACATAATATTTCAATAAATTGGATAATGTTTCTTCACATGCTGCCATTCAAATTTCAAACAAAACTTTTTCGAAATACTTATATTTTGAACGCACAGAAATTTTGCGAATTTTGACTAATGGTTTGTAGGTACAGGTACAATAATGTGTATACCAATGAAACTTTTTTTTCTTGAAGCAGACTTGAATAGGTGAGTATTTTGAAGACAAGCATGGTCGGCGATCACCGTAGGGGCGAGGGACATGCCCGCCACAAGAAAGCCCTCGAAAGCAAATGCAAAAGTGATGTGGTAGAAATTCAGTTAATATCTATGAAGGTTTGCACAAGAAAGCTCTCGAAAGCAAATGCAAAAGTGAGGTGGTAGATTTGATTATCTATTTGATATCTTTTAATGTTTTAACAAGCCCTCGAAGGGATAAAAAAGGAATATGAGAAAGAAAAGATTAATATTAACGTTTCATGTCAAAAACGGAACATGTGAAAAAAGTAAATTTTCCAAACAAAATACCACAGAATCTGAATTTTGTTTTAGTGGCACAACCTTTGGCACTATTTCAAAACGCTGAAAGTAGTCAACATTAAGTGTTATTTGAACACTATTACTCCACTTCTCTCATTCATAATCTTACAAATCGAAATTTTAATTAAGACAGCAACAAAACGCTCTTGGCCTTCTCATTCTAATAGCTTTTTCCATTTTTCTTTTAAATTATTATTGAAAAATAGATGATGTTAATCATTCCTAATTTTAAATACAACTAATGAGTCGTTTTTTAAAGAATGATACTTCCCTTTGCCCTTCTCAGAAGCTCGTTTTCAACTTGATGTTATTAAAGCTTGAATGCCATCTTTTTGTTTATTAGGAAAAACAAACTACCATTTTTAAACAACCCAAATGTTACATTTTTCTTTTGTAATCATAGCTGCAGGGCAATCTGTGGACAACTATGTTTTATTCATGCAACAAAGAACAAAAATATGTAGTGAATTCCTCAAATCTCTTTTTACCCCTTTGTCTTTGATACTTAGAAATGTAAATGAGTATCCTTTTTGCTACCGTTTGTTGCAATTTTGGGGAAAGTGCAATTATGTGAAAGTGTTTGCAAGGCTGTTCAATATGTTTTGAGGGGATTATCATATCAAATGTCTTCCCTAATATGTGAGGTATAAAGAAACCACATGTGTAGCCAATTTACTATTTTGTATAACAAGTAGGTAATTTGTAATTGACGTAACATGTAATCTCAGTTTCTGGAGAATTTGCCCTACAGTAACTTTTGGCTTAAACTGTTTAATGCGAGTTTCAGACTTGTTAATGGAATAAAAGTATAAGTTCCTCGAATAGCCTATTGGTAGTTCTTGCGGGGCTTACTCTTCCAAAACACCATATTAAATCGATAAAAGTACTACTAGTAGTCCGTTTCGGCTTTATCTACCTACATATACGGACTAACGAAACACTTATAGTTACCTGTTGTTGATGTTAGGAAGGTTTTTCATTCTGCATCAAGATCACATTGGGTATAAAATATTAAGTGTCTTAATGGTATGTTCCAGGTAGTGGAACGGAATCATCCCCCGAGATCCCGTGCCGAGGTTTTCGGAGGTATGCTCTTTTTAGAAGAAAGCAAACTTATTAATTGTTAAATGATCTTTGTTTGTTATCAAAGTCAAAAGGTTCAGAACAAATAACATTTTAACATGCACAGAAAGTTCGCTGATTACATATTATTGACTTGCATACCCCTCAGGATCATTTTAGGAACACTGTAATAGGGTTGAATCTGCGGAGGAAAATCTCAAGACAGTTGTGGGAGAAACTAGGAATAAGGTAGTAAGGGAAAATGGAACTGTCTGTTATGAGAACTGGGAACGTTCTTCAATTTCATATAAAAATGAACAAAATGTTTTCATTATTTCTCGAGCAAAACCCCCAAAATTTTGACCCGCGGCTGTTTCGTTTCCAACATAGTTTTAAAAAACCGTTACTTCTGGCATACGTTGGGTTGCGGGATCCTGAATGTGATAGAGCTGTCCCTCCCTTTGTCGAGGATATCCTTCCTTGACCTCTGTTAATACATGGTAAATAAATTTATTGAAAAATTTTAGCACTATTTATGGATATATGAATGTACTTTTTCAGCATTAACTTTTAGCAGTATAGTTTTTCAGTCAGGGAGATGATCAAACTTAGTTCTTGAGCATCAACACATGACAACACATGTACCAGAGTTGAGTTGAGTACTAGAATAAAATGCTAAACATGATAAGTGGAATACTTAATTTTGTACCCATACTCGTACCACGAATATATGTCAAAGTTTACTTTTTCTCTTCATCATGAAAATAATCGTTCAAAATAGAACCTTTATAAGCATCTTTATGTCACATTCACCCTGCCATTTAATGTCCTGCCCAAATCTCCTTGCTTTATTGCAAAACGATTAGGAAATTCTCCCAAAATCAAAAATATTCGCGCGCTTCTCGCTTAGAAGAATCAAAACCGCTAGGCTACCCATGGAAAATTTGATATATTAGGTGATTCTCACAAACATCGGATGAAGTATAACCATGGAAGTACGTAGTACCATGGTGTCACAGTGCTGGATACAAACAATACCCTCTCCCTCTTTCATCTTTTCAATTATCAGAGTTCCTGGTAACCCGACTGCAGTTCGTGAAAATGTAGTCCCAATATCTGATACAGATCGCCACTCTTGAAGACAAGAAAATAATGCAATTTTCCTTAAATAATGAACTTACAGGTTCAGTCAAAAAACATTAAGCTAGTCTTCTCCGATCAATATTTGAATGAAGAATATTTTGAAATCATTGCAATCCTACGGTGGCATATAACAACACGCTAAAAAGTTTGGTAAAAAGGGTTGAGTAAATCAAAGTCGTGAATATGCTAGGGTAAATGATGGCCCAAAATGGTTAAAAAGGCACCCAAATTGTTGGTTATATTAAGGTTGGGTGAAATCCAAGTGTTGGTAAAAGGTGTTGGGCAAGTTCTTAAGTGCCCAACAAGACGAGTAAAAAATTGCCAGGCAAGAAAAATTATGACTATTTTTCAATCAGATAATTACTATGCATCACTTAATTTCACAAATAATATTTTAATAAAAGCTCTTAATTAAGATCTGATGGACAAATAAAACTTAACAGTGTTCAAGAGGAGTCCAGCAAAAAACAAATCTATCTCTGACGCATGTACACTTTAAAGAGGGGGGGGCGGTGGTTAGGCTATACAGAACAAAACGTTTTATGTTGCTCGAATGTCTATATATTAGAGCGACACAAATTGTTAGCCCGATGTGTACAGAACATTTTGATGGTTAACTACCCTGAAACTTCCAGAAAATGCATTTTTAAGCTTGTCAATGTAAGTTAAAATTCAGCTTTAGTTTAAACTTTTTTTGTTTGCAAACTAGTAAAAAGAAGAAAAAACAGAAAATTAAAAGATTTAATGTACCTTTATATCGGTACCATTTTCGGGCAAACATTTGAACAATGTTTTACAAAGGGTTATTTCCATAAAGGCTTATTTCCATACGTCTATGATAAGAATAAACTAAACTAAACTAACCTAAGCGAAGCGCCAGTATCATTTGGCGTGGATCACGGAATTTTGGCCCGCATATCTTCAGGGAGAGAATAAAACGTCACCGGCCAAGGACCCCAACCTGCCGGCTTCAGTTGCCCAGTCTTCTACCAAATTCCAAAAACGTTACAATGTAATTAACTTACCTAACCCTCTGAGGGAGAATAGGACCAACGTTGCTGTTAACTGTAAAAACTTCATAGTTGGTCATCCGGTCTGTTTTTAAAAAAGAAGAAAATAACACCCACGAATTTAAACTGAGTTAAAAAGTTATCTATATGGTAGACGTGTATGGGTAATATTTACTTTGGTAGACACTAACAGCTGTCGTTCTAAAACATGAACCATTCCCCTCCTTTGCTTAAAAAACGTTTTGCAGCACCAAAAAATGACAATTTCGTCAACCTTTTTCGTCAAAAAATGAAACTCTGACGGACATGAGTTCATTTGTATTTGCATTTGCATATATTGTATCTTAACTGAGGTGAATACCGGTAGCTAATTTAGAAGAAAATAACAGACACGGCAAAGCCACGCCTGATTTTCTTTTCCTTTTTCTTTTTTTAGCAAAGATATACTGGAGGTAATTTATTCACGAACAACAATTCGCCAAAACGAATTATTCCTATGCAACCTAAAATATGTTATAATACTTCATTTGCATTTAGTAATCTGCCAATCAAGATGCCATTCAAATGACAGCCACAGAGCTGCATTACTGGCGGTTTCACCTCATTGTGGGATGTGCCTGAGAATTTAAGCCAATAGTGGGGGCACGCGACGTAGGTTAGTTTACTTAAGTCATTTTACAACAAATAAGATTCTGAAGGAGGCTTATTTTTCGGCATGGAAATTATCTGACCATAACCCAATATATGAACCCCGACCATGACTTTGAAACAGTCATTACAAAAGTGAATGGCCTTTCCCATTATAGAAAAATACATGTATAGGTAGAAGTATTTTTGGTTTTCCCATTCCAAACATGAGGGAGAACGGTCCGAGACTTTGAACTTTTAGGCCTTTCACTCCATCATGAATTGTCACCGATTGTGCCAGTTGGAATGATTTATAGCAAGCAATTTCAAAAACAAGGCTCCATTGTAATGATCTTTAAGAGTGTAACCGAGCACGCGGCACACCCAAAGGACAGCAGGCACGTTTCAATGAGACAACATGACTCAATAAGTAAGGGATTCTCTTAGAAAAAAATGAATAAAATGGAAACAGATGAGCATGAAACAATATCAAAACATAAGAAATTCACAGTTCAAACAATATATTACATCATCTCTTCTCTGGTTGATGAATTTACTATAGCCAAGATGATAGCGGCAACTCACCAAACACGAAAAATCTGAAAAGAAGACCAGTGGAATTTTGTGCAACACCAAGCGTACAGGGTACACACAAATCCATAGCAGACAACAATCTTGCTACGCCTATACTCGCACGTACGGTAGCGACAATTTAACATGCGGTATGCTCTGTCCATGTATAGGAAGTCCGTGAAGTGGACATATGTGATGTACCATGCCAGGTATAGGCCTGTTGTAAGATTAATGTAGGTCCTGTAACTCTTCAGTCTTGGTTGCATGAAAACCGTGGTCGCCATTCAAGAAAGGGGAAGAGTGAAAGATTGGACTTGCCCAAGTTGTTCAAAACACCAAATTATGCAAGGAAGTTGAAATATTTTCAAAGTAGTACAAGGTAAGGTTAAAATCACCAAGCGTATTGTAGGAATATGGTCTTGTTTCTCATTCAAGTAAAACTTTTGTTTAAAGTATTACAGGATCGTCGTTGAAGCATACAAAGTGTAGCTTCGCGGAGGCCATCTTGTTGCGCCATTTTTGTCCCGGTCGGTGGCGACAATCTGCACATAGGAAGTATGCGTTACATGATCTGTCCATGTATATAGGGATCCGTGGTTTCACAATAAAATTAAATATTTATGGAGTGAATTTCTCTCCTTTTGATTTTAGAGTGCAATTAAGGTACTTCTTTAACAGCTATAGGTTGATGGCAATGGCCCGAAAACTGTTGATCAGGAGCTTCTCTAGCTTGTGATCAGTGTGGGAAAGGGGGGGGGGGGGGTGCCGGGGTTTCTTCCCGTTAAAATTGTGACTCATTTTTCAACAAAGTATTTTTCAAAGACGGTACACTACCAGGCCGGTGGACTGAAATGCAAATTAGGGGTTCATGGCGGTGGGGCGCGACTGTCTTAGCAGAGCGCTACCATCGGTTAGAGGGGAGCGTACAAGAATTTTTTTTATTTTTACAAAATAATCCTCTAGATGACCGAAAAATGCACGTTCCTAGTGTTCTAAGCTGACTTTGCTCAGCTCTAAAATACAGGTCTCATATATTCATTGTCTCCAGTTGTTCAAAGGACCAGCCACCTTAAATGATAATTAATAAGATGATAAGAACATCATAATGAGTTATTAATCTTCTCCGTTTACTCTGCCTCTCATATCTACCCTCTACATCTATGTTACAACTGCTCAGCACCCTACCATTCATTTTTGTTGCCAACTATATATCCCACTTACCCCAGTGGCAAATGAAAGACTTCACATGCGGCAGGTAAATCCTGTTGACATAGTTAAACAACTGGGGTGGGTCAGTGGCAGGATGAATATTTAAGCGAAGTGCCACCATTGTTTGCGCGTAGCTTTCAATAAATTTTCGGCTTTTAAAACCCTCCAGATGGTCGGAAAAGACACTTATTGAATGAAAAAGTATATGAAAAACCATGCAATTTTTTTAAAATCTAATGAGTAAGTATAAATGTTTCATTTTGAGACTAGCAATTACAATTGTCACTTAGCTAAAAAAGAAAAATACCTCTTATGTCTAATATATATATAGGTATATTCCAAATTTTGTCACTAGTTTCAATTTAGTGTATGTCGTTATCAAAGGCTATACACAGTCAAAGCGATACCTGAATTCCAAATTGGGGAAGGAGACAGAAGATTCTCTGTCCAGATAATGCAATCCTGACCGAAAGACGGCTACGTTAAGCCACACCATCGTTTGGCGCGGAGCGCAGAGAAATTTCCGAAAAATCGCTTCCACTCAGACAGCAAGATATAGAATTCACCATGCTTCAAAAGCAGAATCTAAGCAGTCGTATACTGCGATTCTGTTCAAAATACTATGTAGGGGAAGAGTCAAATAGGTTGACACGGAGCGTAAAGAAAGGTTTGAAAATCATGACCCCTCTGACAGCTAGAAATGATTTTCCTATGGCTTGTCAGCAGAACCTTTGCATTTGTTAGTTTTTGTAGTCCCGTCCAAAAATATGTCCAAGTTGAGCGCCACCTTAAGTTTGGCCTGAGCGTACAGAGAATTTAAGAAACCCACAATACCTCACACAGCCACAAACTTCATTGCCAGAAAGACTATCTCAGCGGAGAGCCACCATCTGGTGGCACGGGGCGTATGGACAATTTTGAAAAATGGTTTACCCTCAGACAGCCTGAAATGGAAATTCCCGGACAAGAAGATAGATTTCAAGCAGTCGATATTTTGAGTTTTCTTTTTGCAATAAAATATGAAAATCAATAGATAGATGAAAACTTTTAAAATGGCCATAAAGTAGCCCAGTGACGTGCAGGGGACAAAGTCAACCGATATAAGTGTAGGTTGTCATTCAGCAAATATGGCACATCACCTAGGCCTGTTTAAGTTGGTATAGGTCTTATAATTGTTTTATGAAGTAAAGAAGAAACACAATCAAAAAGAAAAAAACCAACCTTTTGGAAGGAGGAGGGCTCCTTCATCCGTTCCTGTATCCTGTAGGTCAAACTATTTGCCCATAACCCCGGGCTTTGATAAGATAGAGCGAAAAAAAGAGTAGCAAAGGAGTTCAGAATTCGGCGACGACTGAGAGCGTTGAAGCCATCTTGGTGGCCTAATATTTAAAACGCTGTATTACTTGAACACAAAACGACAAACAGCTGTTTACCTGGAATAGTCTTACGCTGTTCGAGTCGGCCCCAAAGAGCAGTCTGGACAAGTTGCATGCCATTTGCAAAGGCTTACAATTTTAAGTTATGCAACGTGCTGCCTATTTAATTTAAAACCCCATTCTTTATTTTTTCCTTAGTTTGGATTTTCTCTGTCTAAAGACGACTTTTCCCCCAACAAAATGTAGACCTAATGCATTTTACCTGTATTGCATGCCTTAGTTTGTTATAGCCTGTTGAGAGGGAGAAATTCGGCATATTTATCTACAGACAGAACGCTTTCCAGACAGTTCAAAACTTCAACAGCATCACCCGACAGAATTTCGTCTTTAGTTATGAAGTCAAAATGATAACATATTACAACCTTCCGGCATTTTCTATTTGTTCCCCAGATAAAGTATCTTTTGTATTTTTTTGACGATGTAAAGTAAATTGTTAAAAGAGTGGATATCTTAACGGTGGTTTCTTAAATTTTCCGACAAGAGATTCTGAGGGTGTAGCACCCGCGCCACGTGTAGTAACGCCCATGTCATCCACTAACCCTGAAATGATATGCTTCAGCGACACCGATACCGATTTCGGAACCGAATTTTGGTGAAGAAAATTATTGCTTTCGATCATTTTTGTATAAAAACGGCCACATTACAGTTATATCCGGAACGATTTTCCCACTGATGAAAAGGGTATGTTCCATTTGCTTATTTGAGTCGCTCAGGAGAGCAATTATTTTTGAAAACTGGCCGATTTTCCAACTTGCCCAATCATGGCCTTAGTTTGTAGTCACGTTATATATCAATCTAACCTTAGCGACGGTCAACTGTTCTCTAGACCAACAAGAGAGCCACATCGAGGATTGCTAACAGAACGTTATACTTATAAAAAAAATATATATTTCAGTGTACGAATGGCACTTACAATTATCCTACATGAACTAATGCGTTTTTATGATCCATAAATGTCGATACGAATGGTGGCTTTGTGCTTGCTTCTTGATCAACATGCTGCTCACGGGTATATGTTTTTGTGTAAAAATCTTTGTGTGACACACAAGTAAGAGAAATTATACTAGGTCACAATTAAAAAACATTGTTTATCATTAAGAAGAACCTGGTATCAATAACTATAAACTACTGTGTATAAAGAGCTCTTGGGATTTGGGAAAGCATAAACATATCAGCTAGTTAGTTAGATGAGATTTAAAGACACACCAGCACGAATGTCTTATATAGTGTCAGTCAACTCGATGAAAATTTAAATTTAGTTTCAGTTTAAATTTAGTTTCAGGTTTGGTTCAAGTTCAAATTTGGCTTCTCTCTAGCCGCCTCTTGCACCAGACGGGAATTACCGTGGGAAAATTCTACAACCACCCCCCACACGGGGGGGGGGGGGGCTTTAAAATATCAGTCGACTTTTGTTTCCCTCTACTGCCTCACCTTTTTAATGACAGTTA
The DNA here is from genome assembly GCA_037179385.1 of Holothuria scabra. NCBI lineage: Eukaryota > Metazoa > Echinodermata > Holothuroidea > Aspidochirotida > Holothuriidae > Holothuria > Holothuria scabra. The sequence goes on from CM074179.1 coordinate 15,672,242, forward strand.
AATATTTTCAATGCAGTATTTTGTACCTGTTTTGTTGTTTGACTACTGTAAAAAGTAAATGTGTTTCCGTTTTTGATATTTCAAGTTAAAAATATAAAATATAAAAAGGGTATAAAAGACAAACAGTTTCTGGAAAGAAAACATTTAAAGTTTCCAATTTTTCTGTATTTTCATCTTTTAAGTTTCATCTACCTCTGAACACTGTATCAGTGTATCCCTCAATTTGTCATAGTCATTTCGCAACAACACCTTTGTTTCACCCAATGTCTTCCAGTTTTTCTTGGAAGATACGCAGCAAACCATATGACATCATACCCTCACATAAATGGACAATCTCTTGTTTTTCTTTAATATTTACGACCAATTTCCTCCTCAAACATCCCTTTTTTCCAAAATATGATTCAATAAGGGGCATGGGAACTTTAGAAACTATATGCATTGCCCATAATGAAGCCATATTCCTGTTAACATCAATTTCAAAACAACAGTCTTGTCCAGGTGAGGAAGTGATACAACCTATGCTGAGCATAGGTTCACTGTTGTACTCAATTGTAGTAGCTCGGTGTACTGATATCTAAAGAAATGCATGTCCGATTAGAGTTTAAGTTTCACTAGATTAAATATGCAGATTTTTTTCCGCTTTCACTTATGAAAGTTTAATTTTTGCTTGAACTTTCCCCAGAGTAAAGGCTTAAAAGGCCATAAAGAAACTCGGTATTTTGAAGGGGAAGTTTAGACAAAAATATTATTTTCACATGTGATGAACAACTAATTTGAATATACTCTGTGTGGTGAACTTTCCACTGAAATCGGACGTGCATTTCTTCATGTATCAGCAAATGAAATTACTAGATATGTCTTTCAAGGTGAAATTGAGGGCAGCAGAGATTATATCACTTCTTCACATTGACGAGGAATGCTTTCTTTCTCATTGCTTTTCAGACTGTTGTGTTGACCTTGACGTGAATAGGAATAGGACCTCCCTACGGGGTTTGCAAATTTTGAAAATTCCTTATGCCAATTATGTAATCACATTTTGATGATATGGGATTGTTGATGAGAAAATAGGCTGTAAGAAAAAAAAAGAAAAGACTGTCCATTGATGTTGGGATATGATGTCATATGTGCTTGCTTCAAGTACACCGTGTGTTTAAAATGCGACAAATTTCTTTCTCATATCTTTAGATCCACACATTGGATTTCAATGCAAATTTTACCAAAATGCTTGGAGTAAGTGCCCCTCTAACATTTCAAAACGTGATATGACCTTAAAACCTTCTTTAAAATGTAACCATTAGCTCAGTGGTGTGCAGGGCCCTGCCCTTCCAGCTGTTCGGTCATAAGTTGGAGACTCGGTTCATCAGAAGCTTCTTTAAAATTTCGTAGGACAAGGTGGGAGATATCATTTTCGGCCTCGGACACATTTATCCAGAGAGAATCCAGATTACACAGCTGTCCGAATAAGAAAGGACAGCCAGAGCTCAAATATGGTCATTTTCAATTGCTCGATCCACTCAAAATTTATTTCGTAGACGGTGATGGAACCAAACTTTGGACTACGGTGGGAGGTTTAGAATTGAAGAATGACGGTTTCAAAGAAGGGACATCTTCTAAGTGTACTGAAATTATATCAAATGAAGACGCCTCTTAGCCCAGATCACGAACAATGAAATTTACGAGCCTATTTAAATTTCATTTTGTACGTTTGACTCCTGCATCTTTACATGTACAAGTCCTTTAACTCAGTTTCAAGTACATTTTTTGAACAAAATATTATGGTGCGCACTGATATGCTGGTGCTTTATCATGATGGTGGATTGATCTCAACATAAAACTGATAATTACGTTACGTCAAGAATTAATTTTTTTTTAATTCTATAAGAAACGAATATGAACTAAGACTATTGCTCTTTGGATGTTTATTTGACCACATCAAATATTTCCTTAAACTTATGTTTCGTGATCACTCTTGCTTTTGAAATTGAGAATATAACAAAGAAGTCTCTGCACTATCATTGTTAAGTAACAAACGAATACTCAATTTCGGCATAAAATCAATAAATAAAAATAACAGCAAGGGTTATACTCTACAATTCTGCACTTGGAAGTGGTGCATGACTTTTCGTTGCCTGCAGTGATACCGTAATGACTGCCGTTGGTTTTTGCTTCTGGATTGTTTCACAATGATGGAATAAAACTTGAATTTTTATTCAAGATCAGGTTTATTGCTTACAACGATATTGCTGCCGCTGAAAAAATTTGTAAACAACCAATAAAACCAGCTTTACTGAACATACGTAAACGACCATAAAGGGGATAGTATCGTTGTGTTAGATGTGGAGAATTAAAGTATGTTACAACATGTTTATTCGTCTGGGCTAACAACAATATGGAAACATTCATCGGCACACCAAAGCCTCCTTAACTACTACCAAGCACCGACTAGTAATAATTTAATATTTGCCACGCACTGATCATTTTGTATCTAGTGAGAGCACAGCTAAGTCCGTGCCTAACAACTTTTATCCGGAACAGATGCTTTCAAATCTTGTAATGATTCTAATTCAAAAATGAGATTTTTACGTTTGAATGTTATTGTAACGTTGCTTGTGTCGTTTACTTGTTGCAATGAAATAGTGGTCAACTTGCCGTCGGTAACGTTCAACGACTCTGTTTTATTGGTTAGCTGCTATAGTGATTTTGGAAGTGCTATCACTTGGTTGTATAATAACGTGGTTATCTTTGTAAACAGGCAATATACTCGGGAAGAATTGACACAAGGTTTACTTATACTTTCAAACGGGTCTATCTATATTGCGAGCGCTTCACTCAACCATGAAGGAACGTATGCATGCATCCACGGCAGGACTACTTTATCGAAATACTACTTGGCAATAACAGGTTAGTAAATAGTGCATTTCGGTTGGAGAAGTTTACGAACATCTTAAACACTTATAAGAAAGTGTTTGTTATTTAATGGTTTTTGTATTAACCTTTACTTTGCATGCTATCTAGTTAAACCAATGGCTAGAAGATCGCGCAAAGAGTGGGAATATAATGGAAATGACATACTACAGAAGAAGAAAGTCTAATGAAACGGTGCATTTCTTAAAGCTCAACGTTCAATAAAATTGCAATAATTGAAAGAGTTAATTATTAAATGTATATAAACCAATCCAGAAAATGTCTTTTTAGAAATTGGTTTACTGGATGGCCAAACTAAAAACAAGTATATCAAATTAAAATATTTGAAAACTTCGTTTGAATGATTTCTTTCTTCAAATGCATCACCAAGACAGTTTATTAACAAAGTCAAAAACCTTGTTTTCCAAAACCCTCTTTATTTGAACTGTTGAAACGTTTAAGGAGTGTTCTGTTTAAGGTCGAGATTAGAGACAAAGCCGTCACGTGTAAATGGACCTAGTTTTCGCAATTCGTCTATTCGACGGAAAGTCGATGGGAATTGACGTCTGAGATTTACACGAAATGCACATAACAGTTACAGATATTCAAACAGTTAAATAATAAATGCACTTTGCACTTGTTCAGTTTAGTCCTGGTACCTCCATATAACATTATCTGGACATTCGGAACATATTGGACGTGGATTAAAGTTTTTATTGTACCGGATGGCATTTTACGATATGAGATTTTCGAGAAAATATAAGAGGTAAAAATATTTGCCAGAAATGGTTGATTCTGAATTCCCTTAAGTTTCTTGTTAATACGATTTTGTTTTCCTTGAACATCGTCAATACCGTATTAGTGCACTCTGCATTCCAATTGGAACAACTTAAAAGGCCACAAATGTACTAATTTTTTGAATCTGCTTCTGTGGGCAAAAAACAGTACCCATGCCTTGGGGCCCAGTATCCCAGCAGTATTTCTATCATTTGACTGGGTTTACAGCCGATTTAATGTCACAGATCGGATGTTATTTCTATCCGTTGCTAAGCGGGTCTAGTTTGAATGTTTTCATGAAGAGACAACGTCATTTTAGAAGTAAACCAATCGTCAAACAGGAGACATATGCAGGACAATAGTTTACTCTCACGGTTTGCACCACCGGTACTGCAAGAGCATTTTCTCTACAAAATAAAAACCACTGTATTACTTAAAGTATTATATACAACTTTTCCACTCCATATAGCGAGAGGTCATATACAAAAAATAAAGAAGAATAGGCCTAAGTATTTAAAAACATACTAAAAGTCCTCTTCAAATTTTCAGAAAAAAAAAAACAAAAACAAAAATAACTATCTTTTTTTTTTTTTTTTTACAATTGTCTATAGGTTCAACACGATGTGACTCCCATTCGCAGAACCAAGCTTCACCGAAAAGAGTGTCTATTTAGGAGACTAGGTTCTCACTGTGGTAGACCAAGGCGAGGCCCTGGTGTAGCCTTAAGTAAGCTAGGGTTTGTACTGCAGTGAATGACATTAACAAGTGCACTGTTACATCGAACACTCTGCTTGCGCGTCTTTGAAAAATTTCCGCATAGGATTCAATCGAGCTATCAAGAAGTATAACCTTACTACAACGTACGTTTCGGCCAGCTATCCCAATCCAATTAACAACTCCTCACTTTAATTAACACTTGTGGGACGATTCTTCTACCTTTTTTGCATAAAATCTATCAACTTTGTTTTAGCAAGACATTTGTCTTGTACAATTACTTTGCTTGCCCTGTTTCCATTTGAAATCCAAAGTTTTGGTGATATTGAACTTTCCTGTTTCTTATCAAATATTTAATAGTTTTGTAAAGAAAGCTCTTTTTAAAGAATAGCTCCAGATTCTAATATTTCTGAAAACATGCCAAACTTTATCGTCGTCTCCTACGCTTAGCATCCTATTAAACAAATCCATTTAAGATAAGCATGGTGGAGTTATACACATTCCAAAATTAATATTTGAAATCTTTGGACAATGAAATGACCTATTGCTGCACAGTCCATGTTAAAGCATCTGGCCCACATTTTTACAAAAACTATTTTGAACTTCATGGTTATTTACTACGCAAAAAAAAGATTTTTTTGCATCAATGCACAAACTTCCAAAGGCACGTGTTGTTGTTACACAGGATGACATATTTGCATTACTTCTTTCTTGATAAGTGTATGCAAATCAAACTCAATTTTCGGTAGGTGAATTTAACAGTGGTTTCCAACACTACCTGTTGACCGGAATTTCGTGTATTATACGCAACTCTAAGGAACATTGCCTTTGATTATCAACTGTCTGACAATTGCCAAGTCAATTGAAATCTGCTTGGCTATGGATTACATGTGTTAATTTTGTCATGTAAATCCATTTCTTTGTGGCCCTATTTGGCCCCTGAAAGACTTCAATCACTTCTATGTACGTGATTTAAAATGTTGATGCAGTACATCATTGCACACCATCTACAAGTTGGTTGTCTCCAAAGTTTCGATACGAAACGACCGCCCAGAAAGTTTTCCCTGGTGTTCGAGCAAGGAACGTACCCTAAGCTCATTTCAAAATAATCTGAAGAACCCAAGCAGGAAAAGATAAATCATGACAGCCATGGCTGATTTTGGGTTCAATGTCATAGAAGAATGCAATCACAATGTCTTCATTATGCTGGTAACTAAACATTTCCTGATTAGTTCCATAGGTCAATGCACGTACACAATACCCTATTGAACTTGACTTAATCCTAAGTTCCTGCCACGTGCCTGCTATGACGGGTACCAAATTGTGAATTGCGTAGGGCTTTTTCAAGCATGCATCTCAATGCAGCAGGTGTTTTATTGGCTAGTTCCATGCACTTCACGTCTCACGTAGAAAAAAAAATACAATAACCTAGGCCAACAACCCCAACATGTTTAACACATCGGTTCGCAATTCAAATACTTTCCCATTTTCCTCCTTTTTGTTCCGTCCAATTCATTAATATATCAGCAGCATCAATTTAGACATTTCAGTTGGTAAATGTACGACTGATGTTTCCATGAGTAATTGATTGATATTTACTGATCACTTAGTAGAGATAAGGTAGCAAGAACACATAATAGTTGCATTGATCAAAAGTAAAAAATAATAATTATGACCGAGCATCAATAAAATCACACAACCTGTCACACAGATCGTATTAGTTTATTTGCCTTACGGAGCGTACTGCTCTTCTTGTAAAGATAATTTTTTCAGCATTTATTGCACACTTGAACTTGAGCATAAATTAACGTGCATACCGTAACCATCAATGTGACTCAATATAACATCTAATATTCAATATACCAATGCAAGAATGTGTTTGAATAATTATTACAAAGATGTTCTAAAGGAAATAAGTGAGAAATACTAATTTTAACTAAAGTAGACTTTATGTGTGTGTATGTTTTTAACATATAGTTATGAACTAATTTGCATAGCACAGCAACAACCACGTCTACAGCTTTGGAATAAGTTGGAATAATATTTACTTAAAAGACTTTTATCTTACAGTGTTATGTATGACGAGCAATCGATATCATTTCAATTAGGGAATCGACATAAACCAATTTAATTCGACCCAGATAAATTTAAATCGACATAAACCTTTAACAAAATTAATCTAAATTGAGATTAACCAATTAAAATCGATACATACCGATTTTCCTCATGAACATATTTCATATCCCGATTTCGCAATCGAAGCAAAGTACATGTTTTTTGCAATCCGCTAAGGCCTCAGCATTTTTTACGCATTTAACCAACTTTGAATGCCGACTGCTGTCATGCTGCTGGGCTTGGTTACTTGGCATCGGGGAGTATATGTTAGTTAATTAGATGATGCTTTACATCTCAGTTTCTAGCTAATTTGTTTAAAGGCATGTTCTTGTGGCTTTTGTCCTCTGTCTTGTAAGGAAAACGAAAATATTTGACATCATGTCCTCAAACTCTAATGCCATTTTCCTAACTCAAGATATCTTACTTCAAAGACTGTTTATTTCTGTAAAAAAATACCTCTGCTTTTCAACAAAGCAACAATAGGTTATGTATTGTGGGCACATTGCTTCAAATTCCTCTTGTTTTTTCTTTATAATTGGACATCCTCTTAGTCCTTGAAATTTGATACTGATGGAGTGAACAAATACCTTTTCCAGAAGATGTAGCGTTATCTTTCACCATACGTAGAGCACAACCAACAACGTTGCTTTATATTGCCTGCAGCGGTATCATAATTATAAATAAATTGAATGCAATGTCAAATTAATGTGCCACGATGATGTCACAGATTTCCCATGATACATCAAATCCCCCGAAAAATTTGCAATATTTTAAAAATTTGTATCTTCCAAATGTTATCAGCTATTGAAATGCAGTTTTCACCTTCTGAAAGAGAAAATTTTTGCTGCTCATTTTGAAGTTAACGGATTTTGTCTCTAGAATATGCCTTTAAGTCGGGACCGCCTCGGATTATTCCAAGCTGTGGCTCACTGGCTTGTTTTCCCTACTACATTGTTTTATGCTGACCAATGAAGACCGTGGCAGTAGATATCATTTTAAAAGTCTCCAGTGTGATTTGGCCACCTTAAGTGGAACTCATTGGAAGCTACGAACAGCAGCACATAAGTAAGCACGCGAACTTTGTGTTACAGGCTTTAACTTTTTGCGTGATTCAATCAGGTGAATTGCATGACTCTAACCGAAAAATTGAGTTAACGATTCATTTCCTTACAGGAGTGACGAGTGCATGTTAATTGCAGAGATTGCGAAATCGGGATATAAAATATTTTGAAGAGATTAATCGGTAGATGTAGAATTAGTTTGTTCATGTCGATTTAAACATATATGTCAATTTAAATCGGTATATATGAGTTTAAATTGGTATATGTCAATTTGAATTGAAATGTGTTGAATTAAAATTGTTTATGTCGTATTAAATTGGTACGTGTCGATTCCCAATGATATGATACCTATAACTCGCCGTAGTAATGTATTTCTAATGAGACCTGCTAGAATGAGTTAGAGTTGGGATTTTGATACCCGAATTTACTGGTTTTAAACAATCTGTAGAGTTTTCTAATCAGGATAATGTAAAAGTCTGCATGCAGTTGTGGTCTCAATACGTTGCTCCTTTGAACTGTTCTCTAAATTTGCGTCATATTAGTTGTAGCTTTAATATATTTAGCCAGAACAGTGGCTAACAACATTTCAAATAAATTACCTGTGTTCGATGGTCAGTGGTAAATTGAAACAAATTAAACGTTATGGAAAGAAAATGAAAGCCTTTAATAGACCCTAATTAAATATTTGAAAACTGTTAACGTGAATACACAATGAGAATAATGAGGTTTTGAACGTAGAACGTTTTGTGAGCTAAACGTCGTACATGTAAGTCGATTGTTTGATGAATGCAGAATAATTAAGATTAAAAACTTAACTTGTCTGGCTTTCCTGTAGCAGCCCATTTTTTATCCGCCCTCTCTTTGTACAATTAAAGACTTTTTGGTCACGGCGGCATTAACCTGTAAAGGAACTCATATTGATCGTCTCACGACTGAAAACCGTCTTATCCTTAAACTTGGCACTCTTCACCACCATGGCCTTAATTCTAAGCTAGAATCACTGCTTGAATGATTTGAATCTCGCTATTGACCGGTGCTTTTTCCTTGACTTTGATTTCTCGTTTGTGTGACTTCAGTTGACTTTCTGTTACCGTGTTGAAGGGTATGTAACCCGAAACGTCGTTATTTCTATTTTCTAAGGTCGACTTTTCAACAACAACTTTCCCTCTAAGTGCCGAATTAGTGATATATATAAATATATATATATATATACATATATATATATATATATATATATATATATATATATATATATATATATATATATATATATATATATATATATATATATATATATATATATATATATATATATATATATATATATATATATATATATATATATATATATATATATATATATATATATATATATATATTTATATATATATATATATATGGACACCACTGTAACCATAGAAAATGGTTCACTCAAAACAGACTTGTTTAACAAACCAACGGACAAGCACAACTACCTTCTACCCAGCAGTTGCCATCCTCCGCACTGCACCAAAAACATTCCGTACAGTCAAGCACTCCGCATAAAACGCATCTGTTCCTATGAAACAGATTTTGACACTCGGGCAAAGGAACTATCTGGCTAACTCCGTAACCGGCAGTATTTTCGGGGTTCAATTGAAAATGCCATCAAAAAGGCAAAGGAAACCCCTCGCTCGCAAACTCTGACGTACAAAACTCGCCAGCGCAATTCCGACAGAGTGCAGTTGGTAACTGAGTACCATCCCGGTCTACCACCACTAGCCAAATTCATCAAAAAGCATATGCCCACACTTCAGAGCATCGATCGCCTAAGGTCTGTCTTTCCCCAACCCCCCGTTGTTGCCTTCAAGCGGCCCTCAAATTTACGGGACATTCTGCTCGGGCAAAATTACAGGACAAAGCCTCAGTCGAGGAAAACAACGAAAATTTTGGTTTTTCACCTTGCCCTTCCAACTGCAAGACGTGCGCCCTGGTTGATTCCACAAAAGGCTTCCAGAGCAATCAAAATGCACGCACCTTCCAAATTAGACAAGAAATTAATTGTCTTTCCAAAAATTTCATTTATCTCATATACTGCAATTTATGTGGTGTGCAGTATGTCGGAGAATCTAAAAATACTCTTCGAATGAGAATGACACAGCACAGGTCAGCAATTAAAACCAAAAAGGTTGAACAACCTGTTGCAAACCATTTTAATTTGCCTCATCATTCTATCAAAAACTTACGGGTCATTGCTATCGACCAAAACGATACATGGACCGACAAAGCTAGAAAAGCTAAAGAAAATTTTTGGGAACTCAATCTCAAAACCACATCGCCTTTCGGTTTGAACATCAGGAGCGATTTACCAGCTTGCTGATAACACCAACCATTTCCGGCCTAACAATTTCTCTAATTACTTTGAAGAGGATTTTCCTATTGTTGATGGGTTACACCCGAGTAATCCGATCAGACCCTCCCGGTCAAACAACCTGCTCAATTGCCTTAAGAAGGATTATCCTGTCACAATAGAGGTGAGACCATTGTCAACACCTTTAAAAGCTTCCAAAATTTCTCACTCCTTGTCATTCTCTGACCAAGTATTGACAAAGAGGTAGTATTCCTCGAAAGCTCTACTTCAAACCTTTTGGCTGTTTAATTTATCTAAATTCTAGCCTTCCGCTATTTGTATCTCCTCGGAGATCCAGCCTTTCAATTCTGTAGCACCGTTGTTTTACAGTTTCTCCGTCATGTTTATATATATATATATATATATATATATATATATATATATATATATATATATATATATATATATATATATATATATATATATATATATATATATATATATATATATATATATATATATATATATATATATATATATATATAAAAATATATATATATAAAATATAAAATTGATCCTCAATATGTCAAGGAAAAAAAATTCATAGCTGACCCTTCAAACACAGGGCTGGAAAATGGACCTCTCTCAAGTTGGGGTGGATCGTTCGAACGCTCCGACCCCCTGGCTACGGGCCTGGTATGTGACCCTTACCTTATACACTCTTAAAAAGTTGGTTAAAAAACTTACCAACACTGGTCACGTATCTCAAATACCTGAAATTGGTTAAAGTTTACCCAATAATTGTTGATTAATGGGTTATCCAAGAGGTTTTTTACCACTTAATTGGGTAACCAGCCTGTGAGATAACCAAATTAACAATACATATTGGGGAAAACTTTACCCAATTTCAGGTATTTGACATACGTGACCAGTGTTAGAGAATTTTTTTAACCAACTTTTCAAGAGTGTATATTGCTATGTGTTCGTAACCCTTACGCTATCCCTGGGCATATTTTTAGAAGAAAAACATGATTCTCATCAATCCTGAGTCGAACATGGGGGTATTAAGCTCTTGAAACACTGAAGACAGTTTGAAGTTGGCCAGGACTGAAGTTGCTATGACAGAAGGGACACCAGTTTTAGAATTCCAGATGGCCTTGTGTCAAGGAGAAAGCTATGTAAAACTCAGCCAGTACCAAATGCTGTTCTTTGAAGAGACAAGTCTTCGATTCTTCGTAACATCAGGAGCCTACTTTAACAACCTAACTCTCTTCAAGGAATGCAACTGGTTGGATAAAGACACAGACTAGGCTACCAGTGTTTGCTTTTAGGCTATACTGTTATACAGAGAGCGTTGTTTGAATCTGCTCTGTGTGTAGCAGAGACATTGTTAGCCCAAGTCAACATACATCACTACAAGTTATCCTGCCATTCAGTGACTATGGTTTCAGCTCAATCTTCTTGGGCGATATATTTCCACATGACTAGTGAATTTGTAGCATCAACATAGCTTTCATGGAAGACTGTGGCCGGTTCGACTAAACCAATTGGTTAGAAACTGGGCTGGAAAACCCAATCTAACTAACATCATCATAGCAGACAGGCAGCTAAAGCAGGCCTGTTGTTTTTTCTTGAAGTTGCATAGCATTTTTTCTAATTATGAAAATTTTAGACCCTCTTATTCATTTGGATTAAAATTGATAGTTGCTATCAATTACCACTTCAATTTGTGCATACACTTTGGCCTTTTGGGGAGTCCAATTACATCAATTTTTTGTGGCGCTATGTGGGTCCAAGAAATGTGGTGTCAGCTGACAACTGTGAGCTTCAATAACATAGACCCATGCTTACACAATGGGTTATGCAATCCAGTAATACAGATAAGTGTGTTAGCCTTTTCATTCAGATATGGCATTGGGCTTTTTTGCAAAGGATAGCATCAATTAATTTTGTTCGAAAATAAGTTACAGTTACTTTTGTAAGCATAAAAAGTATAAGATAGTAGCAAAATATACCAGTTCAAATAGAAGTGAATGCTTGAACCTTTTTTCTTATCAATTGTCTATGAGCTTATCATTTATGACAATTGGTTACGAGGATTTGGCCAATAATCGTGTAAAGCTGCACAGAGTATCAATTGTTCCTTGTTTTGTGATAGCAAGCACCGAGAAGTGACCATTGACGGACTACTATTGATCCATCCAGATCACATAGTTACAGCCCTGGGAAACTTTGTATATTTAGCGTGTAGGCTAGTGTATATGGATAGTGTCTAGAACGCCTGTTCCACATACAGTCACAGCTTATGAGTTTAACAGAAAAGTCTGAAATTTGGCTTTGTCTGCTATCTCCTCCAAGACAGGCGGTTTCATGGGTATGGTGTAATGCAGGTTGTAGGGAATGTTGTTTTGTTTGAAATAATAATTTTTGAAGATCGTTTAGCTTTGTTATGGGTGGTAAAATGGGTATTTTTCAATAATATGCCGCGTGTGCGTTGTTTATTTTTAGAGCAAAGGCCACAGTGATGTATAATTAAGAACTGGCGAGGTAGCAAATAATATTTAAGAACTGGGATCGAAGTGTGCCTTGCAATTACAGGCCTGCCAGTTTAACCAGTATTGTGTGCAAAGTAATGGAATCTTTAATTCAGGATAGTTTACTTACTTAATCTGTCACAGCATGGGTTTCTGCCAAGCAGATCTTGTGTTACTAACTTTCTGAGCTTTTCTTCAAGACGTCTCTTCATCTCTTGATTGCGGCTATGGCTTTGACAGGGACCGCAGAGACGGGGGGGGGGGGGGCGGGTTGGGGGGCCTTAGCCCGCGCTTTTTTTTTGTGGGTATTTTTGACCGCCTTAAACTGCATTTATTTTATTGGACATGTTGGGCCGCTTCGATGATTAGCCCCTGCCCTTCAAAATTGACTCCACAGCCTCTGGTTGATGTCATTTACCTTGACTTTTCAGAAGCCTTTGATAAAGTTCCATTAGGTACACTGATGGTTAAACTGCGTGTTTAGGGGTTCAGGGCAATTGTGCTGATTGGACAAATTCCTGGCTTCATGGTAGATCTCAAAGAGATGTTGTCAATGATAACTTAATTCTCTCCTTAATTTTCATCAATGATATCGATAGTTCTCTTACATATTGTATCTTATAAGTAAGTTTGCAGATGATAATTAGCTTTATAGGAGATAAGCATTTTGGAAGATGCCTTACTGCTGCAGAAAGATCTTGATAGTTTATTTTCTTGGTTTCTATCAATCTACATTATCCGATGTTCGTACGATAACATTTAATGTTAAGATCATTGTTCTCGAACTGTTATACCGCTCTCACTGGCTACTTGACAGGCTATACTTCTCTGTTATTGGAATGAAAAAACTTAACTACATAAGAGTAACAAGGACACGCTAGAAAAGAATGAAAAAATCAATGAAAAAGAAACTGCAATCTACATACAGTATGAAGTGGCAGAAATTATTTCGCTTTTCTTAAGTGCCTACATGCCCCCCCCCCCCGTCCCGCCCTCCCACTCCCTAGGTTTAAATATGGAGACTTGCCTGTTAGCCACAACTGGAAAACCGGATGTGGTCATCTCGACTTGCGCTAGTTCGTCACCCTCCATCTAATTACCAAACACTGTAAAACCTACTACTCAAGAAACCGTTCACTGGACAGTATTGGAGTCGTAGCAGAGCATATTGCTAACTGCCTGCGTTGCAGGCGCCGCAACTTAATATCTAGGAATAACTAAGTTGTAACTAAGACACAGCTTACCCCAACTCAACCACGACATTTTATCTAAAAATGCACTCCTACAACGACGTCATCCCTATATTTTAACACCCAATGTCATGCTTAAAATCCAGCAAACAGATCACTACAATTGACACTGTCTCACGGTCATTTCGCATGCCAAAATAATGGCTAACGTCAAGTTTTGTTGCGGCACTGCAACTGGTCTAGACGTACGTCTTGTTTATAAGAAACCTACGTGAAGTTAGGCCAAAAGCATATAGGAGCATTTCAGTCTGCGGGCTGGAGATTTGACTGACAGAAATATATACTGCTGTCCAAAAGACTATTTCAGCGGAGCGCCACAATCAGTTGACGTGGTGTGTACAAGAAAATTTGAAAAATTGCCACCCCTCAGACGGTTGAAAATGGTATTCCCAGGCATGTAAATAAAATCTAAGCAGTCATAACTTTCAGACTGCATTCGTAATAACACGCCTTTCTAATAAATACGAGCAAATGAGACTTCAAAAAATTATCACTATTAAAACGTGGCACTACCATTTGGGGGGCACAATTTGTAGCACATGTACACATCTGTACACTTTCGTCTCCCGATATTTATCTGCAAGCGATTGAAAATATCTCAGGACAAGTAACGCCCGAATCTCCTACCATTTGAGACAAAGTGTTGGCCAAGATTTTGAAGTGAAACTGAGGAGTAATTGCTGTATATAATGCTGCCCCAGTTGATCGGGATTTTTGTAATCGTTTTGATTTTTAATGAAACTATTCTCGAGACTATAATGCGTTGTTTTGGTTACTTAGGCAATTTTGTGGTAAGATTGGGGCACTCGTATGGGTTTTCAGAGTAAATAAAAACATGCCAGATTTTAAAGGCTTAAAAATTGATGCCCGATTTTTTAAACGCCCTTGTCCAAATTTAGATTTGTACCTTTCGCTTCGAAATGTATGCGACTATAACTACTAATTCTCTGGAGTTTGATATCAGTGCGATTCATACGGAATAATACGGAATATGTTCCTCATAAAAACGGTAAGAATTACTGAAAAAAACTGTTAAGAATTTTGTTCTCTACCTTAATCTGACGGACATTCATACCGGGTTTACTTGAAACTTCACCGGATTTCTGGAAAAGGGATCAAAACGTTTCAGATCTTTCTTATTTGAAGAAATCCCCACAATTTGCGACAAGTATGTAGTTACCTGATCGGGCAAGTACAATGCTCAATAACTTATAGCCTGTCTGGCAAATATCCTAGGAAAGTCTCTAAAGAGGCACTAAAAGTTGGACAAATAGATATGCATGTGAACAAAGAGACATAAAAAGCAGCTAGCCCGATGGAAAAGTAAACAAAGAAGATTCGTGGAAGCCTGTCTGAAGCTAAACAATCTCTTTCCTCGTATTCGTCTCCTTTTCCCTTTCTCCCTGTTTCTCTCTTTAGCTTTTTCCTTTATCAAATTGGATTTTATTAAAAAAATCGGTTTAGTCGTACAATTGGTTTTCACTTTTTTTCTAAATCGCTCGCTCTTCTTGGTTAAAAAAAAACTCCCTAGATTTTTAGTTTATAAGAAACCTACGTGAAGTTAGGCCAAAAGCATATAGGAGCATTTCAGTCTGCGGGCTGGAGATTTGACTGACAGAAATATATACTGCTGTCCAAAAGACTATTTCAGCGGAGCGCCACAATCAGTTGACGTGGTGTGTACAAGAAAATTTGAAAAATTGCCACCCCTCAGACGGTTGAAAATGGTATTCCCAGGCATGTAAATAAAATCTAAGCAGTCATAACTTTCAGACTGCATTCGTAATAACACGCCTTTCTAATAAATACGAGCAAATGAGACTTCAAAAAATTATCACTATTAAAACGTGGCACTACCATTTGGGGGGCACAATTTGTAGCACATGTACACATCTGTACACTTTCGTCTCCCGATATTTATCTGCAAGCGATTGAAAATATCTCAGGACAAGTAACGCCCGAATCTCCTACCATTTGAGACAAAGTGTTGGCCAAGATTTTGAAGTGAAACTGAGGAGTAATTGCTGTATATAATGCTGCCCCAGTTGATCGGGATTTTTGTAATCGTTTTGATTTTTAATGAAACTATTCTCGAGACTATAATGCGTTGTTTTGGTTACTTAGGCAATTTTGTGGTAAGATTGGGGCACTCGTATGGGTTTTCAGAGTAAATAAAAACATGCCAGATTTTAAAGGCTTAAAAATTGATGCCCGATTTTTTAAACGCCCTTGTCCAAATTTAGATTTGTACCTTTCGCTTCGAAATGTATGCGACTATAACTACTAATTCTCTGGAGTTTGATATCAGTGCGATTCATACGGAATAATACGGAATATGTTCCTCATAAAAACGGTAAGAATTACTGAAAAAAACTGTTAAGAATTTTGTTCTCTACCTTAATCTGACGGACATTCATACCGGGTTTACTTGAAACTTCACCGGATTTCTGGAAAAGGGGTCAAAACGTTTCAGATCTTTCTTATTTGAAGAAATCCCCACAATTTGCGACAAGTATGTAGTTACCTGATCGGGCAAGTACAATGCTCAATAACTTATAGCCTGTCTGGCAAATATCCTAGGAAAGTCTCTAAAGAGGCACTAAAAGTTGGACAAATAGATATGCATGTGAACAAAGAGACATAAAAAGCAGCTAGCCCGATGGAAAAGTAAACAAAGAAGATTCGTGGAAGCCTGTCTGAAGCTAAACAATCTCTTTCCTCGTATTCGTCTCCTTTTCCCTTTCTCCCTGTTTCTCTCTTTAGCTTTTTCCTTTATCAAATTGGATTTTATTAAAAAAATCGGTTTAGTCGTACAATTGGTTTTCACTTTTTTTCTAAATCGCTCGCTCTTCTTGGTTAAAAAAAAACAAAAAACAAATAGGCATAATAATTTACCTTTTGGTTTAGGTATAGGGTGAGGTGCGTACTAAAATTGCTTCTCCCCCCCCTCCCCTCACCCCCCCCCCCTCATTTCAAATTGCTTCCTACCTCTAGCGTCTACGTATATAAAGGCTATGACTCTCCAACTATTCCTACTGTGCCGGAACCAATACTGAAAGCACATATCTTCCAAAATTCCAGACAACTACCATGCATGAAATGTGCCGGTATAATTCCCCGTGACCTCACGTGACCTCACGTCGGATACTGTGTTTATCGCCATGGCAATGGACATAAGCTGTACGTTCAATGATTCGCTAGAGCAAAAGGTCACGGTAGGATGACGTCTGTACGTGGAGATATGAGTTGTATTTTTTGCTGCAAATGTACAGCACGCATGTACCAATATAACAGGGTGTATTCCCACGTATACGTTACAAGTATGATGTGATATCTTTGGTTTTACTTACAAAAAGACAGCCAGGGGGGTTGGGGATGCAAACGATTTTGACGAAAAAACGATCGATATTATAGTAAGGATTATGTCTCGACAGGCCTATTGTCACTCTGGGCTGAAGTGTCTTATCGATCATTGGGTGAACGTAACAAACGATCTCGAGAATTTTCTCTAATTATAGAGCCGTAGGATATCCCACATTACATTATCATTAGAAAAACGGTTGTATATGCTCAACCGCTTTAGTTTATGGTGTTGGATCTGTACACTCTAATATTCGTGTTTAGTAATTAAACACGTAATTTGTCCATACTTTGAGAGCAGGTTTATATTTTAAAAATATTAAGCAATTAAACAGTAAATATTTAGCAATGAGACACTTCTTTAGAGTGTATACTAACCCAGTGGCGGAGCTAGGGATGTCGGTCAGAGGGGGCGAAAATCGTCTACAGGGGCGCTTCGAAGGAGTAAATACTCTGGACCTCATCACGATCGAAGTCACGGCTTTTCAGACTTTCCATTTGATTTTCCTCACCTGGTAGAAGACTTCTTTGCCACTTCTCCTCATCAAGTTTTTTTCTATTAAAACGTTTCAATTTTCTATCCATGAGCCCCCACAGAAGAAAATTCGGGGGGGGGGGGGTGTTGGCCAAAATCCTTTTAGGGGAAAAGTTCCGCCTCACCATGAGTTGGCGGGGAGCGCAGGAAAAGTTTGGCCCAAAATGCCTCTCAGATCTCTGGAAATGGCATTTCTGAAGCCTATTTACCGCAAAAAAATAGGAAAACACTGAGTGAATTGTTTAGAAATGTTGATGTTAATTATTCTTCGTCTTTTTCTTTATGTTTTCTTCGTTTTTCAGGTTTTTTTTTTATTTTCCAGGGGAGGGCAATTTCTTCCATTGCCCCAAACTGCGGAAGCTCATTTTTCTCTCCCTCTCTTTCACTACCCAGGGTTAAATTCGAATTCGAAACCATTCGCGAATGGTCTGAATGGTTCCGAATGGTATTTTTCACACTGTGTTTTTGGACGGTTCTGAATGGTCCTGAATGGTTCCATTTGCAAATGGTCGAATAGTCTGGTACACAAATGGTCTTTAACTTGTTCCAATTGGTGTTGAATGGTGCCATTTGAGATTGGTCTTCAAATGGTGTGGCATGCAAATGGTTTTTGAATGTAATGACTGGAACCAGTCACAAGTGGTTTGTGAATGGTTCATCATATGCATCTCAACAGTTTCAAATAGATTAAACTGGAAACCACCCACAAATGGTCTGTCAATGGTTTGTGCAAGTTCAAGATGAAAAATACTCTACAGTTGCTGTAAAACCAAAATTAATTTAAACAATTTAAGAATTTAATTAAAGTAGCAACAGAGTGTACATTTATTATCCCCTGATGGCATTCTGTTAAGCTTACAGAAAAGTAATAATGCACAGATCATGCAGCTGACAACCCAGTTGAAGAATAATACATGTAACGGTTGTGAACTGATACAAGGTAAATGAAGAACAACATAAATAGTCCATATGAGAACAACTTCACTCCAAATTCAAAAGTCAATTGATACTTGGCAAGTTTGTTACAAACTTAAACACATGTAAGAACAGTTCATGGTGTCCAAAATCGTGTAATACGCACTCATATGCTAACACAATATAGACATAAAATATAGTGTTGTAATTCAAATGTAGAATACACCTTTGTAACAGTAAACTGAAGGAATGAAAAAATCATACTGAAGCTTTTCTGTCCAAGGAAGAAAAAGTAGAAAAATCATCAAAGAGAATGTTTTGTCCATAGAAAAAAAAAAGAAACTTCTGACATTCAAATTAAAATCAAAGTTCCGTCAAAATATTAAAATGGTCCACCAAGTAATTTATACTGTAACTTTAACAACAGTTATTTCACAGTTACAGTTAAAATAATGGGGATTTTCATGGTTAAATGTATTTCATGAAAAATCATAGAGTAGGCTTCAGTCTTCTAACATTTCGCGAATACTGTAAAACAAAGTTTGGTTACTCGATCTTTGGTCCATGAAAGAAATATTCTCATGGTTATCCAAGTTGAAAAAGTAAGGAGATGTCTTAACACAATTAAAAGCCTTTACAGTTTGCACACAAAGGCACATGAAAGGTCCACGAAGGGGAAAATTTATTTTCTTTCCAAATCGAATGGCTGTATTCTTCGTCAGTTCCTCCCATTGACTCCTGAGTAAAGCAAATATTCCACACCAAGGATTCAACTCTTCTTAATTAAATCATCCTGACAGTTTAGGCGAGACCATTCAATTTATCAGATTGCAATAAACTAGGCACAAAAACTAGGACACCAGCATTTCCTTTGTAAATTGATACTAGTCCATAGCCATCTGAAGCAAATATCTTTTTGAGTGTTGTGTTCAGTTCAAAGATGCCTCTCATTAGTTGTCCTGTAACTGCTTTACAGTATCTACTTCAACACTGTTCTGTAGTTCTGCAACCCCAGGACTCATTCTTACTCCACAGCAAGAACATCAAAAGGTACAGTAGCCTACATGTCATGGATATGTTATAATTCAACAATCGGGACTGCTCATATTATGTGATAACGAAAAAAGGCTTTGTACTGTAGTTTCAAACAAAAAAATCGCTATTCAAAAGGAAGCAGGCCGTAAAAGGTTACCAGTACATTGGTGTCACAGTTCAATAGCAGGATAACTTGTTCAGTCCATGGCTCCATGTATGCAGTACAATTTCCTCACTCACTAAAATGATTATGCTTGACTCTGCTCCATGGTACACAGCAGTCAAGATATAAATAAAAAGTATTTAAGACCCACTGACAAATAACTCCATCAGCTGTGCAGGAGACAGTTTCACTTTAATGTCATTCTGTTTGGGAAATGAAAAATAAAATTGTAAAAGTATATAAGAAGTTGTACAACTAACTTGGTTTTAAAGGGTAAAATGTTCTTAACAAGAGAAATAACTTTCATACTTCTGCCAGTTATATTCTTCCCTTAAAAAGTGAGACTTGCAGTTATAGGAGAATACACCCAGGTGATACTACCTGTCCTTCTAGGTGCTCTGTCCTGTGTGAAACTTAAGCTTTTCAAGAACAGTCCCCAGAAACTTATGTAAAAGCAACAGCTAAGCATCACAGTTTTGTTCTTATCTCTCTTCAAAGTATCTTTCATTATATTTTTAAACTTCAGTATTGCATATTCTGGGTAAACCAAGCTGTAAATTTCATATTTGAAGGGAAACAATGTTGTCACATGACTCTAAACAGCAAATCATGGAACAAGACAGTTAACTACACTACTTCAAGTTGGGGTGACTGCTTTTGTTTTATTAAAGACGGTGTCTCTGTTTGTTTGGGACTGTGGTGTAGGTCTGCAGACCGCAGTCAAATTTTGCTACAGGCCATAGGGAGATTTGGTTGAATTCGAAAACTAATTATTTATCATACGTTTACAAATAAACATAGGGGTAGGCCTACAACAAATAGTGTACCTGTTTATTATTTAGGCTATAGAACTGTACATACAGATAAAGATGGAAACATGCAAAAAGGAAGTCCTTCTTCCATCCTGTAATTTTTGAGTCAGCACACAAAGGTACTGAGACAGTCTTCATAACCCCCCCCCCCCCTTAAAAAAAAAATAAAAACATTTACTCCAACTGTAAAATATGCCATGATTTGGGGTCAACTATTTTGAGTATGACTAGGCCTAGGCCAGTAATAGGCCTAGCCATGGCTTTTTGAAACCCTAAATTTGGTTAACTGCCCTTGGTGAACTTGGATTCAATAAAATTAAGCTTGGTTCTCTTAGTAGAGGGTTCTACATGTATAAATAGCATATCATAAGTGTTCCCTTCTTTTCCTTGTAGGCTATAAAATGTCCACCCTCCTCTCCCTATAGAGGATAGGTCTGCTTCATAAATAAATGTTAGTCTTAGTCAGTACTACTACTAGTGCTACGAATTGTCTTGTGGAACTGCTACTATACACATTAGGCCTGATTGTTAACAGTAACACAGCAGCGACCACTCATTGATGCAGTTTTTGGCTCTTAATTTTCACTAACATCTGTTCATTGTTTATTGGTCTCGCTGGTACAATACTAAAAAAACATGTATCTTTACTTACTGTGCTTCAGCATTTTATAAAAGTCTTCCAAGGAAAGCAATCTTGCCCTTTCACTTCACGTTTCTTGAATTCATGATACCTGTACACCACTGCATAGCACTGTCTGTAAGTACAGTAGTACCTGGTATCATTGTACTTGCTATGCTGTGCCCGCGCCTATTATGTTACATTGTACTGTGCATGCTATGTACACATGGGTTTACGGCATATTTGAGCTTTGTATGGTGCAGTACTGTATTCTGCTTTGTGTGCATGCCAAGCTATTACGTAATAGCTCCATTCAAAAAAGCATTGCATTGTGCGTTGGTCCTGTTCAGTGTTATCAGGTAGCGGACCACTAACTTTAATACTCATGTCTGGGAAAATGTTTACTGACAGACAAAGTGCCATTAAAAATTATGGGATGTTGTTTCTGACTGTGTTATTTACAAAAAATGATTATTTTTGCATTTGGATTTTGTAGACAATAAGTTGAAATACATACTGTGCAAAGTTCAAGGCAATCTGATCAATTTCAATGCCTTTTTTGCATTACTCCGCTCTGTGAAATGCCGTTTTGAGTAGCTATTATGGCGGGAAACACATCCCTATCATTCAAGGCTCTCTAGCTCAAAATTTCAATGGTCAAGGTATGGAAATTTGAAACTGCCATGAAAGCCCAGATTGTGAGCTCCGATCAGAGGGGTGGCATGTCCTGGTTGAAAACTACTACTGGGAGCTAGGGGGCACTGAAGTAGCCTAATTTAGTGTGTAAGTCAATGGGACTTATAATTAGTGGCCCGCTACCATCATACAGATGAGAAACTTGAAAGCCAACAAAGGTATGCATGATGGGGTGAAGAGGGGGATTGGAATTCTGTAAGGAGAAAATGGAGAGAAGAAATGATGAGTACAATAATTTAGGAGGTTGTTCCTCTGGACTGCAGACGACACCAGACTGCAAAGCTACAACAACAAAAACTTCAAGTGTTGTTATGGTACACGAGAATATCATATACGGGCTTAGAAAGTACCAGAAACTGGAGTAGGGAAGGGAGTCAAGAGGTTTCGGGCGTGGGTTGGGTATTGGAATGACAGGAAGAATTTCCTATTCCAAATGATATCCCTGCTGTGCATTACAGTATCTCTGTGTAGCCTTTCCAAGGTTGGGAAAGGGGGGGGGGGGGCGGGTTATACTGTTAGGGAAAACTGAAGCTAAAATTTTCAGAGAAATCCAGGGGTGCGGTTTGTGGCCTACTCGAGTTCCTATGGATGGTTTTACTGTAACCCCCAATTCATTTGAGCCCCACAAAATTTGATAAGTGTGCCCCGCCCCCTCAACTGGCGCGCATAAAGACGACATGCACCTTCGTCACAGCGTTGCGCCTTATGATTTTTCGAGCCAGGCTTCGAAACAATATTTTTTTTAAGGAAGCCTATTGTAATGTGGGCGTATTGGTAGCACACGTACTGCTCGTAATCAAACCCACCCAATATAGAGGAATCCGATCAGCGCTTGTGTTTAGTGACGGTAGGCAGCCATTACATGGGTCCATTAGCCCTAAATCGTCTTCATTTATTGTCTACATGAATTGCAAACCCTCATACTCAGTGAAATTGAGGGAATCAAGCGGTATTTTAGTGAAAGACCATCCATGATACAGGTAAGTAAGGAAACTGAAAGACCTAAGGTCTTGAACCCGAGTAATGTCCTAGTACTAAAATCAGACTGCCAAACTGAAACGCGCTGAATGACGTAACGCGTACAACCTCTATGTTACAGGGTCGCTTATGAAACGTGTGTCACATCTCGACGCAACTTATTGAAACACAGTTTAACGACACAACTGTGCGAAATAAACTAATAGTCGTTACGCGATGAATACATGTATATAGTAATACGCTTGTTGATTATGACATCATTAAATACGCACTTTGCATGGAAAATTAAACAAGATCAATTAAAGTTCTAGTATTAGGTACAGTCCGTTGTAAAAAGGAGCACAATCTGTAAAAGTTGGGAGTCTGTCGTTCCGTCTGTTTTGGGCGAGAGTTCCCAGCCTCTCTTTTAGTCGATTTTCGGCAATAAGGTGATCACGGTCGGAGCCTCTCTGCATGAAATGGCTGCCCTGACAATCAAGTCCTGTAAGGAACAAGCCGACTTGGGTTGAAATGGTTGGAGACCGTGTAACCCGAAAAGGTTTTGCCTGATAGTCCTCAAGTGATTAGTAACCTGATCAGCTAGGCGACGTTTAGTTTCACTCAGATGTAAAATGGCTCAACGTGTATGAGCTAGGGCTTATATTATATACGTGGACGTACATGTAGGCCTAAAATTACTCTGTCGGACGAATTACTGTTGGGACCTAAATTAAAAAGAAGTTTGCCTTTGCTAACGGCAGACTTATATCATTTTTTTTCTTTTGAGACTTCCCACCTCTTTTTGCAATACATCATGAAACATTGAACTGAACTTATCATTAAAACTTGGATCTTAACCTGCCATAATTTATCCAACAAAAGGGGTAAGTTTGTTCGGCAAGAATTTGCCCATGTTGAGCATTTTGAACTTTGCCCAACGCTTTTTACTCAAATGTTTGTAGAGTGCAGCAAGGTCAAATTTGGTTTCTTTTGGATCAATTTCCAGTTAATCTGAAAACATCCTGAGGTAGCTATGATCCTCTTGGATAAAAAGAACTCACCTTACTATCCCAAAGCCTGGAGTCGAAATCCAATTTCAGGACGGGTTACACACTTAACACACTCAACGAATTCAAGTGTAGCCTTCCATTACGTCACTGCACCTAACATTTATTTCCTGTCGTTGTTCTGTAGGTCTGCACAGCTTGCTACTATGGTAACAACATACTATAGTTCTCACTCTTACGAATCATTTGCAATATACAAATACGAAAATTACTGTACCTCAAACTGTATTAATGATACAAATTGAGCAGTTAGAGAAATCATTCCTCAGAGAAGCTTCGTACGCCCTCCTCCAGCTCAAACATAATCGCCAGCATAGTCTAGGTAAGGAGGTATGACAATGGAGTTCCGTGTTGATCTAATCACCATGCTTTTACTTAAGCTGTGTCAACTTGCACTTAGCTGCGAGCTGTGATCAGATTTAACAACTGGCTCAGCACAGAATGAATAACATACCACTAAACAATGTGACACACATATTCTTATCAAACAGGAAACACCAACTTTACCACACTTAAACCAGGCACAACGTATAGTGACCTGCTCACATTATTTTGTTTCTTCTTGGCTTACATGAATAGCTATGCCAATGCAAATAATCATACCAGTAGAAAAATCTTGAAAAAAAAAAAAACGGTTGTTAAAGGCATATTCTGGTGTTCTTTCACCTGGATGTTGTAAGAAAAGCAAAAATATTTACACCATGTCCTTCAAACCCTGTCTCACTATCATTTTCCTAACTCCAGATATCTCACTGTAAAGACTGCTTATTTTTGTAAAAAAATACTTCTGTTTTTCAACAAAGCATCTGAAAGTTATGTTATATGGGAACATTGCCTCACATTCCTTTTGTTTTTCTTTGAAATTGAACGTCTTGTTTGTCGTTGAAATCCGATACTGTTGGAATGTTTGGACATGTTTTCCTGAAAGTCTAGCATTACCATTCATCATATGTAGAGTACAAACATTAATATTGATTAATATTGCCTACAGCAGAATCATCATTATAAATAAATTGAATGCAAAGCGAAATTAATGAGCCACGATTACATCGCAGATTACCCGTGATGCACCAATTCTCATGAAAAGTTGCATTACTTAAAAACCTGTATCTTCTAAACGCTATATAGTATTTAGATGCAGTTTTCACCTCCTCAAGGAAAAAGAGAAAATTTTTTCTGCATATTTTCAGTTTGGTGAATTTTGTTACCAGATTATGCCTTTAATGGAGCCGCATAGGCTATATACGTAACGGGGAATTCCGCAAAACGGAAACCCCATTATAGCCTGCGGAGCAGACAATGTAGTACCTCCGAGAAGATGGCGCTCTCTCAGAAATCATAAAACACCTAGGTCTCTATGCAATATAGCACAGAGTATGCGAACCTTCGTCAATTCAGCAGGCAGTGTCACCGTGGGCAAAGATCGCTGGGAGGGGGATATATCCTGTTACATCTGGAGGAGTGGATGGATTATGTAGTATTACAAAATTGGTGTTCCACGCTTGTCTCTCATCTGCTTAAGTCGTTCTCGTGTTTCATTGTTTAACTTAACACCATGTAAGACATCGTTTTTGTGAATCCTTTGCATAGTTAAAAAGAAATTTTCGCACCTTTCGAGCGCTTTCAGTGTCATTGATGTATTCATAATCAATGATGTCTCAGACATATTTACATCAGTCATCGGTCCGATCACTTCTGTGCTTTTGTGCATAGGCTAATGGGCAGGATTATGGAGGACCATCACAATTCCATGTAAAACAAGGGTATTCGTTGTGTCTTCCGTTTGTAAAAACAGTTGCAAGCTTAATCGGATAGCCTGGCAGCAGATTCATATTGAGTAACTGGTTCGTTTCCAATTAATGATAGTTTATCTGACACACTACATTCCAGCCTACTCAGCTGGTCACGAGTAAGATTGTAGGACTGCAGTGTAAATTCAAATGTAGGCTTAGCTTTACTTAATTTATAAGTTATTTCTTGCAAGAAAGATTTGAACTGTTTTCATATTTGAGTGTGTTGTTTTACATGCATGTTAAGTCGGTAAGAATTAAAAATTGGACACAAATTTAGATACCTGTAAGGCATTTTAGAGCGTTATCTATTACGTGTAGGTTACTTATAAATTTTAGTTGCTGTACTGAACCCATCATGCACGTATATTTATAGTGTGACTTTGATGAGTGAGTTCTCCTGGGCATCTTTTAGGGAAATGGCATGATTGAGAGCTATTCGTGGCGGCATTTCGTGCGTCTGGATTTGTTCGGGAGGAAATTGCCCGGGTTGGCAATTGTCCGGGTAGAAATTGTCCTGTCGTTCAATAATTGTCCGGGTACGAATTGTCTCAGTGGTAATTGTCCGGGTTGCCAATTGTCCTGTGTTAGTTGTCCGGAAACTAACTACCCTGGTGCCAATTGTCTTAGGTGGAATTGGCCGGTCACTATATTCCATGCTTTTGTTAAAACTAGATTCAAGATTTCGTGTAAAACTGAAAGAACCTTTTGCAAAACGTCTGGAATCAGAGTCAAGAAATAGTACATATGAAACATAATTTTGAAAATTCATTAATTTGAAATGCACATTACCTGCAAATCGAGATAAGCACCCCTCTGAGAGCCAACATATGCATTACATGACTCCTTAGAAGCAGCCAGTACATTGTAAGAAATGACCAAGACGAAGATCTGCTTGGTCTTCTCATTCAAATATCGTTTAAATGAATCATGAGAAAATCCATCATTGAATGCCATTCCGCCGGAACTTTGTTTGCCAAGTCCACCGAAGTGTTATATGGGAAAAGACATTTTCCTGTCAAAACCGCGTAGGGCCAGATAACCATCCTGCAGTTACGAAGTAAAAGCTTAGACTTTACCATGTAAAATGTTCATTTAAAGAAAAGTGAAAAGGAAACTGTTTATGAGTACACTAAAACAATTATCACCAGGACAACAATTCAATTCATACATTTTAACAAGGGTGGTGTGTGCAGAATTTTGAATGGTTGGCATGGTAAACAGTTTGTGATAAGCATTTTGAGATCTAAAAACTCTTTTAATGTTCATGTTACATAAAAAACATTTTCCTTACTCAAAATTTATATCTGGCTTATGTCTGGAAATATCTAGCTGTTACAAAGCTTTATATTGCCTTATGAAGCCAGATATGAAACCATATACAGGTTTCTTGATACATTATATCAAGGTTTTATATGGCCATATCAAGCAAGATATAACTTGCTGACATGCCTTTCCAGATATGAAAATAAAGTTTTATACGGCCATAATAAGCCCGATATAACTTGATGTAATACCAGTCCAGATATGTAAATAACGTTTTAGTTGCCCATATCAAGCCAGATTTAACTTCATGAAATTTTCATACAGATGTAAATAAAGGTTTATATGGCATATCAAGCTAGATATGATATATGGCCATATCAAGCTAGATATATCAAGATAGAACTTGCTGAAATACCTTTTCAGATATACAAATAAAGTTGAATATATGGCTATATCAAGCAAGAAATAACTTGATGAAATGCCAGTCCAGATATGTAAATAAAGTATTTTATGACCATAACAAGCCAGATATAACGTGATGAAATACAAGCCCAGGTATGTTAATAAATTTTTAGTTCGCCATATCAAGCCAGATTAACTTGATGAAATGTTCATACAGATGTAAATAAAGTTTTATATGGCCATATCAAGCTAGATATAAGAACTTGCTTAAATACCTGTCCAGATATACAAATAAGGTTGACTATATGGCTAAATCAAGCCAGAAATAACTTGAGGAAATGCCAGTCCAGATATGTAAATGAAGTTTTATATAGCCATAACAAGCCAGATATAACTTGATGAAATGCCAGTCCAGATATGTAAATAAAGTATTTTATGACCATAACAAGCCAGATATAACCTGTTGAAATACAAGCACAGGTATGTTAAAAAAAATTTAGTTGGCCATATCGAGCCAGATTTAACTTGATGAAATATTTATACAGATGTAAATAAAGTTTTATATGGCCATAACAAGCCAGATATAACTGATAAAAATGCCATGCCAGAATTACATTTAAACTTTTATATGGTCATATTAATACTTTTTGCTATAATTTGTGTGCCTGTTTTACATAAAGGCCTCCTTTGGAAGCTCAATGAGAAGGCTGTCAGCAAACCAAAATCATAACATTCAAACCATATTTGTCCACATTATAATAACATATGCAAATGGCTTCCCAATTTGAGCGTGGTCAGGAACTTAGAGCCCTGATTTTCTTTTTACGATTAAGGAAGTAAAATGTGAAAAACTATAAAACCTTCAACAAAATTTATGATGGAATATTGCCCCATACAGTAATTTTAATATACAATGCAGTGTATACATTAACATTTAAAAGTAGGAATTTCATATTAGTTTTGTTCTTCACTATTATATGATTTAATGACTTAAAATACTTAAGTCAATGTAGCACAATGTACATTAAACCTAAATGTCGTGGCCGGCTCGACTTGAACCAATTGGTTGGGAAGTGGGCCGTAGAACTCCATCTAACCTAATCTAACCCACCAATCTAAAAATGAGGGATGGTACCTGCGAAAAGTCTGTCCATTAGCTGATGAAAGCGGAACATGAATTTGGTGACCAATAAACCAATTATATGCTGTATCCCACCGACCCCCCAACCCCCCCCCCCCCCATTGGAACCTGATAAACCATTGCTGAAAGTTAAATATTCAAGGAGAGAATGAAGAGATCGCAGAGTTTTACGTGGGGCCCCAAGCTGTTTCGTGGACCCCACCTTCAATAGCCCACACTTGGTTTTGCCTGAAGACTTGCGTATAAACTGACAATCGCACCGATTTTAAAATGCCTGCAATCTTATCACCCACATGCTTATATAAAATGAGGCGTGACCATTCTCAATAAAAAACGGACAATGGCAACTTTGCTTTCATTTTGTTATCTGGCGTCCACTTTACACAAAACTATGAAATCATGTGCATATGATGGTGCACGAATGCTTTTGGCCTCAGCCAAAAGCCCTGAAAGGGCCCTGGAAAATATTTTGGTTAGAAACGATCGCCCCTTGACCAAATGGACGCTCACCTTCTAATAGAGATTATTTGGGATTTCGTGAAAGGAAAGGTGCGGAACCGTATTGTAGATCACCTGTGTAACTTTATTTTTTGGTGTCATGTAGGGAAAATTTCCTTTTTCTTAATTTTCAAAGTCCGGATAAGTTTCAAAAGTGATTTATGTTACACGTACCTGAGCTCTGACACTAGATCGAAAACTGCAATTGGCCCTCTGTATCAGATAATTACAAGTATAAAGGATTTCATAAACGAAAAAATTGGTAAAAGCTTACTGTATATGCTGGCTGGTGTAACCTGTTTAACTGGTGACACATATTGCAAACTTCCGACTTCTGTTCTTTTTCCATGAGTCCCCCCCCCCCCCTTCGTAGCTTATACACTTCTGGGAAGGGCATGAATTGTTCTGCATTAATTAAAGTGAGATGCTATTTGTCGCGGAAACATTTTCATTTTACTATATTCGTCCTCTGTCTGGGATAGGTTTGTCACATAAACAGAGATGCGTAAAATAAGCGACAATTGAATGCTATAGGTGACAAGTGACCGAAACGCACACACTTGTGTTCTCTGCGAAATGTCTTAAAGGCAGTCAAGTTTCACCCGAACTACAATTTTAGAGGTAGTACACAGAAATTTTCAATGGCACAGGTTAGGCCTTTAAACGCAAAATATGTAATGTCCAAGACTCCCATTTATAGTGTCCTTTTTTAAAAGATGGCGCAGACTTCCTGAGGAATACCTGCCGTTCGTAAGCTATTCTGCGGCTGTGAAACTTGCACTTGAATTTGAAGTACTGAAAGCATGTATTGCAAGAAGTAGTCTAATTTAAACATGGCAATCGTCTGAAATTTTGCCTGGGCAGGCATAAATTTACTGTACACTGCATAACTCACTTAATCATATCATGCAAGGATATCGTGATATTGTTGTTATACCGCATATGATCAGTAGAAGCACTACAGGTAAAAGTGACATACACACTTTTTGTTTCAGGAAATATTATATCTTCTGTAAAGTGAAAGCAAATCAAACTACATTTAACTTTTTCAGCAACAGTGGAAATGCCGTGACATCATTTTTCTATTGAACGCTTAAGAAAAACAATATATCACGTGACAATAGGGGCGGTGCCACGGTATTTTGATAAAAGGAACGAAGTATTTGTTGAGTGGTCCTTTTCTTCTTTTTCCTTTCTTTTACTTCCATTTAAGTATTGTGCATAACAAATAGAGACTGTCCTCCCCCCCCCCCCTTGTCGGCCCCTTGATGCCGCCCCTGTGTGACAAGTAGAAATGATAACGACGTTTAGTTATTTGAGTGTTTTCGTGCAATAGACTGAAACAAAAACAGACACTTAGCCTAAAAAAGTCCAAGGGAAGCCATTACACTAGCTTGGGGAAACACGGTATTTTTAAATGGAAAAGGGGATTTACAGAACTTAACTATAATCTGAATACATCGGAAGATAAGCTTTATGCGTCGAGGCTGTTTTTTTTTCTCAATTTCTCAATTTCTCAGCAACGGTCACTCTTTAAGTCAGTTTAGGTTATGGAGAATTTCAGCCCAGTTTCAAACCAGTTGGTGTAAGTCGAGCCGACCACGGCTTTTTCCAGTTGTGTCTCCTGGCTAGTTTTCTCTACTCCGTTGCTTACGCTGATACCAAGCACAACGGCAGGGCAGGTTCTATTTTGAAGTCTCCGTTATGATCCTGCCAAGAATCGAACTCTCGACATCGAGACCCCAAGTCCATGCTCTAACCATTCTTTAAAGGTTACGTAGCTATGTTTCTAAAAAAGTGAAATTGAATTAAATTTGCCAAATTTGTATTCCTTACCATGGGAAAGATAATATTTGAAGTACAAACCTTTAACAATCAATTAGGCTTATATTAATAGTGGTAGTTTAAAGCAATTCTGATTCTTTGAGGACGGTTATTCTTTCTGGGGAAAAGTATCTCCAAATCCCTCTTCAGTTCACATTATTAATCAGAGTGTAGGCATAATCTGGAAACATTCACATAGGCGGTGACTTGTGAAGGAACATCCTTCAGTCAATATGCTCACTAACATTGGACATTGTAGCCTGGTAAATACAAACGTAAAGAGAACGTAGATGTTTAACCACTAAGTCTGCCAGGTAATGGTGTCATCTAGCTTATGGCAGACCTACAAAGTATTCAGTATGGCTCAATATTGGAATTTTAATTCAGGAACGATTTCCATATATTTGCTTTCATTAACCGCTTTCCCCTGCAGCTGGTCAATCACGTCTTTCTGCTGATGAACCATTAAATTGACTTTCCGGAGACAAAATTCATTGCCTTCGAAATGTGCAGAGTAATTTTCTCTTTCAGAAGGTGAATTCGCCTATAAATAGCATATAGTGTTCAAAAGATACTAACGTTCAGAGTGATGCATACTTATATCAGACATTATGAGAAATATTTGACGTCATCGGGACACAATAATGTAAAATTGCTCCTAATTATTTTATGAATCTTTGATGTCCCTGTAGGGCGTTTAAGGCAACAGAGTCGGCTATACCCAACTTATGTGTAGGGATGCCGTATGCCATATTTACAAGAAAATTCCAGCAGTATCAAATATCAAGGACAAAGAGGACATTCCAGTATGAACAAAAAAAGCAAATAGGAATTTGAGAAAATGTGTCCACCTTACATAATACTCTGTGGCTTTGTTGAAAAGTGGGCGAATCTTTACAGTTTATAGTTTCCAATATTTAAAGCTCGATATCTTGAGTTACTAGGAAAAGGGATTTGCAAACGGTTTGAAGATCATGTTTGGAATTTGGTTTTGGCCTTAGGAGACCCATGTGAATGTTGAACAGAATATGCCTTTTACCTCAAACATACAGTTTTAAAATAATTTGCAATCGTTTTTCTTTCAGCCGTGTCCTTTGAGCAGCAGTGCCTCCTCACAGACCTAGTTTATACAGTGTTTCCATCTAAAATCGCAGTTTGCCATTTGGCCACCACAACACATTAGCCTGCTGACTATAATATTTACGACAGTTATTGATATGTTCTTTTTCTGTGGCCCATAATAGGTCCTAATGTAAGGGAGCTACGTTTGGTCGACTAAGCTCGGTATAACTACGAGCGCATGTACATGTACAGGAGTCATGTCACTGCGTGCAACCGCCATTTAAGTAACAGGAATATTTTAATAAGTTATTTAAAAAAGAAAAAAAAAAAGCAATTCCTTTTGTTAGGCCTTTTGTGAAGAAATGTATTGTTTTTTCCGGTATCTTTTGTCCTAAACGTTAGTTGTGAAATGGCGGCAAACGATTGTTTTTACTTAAATTTGTAGTCTGATTTCTTACTTGACACTACAGGAAGTGCCTGTAACATTACAGTAAGAAAAAACAAAGAAATGCTTTTTTTGCTGCAGCAGGGTTCTTATGTAACCCTTTGCTTTTACTGTAGTTTTACAGGCCTTTTCTTTACAATGTGCCTTAATAATGATGATTACTTTGAGAAAATCTGTATAACATATGAACTACCTACGAATATTAATTGAAACAATTTTAAAATATGTAATGTCTTTCGAGAAACAATGCCAATAACGTTACTTATAGAATGACCACAGTCGGTGATTGGGGGCATGTCTCTGATCATTTATGGAGCTATTTTCTGTACTTAATTTCATGCTAGCTTATAGCTTTGCGCAAACAGGTTTCCATTCAAAAAATATACCAAATCTGATAGTTTTTTAATATTATATTGTATTGTCGATGACGTCATAGAAAGTACCAGCTAGGCACGCTTGTCATTTTCGAGAGACAGTTCTTTTGTACAATGTCTCTTAATTCTCAGTGAGTGCTTCCCTCTACAGTTAAATTCATTATGTAGAGTGCGATTGGTCTTTATCCCGGCAGTTACGTATTTTATTGTTCAGTAAAGGATGACCTAGTAAGTCAAAGTAGCATGAATATGATGTCATGAATCGGTCACTCAACGTATTTTACGTAATGTACCTGTCACATGTTTTGTACCGACCTAATGTATGCCAAAACTTTTTTATTGAATTGAGGCACGTATCTCTGTTAACGTTGAAACCGCGCATGATGTAAGAACGAGAAGAACAGGGATGACACAACACGTGTATCTCAAAAATACTATTCATTGGTATTTACTGTCACATAGACACCTTAAGGCCCGGTCCCACAGGCGTTTAGGATGAGTTGCGGATGAATTGCGCACAAAAATCTTTGATATTCGTTTAACATCCTCAATATTCGTGATACATGCTGGTATTTGACGGTGAACGTTCGCACATGTCCGCACTTATTCGCAATAGTGCTTTTTTTCCGCTCCCGGTATTTTTGAACTGCTCAAAATTTTGATTGCGGATGCCATTCGCAATTCATACGCAAACCATACGCATTACATACGCGATCGGTATGCAATACATTCGCTGTTATCCGCTCTTGTTGGCATCTTCTCCGCAATTCATGGACAATTGCGGACTGGGAGAGAATGTATTGCATCTGGTCACCGTATGTAGAGCAGCCATAAAAAGTCCATTACGGGTTTGTCACGAACTATGCGTTTGTGTTGCATCCGATTTGCGAACAATTATCGAATGAATTACGAACACCTCAAGTATATCCAAAATTGGACAGTCTGAGTCAGTTTGAGTCAGTCAAGTCTGAGTGAAGCTGTGGAAGCCGAGAAGGAAAAGAACCCTTGTTCTGAAGCTGCCCCTTGTGACGATCAAGTATGCATGCCGTGACGTCTCTTCTTGAGAAAGCAACATAGACACCCCAGTACATCAAAGGCGGTGTGGGGTGTAACTGATATCTGAGTTTGTCACATGATCTGTGCCCTAAAATGAGCTAAGCTTCCATTGTATTCACACTGCGCGAAAAGCAATTAAGACATGCTTGATTGACCTGTTAGCTAACCTCAAATGTTACGTAACTTTTAGTGTATTTTAATATATCTGTTACTGTCAATCGAGTAATCAGACTTGAAATGTGACTATATCAAGTGTGGGTGTAGCGAGCTTCATTCCCTCCCTGTGGCGATAAGAGGTAATCAGGCAGAGAAGGAAAGTGTAACAAAAAGTAAGAAGGATCGTTTCATCATGGAATATCCAAAGACGCCACTTAATTGTTGCTGCCATCCAACAACACAACAATCAAATTGTTCAAGTCCAACAATTGATCCTGAGGAGGAGAAGAGGGCGAAGAAGACAACAAAGAGCTGTCTGGGTCTTACCATGGATTGGCAGAGGAGTGGACCTGGGGATATCCCACCAGTTGATGGAAGAGCTGCGAAATGGAGACCCCCGTGCCTTTCACAACTTCATGAGAATGCCTCCAGCAGTGCATCTTTGATGGTTTTTACATCCGTTTCGTGGACGCAATAGAGATGCTCCGCACGCGCAATACAACCGCAACGTCCTGTATTCGTGCGTAACTCATTCACAATATATCTATGTATTCGTAATTCGTACTGTTCTTGTTCGCACACTATTGCGTAAATTAGTCATACTTTGGTCAATCCCCTTGCGGATGACAACGAATGCCCAAATTTGGAATAGTGTCGATACGCAATTCATCCGCAACTCATCCTAACGCCGGTGGGACCGGGCCTTTAGTAGATCAAAGGCAGTGTTTGGTATGATTGATATCTGAGTTTGTTACATGATCTGTCTACTCAAGTAATCCATGCTTTCACTGTGTTCACATTAGGTAAAAGGCAATTATCACATACTCGTCTGGCCTGTTATAGCTAAGCCCATATGTTAGGTAACTTTTTGTGTATTTTGATCCATGTGGTACTGTCAATGTATTAATAAGAGTGGGAAACCTCACTATATCAGGTGCAAATGTAGTGAGCTTCATTTTCTCCCTGAGGCTATAAGATGTAATCAGACCGATAAAATCAATGTTTCAAAAAGTAAGAAAGAAAGCTTCCACATGATGACCGTGACGCTCCAAAATATCGGCACAAAAATTGTCGTGGACAGTAAGTTGTTACGATTTTCGTTACGACGTTTTCTAATTTTACCGTGGCACGGTTAATACGCATAAGGCAATGAGTTGAAGCATTGATTCTATTTCCTACACGGTAACAGCATAAACTTACTCCTCCATAATATGATGAAAGGCATATACATGCTGGCAATTGCGTTAACGGTTTTTGAATTATATCAGGCAATTAACATTTTTGTAGAGCCTGTAAATGTAATTAGTATTAAATGTCACTTTATGTAGGACTAAAAATAATGGGACATGAAAAAAATAACTATGGAATCCATAAAGCTGTGTGATTGAAGCCTAAAAAAGCACTTAAATTTCATTAAATTTCATTTTCACCAACGGTTTGCGGTATCATTGGTCATTAAAATCAGGGGCTCAATTTAGTCAAATTCATACTAAAATCCCGGGGTGTTAAAATGAAAGTGGCCTAAGCTGTTAAGAGGGAAGTGTAATCATTCTTCCTAGTTGAATTCGGTTGGTTGAGATTTAATTAAGTTTCGTCATCTCGGTTTCTCATTCAGAAGAATATGTGCTCCAAAGGCATATGCACACTGTGTCTGTTGGTTTTAATTACTTGTGTGATCCAGACATATGGTGAATGCTGCATAAACTTTGTCAGTTTTGACTTCGTTGTGTATCGTTTGAGTATCGCATTTATGAAATAAAAAACACTAGCGCCATCATCAATTGAATGAGATCAAAGAAAAAAAAAAATAAATAACGAAGTGAGAATTTCAACCTTCCGTTCACACTCTTACTTTATCATGAGAAAACCTTAGTTTTTACTTTTTCTTATCACCTCGCGTTAGCTTTAGTCCGTGGCATAGTCAGATAGAGTGCTGAGGAACAGCGCTTCCAGAAGGCTAAATGATTTTGAAAGGCTTGGCAAATGTTTGAAAATTTGTTTTAGTGTGACAGATTGGAATTTTCCATTTAGTTAAATGATTTTTGATAAAGATGGATTTACCTCCCCCCTCCCCCTCGCCACTTCAGCCTATGGTATATTTACAAGATCGTGTACTATTTAAATGATGAACTTACCACCTTTTAATTTGTCTGGGAAACATAGCAAAAATCAATCAGATGCTTTGGAAAGCAATGGTCTTTTCAAATCAGAATAGGTAGCAAGACTACGGTTCAGAATTCGAAGACGTCTTCCTGATTTTTACTTTCATTCCCCTAAGTATTAATTAAATTGCATTATCAATACATAAAGCAATCAGTTTTGGACAGTAAAGAAAAATAAATCCCTAAATTGCCGAATTTGTGTAATGGCATTACCACGCAACCTTCTTTAGAATGTGGCATATTTCTTAAAATGGTTTAATTATGATGGTAGAACAAAGTTTTAACTTGAATCCTGAACAGAACCATTTTTAAGTTCTGAACACTGACTCCACCTACACATGTACTTATCATTTTCATGGATCTATTAATAGATGGATTTTATATCAAACGGTGAATGAATTATATAATTTTTAACGGATAAATAATTTCAAGTATGATCATGCATATGAAATAATATTTGACAGATAGAATGCAGTTGTTAAGTAAAGAAATTTAACTAATTTACAAATCGTATTGACCGAGTTACAAGAAGGATTGCCCCATTGGGCACAATCCAAGTTGCATCACAAGCATGCCCTGCCAAGCGTGTAAATGTAACACTGATAATGAGCACTGAATTATTTGTTGCGGTCACTAACAGATCTCTTCAGCCACGGGTCAGCAGTCCAGTGTGTGTTCCTACTAAGAATATTACGTATGCGTCTTATGTGTGAAATGAAACACATAACAAATAAAAATTAAAAAAAAAAATAAAGAAAGAAACTTGTATGAAGGAAATCAATATTTTCTACAAGCTTCAAGGATTTGGGAACTCCTCCTATCTCTTCAAAGTCTACATTATTTTCTCTAAACCTTTAACCTCTTCATTTGGAAAACATCTCCACTCTCCGTTCTTCAGAACAATATAAAAGATCAAAATTGCACAAAATTTATTATATCGGTACACAAGCAGACCCGTAGCCGAGGGGACCAGGAGCGGAGCGACTCTCCCCTCTGAAAAAATTTCCCCAGTTTGCCATTGACTAAATCCGTTAATGCACATTTGCCCGAACAGGTCTTTTCCATCATTCTGTGCCTTCAAGTTGTCTGACTTCGGGTCTGGCATTGCTATATGTAAACGCATACTAATATAACTGCATGGTTGATATCCAGAATATCTCCCTTAACGGCAGATTA
This sequence comes from Holothuria scabra, assembly GCA_037179385.1. Classification (NCBI taxonomy): domain Eukaryota; kingdom Metazoa; phylum Echinodermata; class Holothuroidea; order Aspidochirotida; family Holothuriidae; genus Holothuria; species Holothuria scabra. The sequence goes on from CM074179.1 coordinate 15,709,437, forward strand.
TATGCAGCAATACTATATATTCCTGGTGGATGAAGATATGAATTTTTAAATCTGAGCCAAACCTCAATTCATACAAACTGTCTCTTATTCACAAAGCTTAGTTTGTTTATTTTCCAGCATTATTCCGTTTTGCAAGTTTTACCCAATGCAAGGCACTTCTTATTCACTCCTGGGGGTGAAGATGGGACCTTGTTGAGAAACTACTGGTCTACATTATTAGGCTTATAAATTCAAAAGTGAAAGCCTTTCCCTTGTCTGGCAATGCATGTTTAATAGCACAGCTGCACAAACAAAGAATCCACGTGATGTATTCCTGAATATATTCAATATTAAACAAAACAATGAGTGTAGTTTTCAAACTTACCTTTTTAATGAGTTTCAATCAGATGTAAAAGTAATGAAACCGTCGGAACAGAAAGTAGAAAACTGTTCGGTGTAGGTAATTAGCTAAATAAATCCCAGATAAAGACACACATTATCGCCTAAAGGTTAACTTTAAAAATTTACATGTCAGCCTTTGGGAAACCAGGGAGATGCGTCAGTCCGCTACAGCAAAACAACTTTGGTTTCGCTTCGCCAATAATTCTCATCAAGGGTGGCGTTTTACGTCGTAAATTGAGAACGTTGTAATGCAACCTTCTTTTGTTAGGGTCAAATATCTTCTTGAAAGATATGTATACATATGTGTAATGCATATATACATAGTATTAGTAGCAGCAGTTCCTGTATAAGTTGACAAGTTAACATACAAATGAAGATATGTTTATGTAAACGTGACATTCGACTGTGAACTCGTTTTTATCTCATCGCTCCATGAGGAGGATGAGATATTGTAATCACTTTGCCCGTTGAGCTAAAATTGGGAATGCCAGCTGAAATTTGCACTGTTGCCATGGTAATGGTTGGTGCCCCCAAGTTACTAGTCCAAGGGTCTAACCTAAGGTGGGGTCCCCCAAGGTAAACAAAACTCCAGTTCTGTATGAGGGGTCAAAACGTGTCCGTGTGTGTGTGTGTGTGTGTGTGAGTGTGTGAGCCTGTAAACGATACCTAGCCGGGTACAATCCGCTCACGGGGGCTAAGGCCTCACACGTCTTTCCTCGCTCACGCGGAGCTCGTAACTGGTGTAGCTACCCAAAAATTCGGACACTGCAATGAGCTCTGTCACGTGATATGCAAGAGCCCGCCCTCGCTCCCGGCATTCACGTGCCGCGTGACATAAACAGCTAAAAGGGAATTCCGACCATTTCCTTACGGGGAACAGTTCTGTGTACCCCCTAAGGCATTGGATACGGGTATGCCCTGTGTGTGTGTGTGCGTGTGTGTGTGCGTATGTTTTTGGTGTAAAACGGGGACATGAGCCTTTTTTCTCCGGGCAAGTGTGGATACACCTGCAAGTGGGGATATCCCCACTTGCCAAATGCAAAATTAACCATGAAATTGAATTTCTCACGCTTCAAGGATGTGCCTCAGTAAGTTTGAAGCATTTTGGAGTTTTCCCCAATTTCCATGTGATGGGCCTAACATTGGGTGTCAAATCATGGGCTGGTGCATGGGTGTGTGTGTATCTGTCTTGTACCAGTAAATCGAGGACATGAGCGTTTTCTCCCCTAGTGAAGTGTCGATACACCCAAAGTGGGGATATCCCCATTTTCATGGTTAAAAAAATGTGTCCCCGATTGACGGTCGAAACATGTATTGGTGTGTGTGTGGGTGTGTGTGTGTGTGTGAGTTTTTGTTTTGCTAATATTTCCTAAACGGCCTAGCGGATTTTCTTCAAATTTTGTAGGAAGGTACCTTAGGTGAAACCACTGTACATATTGCATAACCGGAATTAAAGGTCAAAGGTCAGAGGCCAAAGGTCAAATTTGATGAAAATCATATATTTCACTATATTTCTGTAATGGAACATCGCACTGACATAAAACTTTGCACGTGTCCTGAGGATATCTAGAACTACCAAAATATATGGTTACCATGGCAACAGGTATCAAAGGTCACGTGATGGAAGGGAATTGTCTATTTTTAAGCAAAATAAAGAGGAAATTTGTGACTCTAATTCCTCCTACTGAGCGGGACCGATCTTTTTCAAACTTGGTGGGACGGAACTCCAGGGTTGGAACTTGTGTTTCCCAGATTTCCTGAAGTGAAGGTCAAAAGTCAAAGGTCAGAGGTCATATTTCGATAGTAATCATTTTTGGGGGATTTTTGACTGTATTTCTGGTCTTTTACCGTATTTCTGTAAAGGAACATGCCATTGACGTGAAAATTTGCACATGTAATGAGGATATCTAGAACTACCAAAATGCATGGGTACCATGGCAACAGACATTTAAAGTCACGTGAAGGAAGTGAAGTGTCTATTTTTAAGCGAAGAAAAGAGGAAATTTGTGAGTCTAACTCCTCCTAGTGGGCTGGACCGATCTTTTTCAAATTTGGTGGGAAGGTACTCCAGGGTTAGAACTTGTGTCTCCCAGATTTCCGGAAGTGAAGGTCAAAGGTCATATTTCGATAGTAATCATTTGGGGGGATTTTTTTGTCTGTATTTTTGGTCTTTTACCGTATTTCTGTAAAGGAACATGGCATTGACATGAAACTTTGCACGTTTCATTAGGATATCTAGAACTACCAAAATGCATGGTTACCATGGCAACAGACATTTAAGGTCACGTGATGGAAGTGAAGTGTCTATTTTCAAGTGAAAAAAGCAGAAACTTTTAACTCAAACTCCTCCTATTGGGCTTGACCGATCCCTTTCAAACTTGGTGGGAAGATACCCCAAAGTCATAACTTGTGTCTCGTAGATTCCCGGAAGTGAAGGACAGAGGTCAGAGGTCAAAGGTCAAATTTAGGTAAAATCATACTTTTGTCTGTATTTCGGTAATGAAACATCTTAGTGACATGAAACTTCGCACATGTCATGAGGATGACTAGAACTACCCAAATACATGGTTGCCATGGCAACAGACTATGGAAGTGACGGTCTAGGGTCAAAGGTCAAATTGAGTCAAAATCGTTTTTTGTACATAATTCCAGTGGAAAACATTGCACCGACATGAAACATGAAACGTATAGCAGGAGTGACGTTTTCTGCCAAAATATTTCGTTGTCATGGCAACTCAGGCTTGAAGTCGCGTAACAGGAGGTCAAATGTACGGTTTTACTTCAAAAACTGCTGGTTGTTGGCTTTTGTTTAAAGGTGGTGAAGATGTGCCCTAATCTGAGAAAATGTGTCTTGTAGAGCCCAGTCCAAGGTGTAGCAAACCTTTTCCATAATTGTCTTGCATATAGAAATCTTCTTCTTTAATTGTATGGGGTTTGAAAGTATTGCGAGTCAATATTTGTTACCGTTTCATAAGACGGAAAATAAAGCCTCGTGGATTCACAAACATCAGTGCACGCGGAAGTGACAATTTGACTTGTGCATCGTTCTTTTCGGCAATGTGCTTATACTAAAAACGCACTACATAAAATGCTGTTAATAGCTGAAATTCATAAATTCATCGTCGTCCATGATATCAGTTCAATAACAACTGCAATTGCTTCACGAACTCGATGGTTTTCCGCTCTCCAACGTAGGCCTACATAATCAATTAGTTTGACTTACACATTTCCGCTAAATATTGTTACCATTAACAGCTTGGTTTGCGCATCTGCTACTCAAACGAAGTTAGAATATCACCACGCTACTTTCATTCCGCGTCGTAGAAATCTAAAGCGCAATATTTTCAGGGCGCGGACGTCAGCTCGAAGACGTGAACTGTGGGCTAAAATGCCGCGTCGCCCTGGCCACGTCGTTTACTCTAAAGCTCCCTAATGACGCGTGTGGCCACAAGCAGTAGACTTCTTAACGCGCCTGTGGTAGGCTAAGCGCGCGTTTCTGATTGGTTAATCACCTGTCCGAATTTTTTGGTGTAACATGCAATAATATGCGTTTTGTTCGTCTCGGACTATAGGGAGCTTGCACGCGTGTAAAAGCCAACTAATGCAACCACCTTCTGGAGGACAAATAACGCACATGGAAGCTAAGTAAAGAAATGTGGTGCGTGGCGGGATGTCTTTTAGAACAACTAGTGCGTCCGCTGAATTTGACCTTTGACCTTTGGTGCAAGCTCCTCACAGAGGTCATGTATCGACGCCACTGTGTTGCGCGTTTCTCTATTTTGTCATCCAGGAGTACATTGCGCAACAATTGTTGCTAAGGTTCTATCGTGCGCGCGTATCGGTAACACACCTACTGCGTATGATCAGTAACATCCTGTAAGCCAAATTAAAACACGCTGACGTCATTATTTTTAATTCTGGAACGCGTTTCTAGCACATCAAATTTAGCATGAGGTTTTTGTATAGCTAAAATCCCGAAAGGAGCTTGATAGAATTAAGTCCCGCGTTTACTAGCGATGAGATCAGCAACTCCGCGGATTGCCCTCTTGTTTTTTTTTTTTTAACTAAGCTGGCATATCACTATGATCAAAAGCAATTTAAGTGTTAAGGTTACCAATCGAGCGTGTCATATTTAACGGGGCTGAAGAACAACAAACCTTACCCTTTGGTTGTTTTTGAGAGTTGTGTGTCGGTTTCAAATCAAACTGTTGAAAATAATGTTCTTCGGCGCTACGTTGGAGTAAAGTACATAGAAAATTTAACCTGACAAATAAGTGCACAACAGGCAGGAGCAAAAGCAGCATTTGCATGGCGTAGGTTCAATTTGACCAGGAAGGTGTTATTTTGGTATCCCCTCCCTGATTTGACTACCGAGGCAAAAGAATTTCAAACTCCGACAGAGTTGCCTCAAGGACGGAGAAGGTTTGCAGCTTGTGGTGGCGCCCATTTTTTTTTTCCCATCATTTGAAACTGTGGACCTTAACTTTGGAAAAATGTTGTATTTTTATAACCAAGGCAACACAGAAGTAAACACAAGTTTGTAAAGCTCGTGGTGACTCTTCCGTTCATGTTAGGCGAAATCGAACACATTGCTGAGTTGGGGACAGAATTAACTAGTAACTACACCTTTAATCGTGCAAGTAAAGGTTACCCAACGAAAGTGAATTGTTTCCTCAAACAAGGGTGGGGGGGGGGGGGAATTCCACCGAAGGAGACATACCCTATGGCCCAACCCCATGCACACTATCCGTGAACATAAATAGAACGTGAGGTAGTGTAGAACCGTGCATCAATGTCCTTCTCAATGATGGTGGAGACATTAATGTTCAAGTTGTCAACAGAACAATAATTTCAATTGTAACAGTGTAAATTTCTGAAGTATGTCGTTACCTATTGTGAAGACTTGTACTTCTAAATTAGCCTGCGGAGCGAACTCTGTAATAGTCGAAAGATGGCGCTCTCTCAAAATCATAATACACCCAGGTCTCTATACAGTAAGCAGTCTGCAAACCTTCGTCCAGTTTCCATTTACAGGAATCCCGCATTTTCAGGGAGAATTATTAATTGTGAGAAGGTCACGTGGTACACGAAGCAAGTATAAAATAGAGCGTTTTCGTATACACAACTGATACAACGAAAGGCGAAAAACCTAATTAGCTTTTGTACGTGGAAAATGTGTACCATGTCGTACGTGACGTGTTACGTTAAGAGTGCAAAGTAGTAGCTAGGGCCCCTTAAGCTTTGGGCTATTAATATAATATTTTCAGGCATAGCTTATAGGGTTACAATAGACGTAACTACATGATTGATTCTAGTAGTAATTTATAGCTTGCAGGAATACCACCAATTGTCCAAAGCAGGCATATAACACCCATGAAACTTTTCGTTACACTGTAAAATATATTCGTAAACGTTTACTGGGAAAATGGATTAAAGTTGTTGCAACCACGTGTGCGGTTTTCTGACATTAATCCCATGGCAGGTGGAACGTTAATCCTGTTTTTGGTGTTTGTAGCTCACTCGAGTTGTTGCAACCAAAAGTATGCGTTTTCTCCAGTTACTCCCAACATCATTAAGTCGGTAATCCTATTTTTGGTGTTTTCTCTGGATCCCTCTGCTTTAAGAAAACAGGAGTTTTCTCTGAAAATGCTATTTCATGTTCCTTAATTTCAACCAGACCAAGAGCAATGTTTAACCATGAATGGAATTTATTTCTTTTCACGTTTGAAATTCAGCTCAAATGACTTTTGACACACTTCACAGAGATTAAACAATGCACATATTCAAATTCTTTAAGAATAGCACTATCCTGCAAGGTAGCAGGTCATTCAGTGGTTATAGCTCCTAGAGTCTCGGTCTGAGGCCTGCAAGTTCTGGACTGCATAACAAATAGACTCACTGATTGACATTCAAAAAGTGTCACGCCTTCCTCACAATCGTTGTTTTGGTATAAAAGGTATCATCTAAACTATTAGAAGAAGAGAGTTAAAAAACTGTTTCCAGGTGCTAAATTGTTGGTTAGAAAACTTCACATTTCAAGAAATTCCAAGAACGCAATTATCTGCATGAACTTTCAAACATATATTAAACCCAATAACTTCTCATACATGAAAGAGGCAATATTACAGCATAAACTTTATAAACAGTGTTACTTGAAATCAGTTTCACTGATCATCAAAAATAAAAAATGGCACAGCATAACTCATTCCACCTGTTAATACAATACAATACACTCATTCTACGAAGAATTATTCAGGCATGCAGTTGTAAATTAACATTGCGAATCACCTTAAAATAATCAGAACACTAATTGCCCAAACTCAAACCATCTGTTCTTCATAAAATAGCTATAATGTTCGATAGAATGTCCCCAGATTCCTTGACCCTCAAATCACCCTCAACCAATGTTGTATAATTCCATTAGTATGAGAAGAGGCATTGTTGTACTGTCTCACAAAGCGGTTCACAAAACAACCACATGCCTTAAAGCTAACAGTGTCTCAGAAATCCCTCCCCGGTGGAACATACAGTAGGCCTACACAGTAGCTATACATACACATCCTCAGGCTAAGAATTCCTAGATATATACCAGTGAGTGCCACCATCTGAGTGATGACAGACCATCTTCATTGGAAAACATGGTACATAGGCAGATTGTGTGCAATTTCATAAGTAAACCCTTTCAATACTGTTGTCTTCAGATAGAAGAGGTAAACTATCCAGAAAACAGGACCTGATTCACAAAATTTTCCTGCAGAAAATGCCAAAAGCAGCCCTGATTACACAACACTCATGGGGACCAATTTATTGGCCTACTATCATGATTTGTAAGTAGGAGCGAAATAGATTGACTGAACAGTACTCTCAACAGTTATTTGATGTTTTAACAAAACTTTAAATGTGAAACTGAGGCAGATCTACTGTATACTACACCATTTACAAAATCATAATGTTTCAGCCATGTTAAAAGCATGGTATAATAACTACATCACCATGAAACAACATATGATGCAATATTCATAACAAAACACTGGTTAGTGCCATTCACAAGATTTTAAACCCTCTGAATAGTGATGTGCAATACCACAGCTTCTTCCTCAATACTGCTCCGTAAGACAAAAAGCAATTTCAAGTGGTTAGTTCTACATCATATTACATCATATTACATGAACTTACTGATCACACACTGCTAACTCACTCAATATTTGGTATGTGTGACAATTATCCAAGAACAGTTCTAAGACTTGAGACACCCTACTATCCTTCAGCCACTCTCTAATGGGGAACATAACGCCAGCCAAGAGGGGAATCCTTCTGTTAATGGACACTTATTCATCAACATTTGTGGTATGATTAATATCAAGAACAGGATTTGTTCTTGGCTAAAAGTAAATTCCATATTGTGTATTAGTTGTTTTGCATTCTGAGGCATACGACACATAGAAAGACCTAAAGCAGTTGGTTAGGAAAGTAAATAGGCCTAGGGGTTATATAATAGTCTCATCCAATCCCCCCTCCCCTTAGTTGGTGGGAGCTGGGGTTAGATCATTCAACAGCCTGGGTGCAAGTAATGTTTAGTTGGCACAGCTATGTGTGGTGCATTTGCTGAATTATAACAAATGTCACAGATAAAATGATTCAAAACTCGTAAAAACTCAAAAGAGAAAAAGAACACCACTGAGAATCATACAGCTAGCCATGAGGAGAAAATCTGTTCTGTAAATACTAGTAACATATAAACAGAGTAACATAAACAGCAAAATTTAATTACAGTTTGGATCTTAGCAACCACTTCTGCAATCACTGATCTCAGCCGTTTCTTTGGATATGACAAACTTCAAAAACTTATGGAATCTCGAAGAGAATAAACTGTGGAGAACAATACAGCCAGCAATGAGGAGAAAATCTGTTTTGTAAACAGTAACACAGCAATCATTAGGATTCACTTCTGCAATAACTGATCAGAAACATTCCTTTGGCATATTAACATAAAGTTTTATTATAGTATATGAAAACAACACGAGATAAGGTCCTTATTGTACATCCATCACAATCATCACTGTCGCACATGCTCGCACATAGCACTCTATAGCCCTTCAACACAGCAAGGATTGATACTAGAACTCTCCAAAACCTGAAGAGAAAAAGTACACAGCTGAGAATCATACAGCCAGCCAATGGAAGAAAATCTTTATCATTGATAGCAGCAATACAGTCATAATCATACTTTGTCTACATTTAAATATCACTTCTGCAATCAGGGATCACTGATCAGAGCTTGGAAAGAGTTACTGAGTTCCAAGCTTTGTAACAAAAGTCACCAATTTAGCAGGAACTTTTCTGTTATCAGGAATTTGGAAAATTTCCTTTTGCACATATGTAAACGTACAATTACAAGACTTCGGGTATTCAATGCTCACTTTATAGTATAAGCTGATAAGAAACACCAAACTGTCAAGGACATTCCTCTGGAAAACCACCTCAGATTCTGCTGCAACTGCACAATCGGAATCGCTAATCATCAGTTTGGGTGTAGACACCATCTCAGCAAGGTTCTGAAACTCTTCTGAATTCTGGAAAATAGAACAAGTGTTGGGTGCATTATTTGAACGTTTGCATGCTCTTTCAGGTGGAGCTCTAGCATGGCTAAGTAGGTGCATGTGGCTTCGCACTTGTTTGCTGTTCCTAGCTGAAACCCAACACCTACAGGATTGATGGACACACTGCACAACTTATGAAATTGTCATACTTTTGTTAGGGAACAGAGATTCACAGCACCTTTGCTCTGGCAGGATATTTCAAAACAGAACTCTGAATTTGGCAAGTACCTGTTCCGGTCAATTCTTTCTGAATATTAAGAGCCAAAACTTGTGTTTCAAGACTTTTTTAATTTGAACAAAAAATAGAAAGCTGCATGGCCTTGTGATTCCTTGACAGGACTGGAAGAACAAAACTCTTACGGATTTTTCAGGTTGGCTGGGAACCCTGTTGAATCATCATGTTGAATCATCAAATGACAGCAATGAATGAAAGTAATTCATCCCTTAGCCACCCCTAATCCATCTGCCCCTACCCTTTTCCATCTACTCTTAAGCCATCACACCTTACAATATGCAATCTGACGCAGCAAAGCAATATTACATTGCATCTCATCATATTGCGTCCACACTGCAGAGAGTTCCTTCTTCGTCTCTGAGTGATTTCTCTTCCAAAAAGGGAAATAAGAAGGTTTATGCCTATTGCTAAACTTGAATGATGGAGAAATGTTCAGAGATAAATTATATAAAGAGCAATTTCAAGTATTTCACTAGAAAACATCTATCACAAATGTTGCCTATTTTGCAAATTATCACATTTTCAACATTCGGAAAAATAGGAGACCAATCAATTCTATGACATCACTCATGAACAACGTGTTTCTGTTTAACAGTTTAAATTGATGTTAAAATAAAACAGTTTTCTATCTAAATTTCACAGAATGCAATACTTATGATTGCAATTCACTTTCAGCAGTCTCACTAAAAGAATGTATTTGCTCACTGCCACATACTAAAAAATTGTGAAGGAATGCACAGCATAAATTTGATTGAAAAACTAAAAAGAAAAATTCTATGCAGTTTTTATTGGACCACTGAAAATTGAAAGCCAGCTCTGCAATGTATCTTTCAAAATGTTCTGAATGAAGCTCTCCTTTAAATTAGCCTACTTTGATACTGATGCTCTCTGTATAGAACTATGACTCAAGTATTGAAGGATTTTCTTAAATGGGAACTGAAATTTCATAAGGGAATCATTAACCTATAAGCTTACAATCTATCATGCCTCTGTTGATAATAATTTAAAACTAAGTATGAACCAATGGAGAATGGACAGGATGTTACTTTCTGCTTGTAAGTTTTGAGACTGATTATTGCAGGTGGACCACACACATCAGCATTTCCCATGAAAAAACTTAGCCACTTCGAACTTACTCTTGTGTAGATCACAATGTCCTCTTCTTTTTCTCTCAAAAGGATGGGTAACAGCATTAATCCAGCTTTCACTTCCTCCTCTGTTCTTGATTCCTCTGTTTCACAGTCTCTAATGTTCGTGCAATAGAGTGAGTGTGTGACTGTTAAATCTTAAAATGACATACTGTATCAACACAGGAAATATCTGTGCTTCACCAACCATCTTCCATTACCTCCAAAAGGAGTTTGAATATCGAATTCAGCATTCACAATTCGAGAAATTTGTTGAAAGCCATGCCACTTATGGAATATGAATGTCACATAATTTCTAATTAGTGCTCAACTCAGACTCTCCCTCCTCAACACCTTTTTTCAGATTGAACTTGTAGGAAGTCAGGTGTCAGGTGGGCCTAAGGTAGGGCCCAGCCTAACTGAGTAGCAACTTTTAGTTGGAGGGATGCAGTTTCATGAGATCTTCAAGTTTCTGCTACATCCACAGTAGGCTACTTGTAGACTGCTTGAAGACAGTTCTTTTGCAGGTCAGTTGTAACATATTTTAACAGAAATTTAGAATCAAATAAACAGGTATGAGAGCAATGTAAGCAGCATCCAATTTTGTTCACCAAAATTCTCAGAAAAACACACTCAATCAAGGATGTATATAATTTTGGAATATAAATAATGTTGTAAATAATGTTGGAAATGGTCACATAAGGCTATGCTATGACACATCGCCAATTAGTTTTCATAGTCGATCCATATCTGCATCCTGTATCTTATCCCTAGATCATGTGCAATTTATTTCTGTATGTTATGCCCTTATCAATTGAAACCATGACTCCCCCCCCCCGTCACCTGGGGCCAGATGGGACTGTAGTTGATAGCTGAAATGTGATGTTTATATGGTCCCAATTATACAGGGTACTTGACACCACCTGATGCTGGTAAGTGCATGATGCCAAAATTCAAGCCCAAGATACCTCAGGGCATGCACACAGATCGATGCCAAAATTCAAGCCAAAGATACCTCAGGGCATGCACACAGATTGCCATGTATTCAGTAAAATGTGTGGCCTGGTTGGGTAGGAACTTGCTTGATTGTGGTGTGGGAAGTAATGCACTTCTTCTGAAAAAGTATGGGGCAGGGGGTGCATGGTTACAACTGACAAGTGCACCACTGAGTTGTCTGACAATTAGTTCATGGCAAAAAATTAACTCAAAATAATAGTTTTGGTTCAAAAATTAATGGCTTCATTTTTTTTTCGGATGCAACTTATTCCAATAATTATACAAAATTTGTCATGATACATTTGTTTATTGAACTGAAGCTAATCATTCATAATGGTTTCTAGTTCTTCCCTGTAAATTGACCAATAATTAGATATTTTCAACTGAAATTGGTTTTTCACCCAAAATAAATATTTGACATCCCAAACTACAAATTTATCACAATTCTCCCCAAATATATTACGATCCGCTACATTGTAACTTTGTGCCAAATATGAAAACAATACATTTTTCAGCGGTTGAGATATGCCCCCAAGGAAAACACATCTGAGGCACACACAGACAAAAACACACTTACACACATACATGGACAGTGTTTTGAGTATCCCCTTGGCTGAGCACTTCACCAATGGATACCACTTGATGGTTGCTACCCACCAACCCAAATTGTTAAGACAGCAACTGTTATGGTAATCAGCACTGTCGAGTTTCAGTCCACCAGCAAATCAACTACAATATCTCATTTCCTTCAGGGCGATGAGACAAAAAATCAAATTATTTCTTACCTGTCACTTCTCTGTATGATTTCCGTCATCTTGTCATACTTGGGGCCACTCTTGGTCGTTTTTGTATAGGATCTGCCCAGAAAGAGTATGTGTTTGGCCAATCGAGGGAATCGCTGTACTTTTTGCTCACAATCAATATTTACCAAACGAACCATCTCATTATTCATCTCTTCCTGCAACAAAAGGGCTGGGTAGGTTTGTAGTATGTCTTTCACTAAGGGCTTATCACACACAAAAGCTCTTCGCTGTGGATAAGTTTTATCCATTAGTGACTCTAACATAGCCAAATTTTTCACATCTTTGTTAGCCATTTCCTTCTTCATTGTTTCCTGATGTCTTTTCAAAGACGTGTCATCTTCAGTGGGTGGTACTGGTGGCAAGAAATTGACCTCGCCCTTGGAAGGTCTTTTGGTGATAGTTTTATAAGGTGAACTCTTCTTTTTACTTGGGCACATTTTAGATGATGTGAGAGCAAGGTCATTCATCCTTAAGGATTTCAGCTTATTATCAAAGGCTGCAGTCCATCTATCGTACCCAGAGCCAATGCGCTCTTTCAGATGAGGATACTTTTTGATTAACTGTTGTGCAATTCCCCTTTTCATTGCCATGTTAGGATATTTATTTTGTTGATAGAGAAAAGATGGTTCAAAAGTTCATGTTTTTCTGCCCACTGAAGCTGTACCTTCTTTTCAAGTTTGTTTTTGAGGTTGGAACTGAATTTAGTGTTAATCATCTGAATATCAGGAGAACCCTCGTCACTAGATGTGCCTAACTTTTCAACACTTGCAACCTTGTTCTGTTGCTTACTTGAAACACTTTTGATTTCTCTTGCTATAACAGGAGTTTTCACTTCGCCAGTGCAAATTTCACTTTTAGACAAATCCACAACACCCCCCATATCACATGCACCAACTATTACAGGTATATCTCCTGAAGACTGATCACTCTCAAGATCTGATGATGTACTAGAATTTAATAAACAGTTTCCAGGTATGTCAAAGAATTGGTCTGACACACTACGGGGAGTGAGTTAAATTTTCAACTTATCTTCAATTTTTGTTCCTAGTTCAAGATCGATCCATGTTTTGAATTCCTCATCAAAATACTGGAAACATATGTTTGATATAGGATATGGGACACCCATTACAACACTCAAAGTATTAAAGAGAGATTCACAAGCAAATGGGGCTTAACTATCAATAACCTTCCTCGATTGACCATACTCAACTAACACTTTCATGATGTTGCTGGCAACACAATTGCTGTTGGCACCAAACTCTGTCGATCTGTACAGACTGCATAAAAACATAAAGACGGAGATGACAACCAGGATGTCAAATCTCACAGAAACAAGAGCCCCTGAAGTTCAAACAGAACATAATATACTATGCTTCAAGGTTACATAAAAGTCAACCTGAACCTTATAAACACTCAAAGGATAATAATCTTTCAGCTGATTAAATCCCACAAAACAAAAACCTTTGTTTTTAACCAATTTATAAGCCCTCACACTCAAAATATGTTGTACAACATATTTTTCCACTATGGAGCTTTCTTCTTGCCCCCTAGCTAAGAGCACCTGGATGATACCAATCATGAACAAGTTATTTTCATTGTCTGAATCCATCACAATGACCATAGATTTTTCATAGTCGATCCCACTAATTTTCACAGACTGACGGATTTGGAAATCTTGCACTGATATTGCCCGCATGGCTGCCCAATGAGCTACATCTGTACCTAAGCTGTCATCATGAAAGACAGCTTTGATTTTAAGTTCTGTTTTCAAAAAATTCCTGTCTAAGAGGAAGCATGCTTGTTTCATCTGCACTCTGCTTGCAACTGTAAAGCAAATGTTTTTAAAATTCTTACAGGAAGTAGCAATAGATTTCAGCTCTTGGTGCTTTGCTTCAAATCTCATACACCATGTTGATTTTAGTGGACCATATTTCATTACCTGATCAGGGTAATGCAATACTGTAGGTAATGTTGTTTTGGTTTTACTCTTTCTTCAGGGAATAACTGTTTGAACAGTAAGAAGTGATCTGCAATTACACTTTCAAATACAGCTTTCATATCAGTTGAGACAACAGGGGCAAAGGCCAAGTCCACTATATCTTTTAAGATTAACAACTCCATGTAAAGATTATTGATGGGTACTTTGTCCATTAACATGATAGGTAAGAACCTTATCAAGGTCCACATTCGTGCTGCATTTTGCTTTACATTAAGATCAGGTCTAATTTTTTCAGGTTTGTTTCTCCTATCCAAGGGTCCAAATTTCCATTTCTGCAACTGTGAGTTAATATAGTCAGCAGTTAGGAATTCATCTGTATGCAATTTTTTCAGAACAAGTGAAAGCTAATAAGGTAAAACTCCCTCTAGCAGGTCATGCATAATGTCCTGTGGACTCCCATCCATGCAGTGAAAAAATTCAAGTTCATTTAAAGGACATTCTCTATAAATTCCATAGGCTGAACTAAGTGTGGGATGTTGCTTTGCAAATTCCAGGTGTATATCATACGTCTCTTTGCTCCTTGGAACATACTCCTCAAGCCTAAATTTGCTTTGAATGTCTTGACTTGTAACCATACAGTGTCTGCATATTCTATGGTTTCTCCCACCACTAAAGCACTCTGAAAATCCCAACATGTAATGCATACCAAGGTTATCACCAATTAACAGAGATACTGAACCATATATCTTTTCAGGCTCATTTGGAATTTCAAGTCCAACAGTCTCTAATACATTCAGATCAGTTGAGAGAGGTTGCATAACTTTTTTCAGACCAAATTCAGTTAAGTCTTTTGCTTTACACAAAATAACAAGTTGTATTGCATTTAATGATGCCCGTGTTTTAGGCGGAAGATTGCCAATGACATAAAAAAAGGCAGCAAGTTTATACTTTTGTTTATGGCAACCAAGAGGGTTAACCACTTCATCAAAGTAGAGTATAAGATGAAGTGATTTGAATGGTTGACTAAATAGTACATTTTCTTTAAATGCAAACCCATCACTTATATCTCTATAAATTCCTTCATAGTCAGGAGTTTCTTTTTGACATGCCACAAAATTATATACATCCTGTTTGCTGAGTAATGCAGAAAGAGTTTTTAGGACAGGGATGTACTGATATGTGCATTCCACCTTGTCTTGGTTTTGTCCAAGAATGTACGTCTCTGGCTCAATTAGGCTTGCACAATCTTTCCAGTATTTTTGTCTTTTGTAGGCAGTTTTAAGTTGTTCTCTTGCATCCTCAAGGTAGTTTTCTGCAAATGCAGTTTTTATATCTAAAACAGGACTGTCTTCCGCTTCATGATTTTCAAGGATTGTTAGTAACTTTTTTTGGTGAAATTCTGATTGCAAACGAGCTAGGGTATCAAAATGTTCACTCACTTTTTCTGCTGTAGAAACTGGAAGTTTATACACTTCTTGTAATGATAACATGAAGTGACCATAATGCCTTCTAAAAGATTCCTTGAAATCATCAATTCCCTGAACATTGGTTTCATTGTCCATTACATCAACATCATCAGTATCCAGAGGTTGTTCATATGTTGAGTTCTTTTTCCAACACTGCTTCAAGTTCAATGTGGTTAAATCTTTATGTTTTCTATACACATGGGACCGGAATGAACCTGAGATATTGTAGTTATTGACACATCCCTCAAAAGGGCAATCAACTGAAATGCCATTTTGCATGTGTAGCTGAATATGTCCAGTTATTACTGTCAAATCTAAGACTATACTAGAGTTGCACACTGGACACTCAGTCTCACTCCAGTGTGTAAGTGAACTATCATCACTATCAATGAGTTGTTTGTGTATTTTAAAGACATGGTTCTTTTGTAATTACCAAATGTTTTGTATGTTGCAACACACCCATCTAAACCACATTGAATGTTGAATTTGATGGAGTGGGAATGTACAATTTGAGCATGATGTAGGAACTTATGTATGGAATCTGTATGAAAAGAGGTACAGTCTGGGCAAGAAAACATAACAGGTGAGTACTGTACTGTACCTTATTAAGAGCGGACAGCCTCTGCAACACTTCCGTGAACACTTTTGTGAAACCACCCACTGACTGCTCTCGCAAAGGAAGCCTGCAAGGGAAGCAAGACAAAACAATTAGTTGAGATGTTCAGAGAAAAAAGTTTTACGCTCATGCAGAACATTGAGTATATCCAGCATTTAGAGAGTGTGCAGCCAAAAGCCTAGCTGCAACTCCTTGCAACCATTCTCGAAGGGAAACTGAATGCAAATGTTTGGAAGAGATCTGCTTTTAAGCGGTTTAATAATATCTTGTGGTCCCTCAAAAAACTGCCTGAAAAATCTACTTTAGGTGTAGTCCAATTCATTTTATGAATTAGAAAAATGAGGAAATCAACTACTTAACTGACATTTCCCAAGTGTTGAATGTCACGTGTGCAGCTATTACTGTCAAATCAAAGACTATGATCTACAGAGTTGCACAAGGGACACTCAGTCACACTACTGTGTGTTAGTTTGTCGATGAGTTGTTTATACCATAGATGTAACCATATATGTATATTTTGAGGACATGGTTGCTATAAATTCCTCATGTTATGTATACACCAGTGTTCACAGTAAGGAATTGAATTTCGGGGAATTTTCTCCTTTCTATATAATGGATGGGGGGGGGGGGGATTAGTAATACAAAGGAGGGATTTCCTGATGTCAATTTGATACATGCAGCATTCACGTAGCTTGGGTCTATTGTCATTGCTTCATGTTATCTGTACAATGTGGTGCCGTCTTCTTCATTAATACTGGAAGGTGCAAAAGAGCTGTGATATGAATTTTGACTCTTCCTTTTGGAACCAAACACATGGATGGTCATTTTTTTTGAGTTTGTTTTATTCAACAAGTTGGAAACAATCTGTTTGCTTTGAGATTTGTGTCCACCTGAGCAGAAGTATTAGGTAGAATTCCCCACCCCCTTGCATTTTATCTTAGGGGGTATGAGAATGGCTGCGGGAATCTCACACTCCTGCACAGTACTGCGAACAATGATACACACCCATCCTTACCACTTTGAAGGTGGAATTTTTATTGAATGACAGCTAATTGTACATGATGTAGGACTATATGTTATCTGTTTGAAAAGAGTTACATCTGTAACAGAAGAGTAGCCTACCTTATTATTAGCACAAAAGGTCTAAGACGAGCCCACTCAGCCCAGGGATCATTCTTGTGCAACCACCTGCAATTGCTGCTTCTAAAGGGAACTTGCAAGGGAAAAAAATTATCATATTTAGTGGAGACATAATGCAAAATCTGTATAATAATAATGCAGTGTATCCAGCCCCTGGAAAAAAATACATAGGCTGCAGTACAGTAAGCTAATCTATTGGGGTGTCAGACTAACAGGGTGTTCTCCACAGCTAGGTTACAAGCGAAGGAGGGTGAGGATCATGGGCAATCACGAGATTTGAATGGTACCAATGGTTCTAGTAACTGGTTATTTTTCCTCATCTTTGAGTTAGAACAAATTGTGGACTTTTGTTATCTGTAGAAATACAGTAGTCATTTACTTGCTAAGAAACATTATAAGAAGAAATGGGAAGGTATCTTTTGGGGGGCGAATAAATTTTTTGGAAGGTGGCGACAATTTTTGAGGGGTAACCATATTCACATGGTTGGTGGGCTGTCCCTCTCAAATCTCCTGTTGAGAACATTGGGCCCTTTTTCATTTAAATTGAAATAGTGAACTATTGGGTGTCAGACTACTGCAATTGGGCATTTGACTATTATGGGGTGTCTGACGTTTGGCATGTCAGCAGCTAGCTAGACCAATGTGGTGGCAAACACACGTACAGGTTAACAAAAATTAATACTAAGAAAGTTTTACAGTTTAAATCCTAGCAATGAACATCAAAAAGATGTACTGGTAGCCCAGTGGCATGTGCAAGGGTAGTGCCGGGGGGAGGGCATCCCCCCCCCCGTCAGTGTTTTCCGCTCCAAAATACTAGGGGAGAAAAATACCGGGTATACCGTATACTACTTTAGAATCTGTGTCCAGAAGTGAAAATTTAAGAAACTTCCCACAACTTAAAAGGTGGCACTCTGCCATTAAAAGTTCAGTGGCAAATTGTTGCAATAACAATCAATTGGAGCAAAAGTCGGGGTTTTTATTTTCCTGTCCTGAAAGTTAACACGACATGCAATACTGTGCTGAGAAACAAGAAATAAATGCTGTGAAAGAAAGAAAAGAAAAGTTTTATTAAGAAACGAACCTGGAACACTACTGTCTTCATCTTGAAGCAATGCCCATTATGCCACAGGTGCCGTTGCCATGCAGCCATCAAATTTAAATTAAGTACTAAGTAACAGCTGTGTCCTTTATAATTAGGTATTACACATTTAAGTATGTATATGATATACGTATATGCACATCCCTACCTATGCATACATACCTACTTATTGCCCACCCTAACCTTTTTACCCATGCGTACGTATACGTATGGCATGTGCGTATGTGTATGTATGCGTATCTCTACGTATAGCCTACAGTATGCATACATATGGTATTGTCCACCGTACCTCAACCCTGCATATCCTACATAAGGATGCATGCATCCTACCGGTCATCGATGTGACTTACTTCTGTGGGCATGGATTCAAAACTAGAGCCAAGTATTGTTTTTGAGGGGTGCAAGTAACAGAAGGATACTGCAGGCTATTCGTGCACATGCAGCGGCCCTTACCACTGGTTGCCCTAGCATACGTTTTGCCCCAGGCTATGACCAGCTATTCTTCAATGCCCATGCTAATTGCATGAAAACGTTGATTCCCCCCCCCCCCCTCCCCGGTTAGGCTAGGCCCTAGTCCTTGAACAGGTCTCACTACTGTCTTCATCTTGAAGCAATGCCCATTATGCCACAGGTGCCGTTGCCATGCAGCCATCAAATTTAAATTAAGTACTAAGTAACAGCTGTGTCCTTTATAATTAGGTATTACACATGTATGTATGTATATGATATACGTATATGCACATCCCTACCTATGCATACATACCTACTTATTGCCCACCCTAACCTTTTTACCCATGCGTACGTATACGTATAGCATGTGCGTATGTGTATGTATGCGTATCTCTACGTATAGCCTACAGTATGCATACATATGGTATTGCCCACCGTACCTCAACCCTGCATAGCCTACATAAGGATGCATGCATCCTACCGCTCATCGATGTGACTTACTTCTGTGGGCATGGATTCAAAACTAGAGCCAAGTACTGTTTTTGAGGGGAGCAACTAACAGAAGAATACTGCAGGCTATTCGTGCACATGCAGCGGCCCTTACCACTGGTTGCCCTAGCATACATTTTGCCCCAGGCTATGACCAGCTATTCTTCAATGTCCATGCTGATTGCATGAAAACGTTGATTTCCCCCCCCCCCCCCCGGTTAGGCTAGGCCCCAGTCCTTGAACAGGTCTCTAGGCCTAGGCTATGCTCCATATACTCCATTGTAGTACTACGTTAGCCTATGCACTAGACGTTGCAGGTCCGACCGTTAGCAAAGTACCACAGTCCTGTTCAAGGACTATCCCTGGTCTACCCGTCCCCCTCCTGATTTAACTTCCCAGCACTGCTTCAGTACTGATTGTGCTAATCCAAAGCCTAACTGAACCCTTTACCGTTGTTGGGTCCGTTTGGACCCATACGGAGAGCTCGGCTGTCACCCATCTTTACTGTTTCACGCGGAGCTCGAAACTGCGAGTAGCTACCCGAAAATTCGGCCACAACAACGAGAGAGACAATAGTTTAAGGTCATGGGGTCAATGGCCTACGGAAGCTGATGCGGGGCGTTCTACGTCCGCTTTTCCGCCCACTCCCGAGCCGCGCAAATATGCCCCGATCGGAGCACAACGGTAAAGGGTTAAGGCTTCACTGTAGAAATTGCATTACCACCTAGGCCTACACACAGGTCGTCCTAGCGTTATATAGTATATATAGTATATATATATAAAAAGGAAAAGGTTGGTCACATCGCCTAACACCAATGCAGTGCTTCGCACAAAACTATTCATGATTCCTCACCTTCCACTAGATTTTACCCCTTCAATTCTCTCGAAAACATTCCTTCATCTTTCTCTGATAAAACAAAACAAACGTTGAGAAAAAACTGACATCTAATGCAAGAAATCTTCTCATCTGATTGTTCGTTAACCACGATCTAGATCACTCTTCTTCAATTCCTGACGTCACATTACGTAATGGGAATTGCCCTCTACGAACCCGGTACTCCCTGTTAACCCAGTGCATGTAAATGCTGAGAACGCCTGTTGTATGCATGCTGTACGTAAAGACCACACGTAAGCTGCACACAAGTTTTTTTTTTTTCGTAGCACAGCTTGGGGAATTGTATGCTGGTGTTTTCCATTTCATGTTCACGTTCCCCGAGCAGAAAAAAATTACAGTCTGGTCGTTGACAGATTTGAAAGCAGTTCGAACTATCTATTCGTAGAGGGCAATTCCCATTACGTAATGTGACGTCAGGAATTGGAGAAGAGTGATCTAGATTGTGGTTAACGAAGAATCAGATGAGAACACTATTGGAGTCTGGCATAGGTGAAAGCAGTGACAAAAATGTATCACTAGCTCTCTGGCATCAGCTGAATGAAGTGACTTTTAAATGCATCATTAACACACTATAAAAGGGACCAATATCAGGAGATCTCGGTAACACTTAATAATGTATCATTACCACACTTTTAAACGTAGTACTAGTACTGTTACTAGTGTATGCAGTGGCAAGTAATATATCACTAGCACATTATCAGATTACTGGTTTATTAAGTGAATGCACCGGTAATAGTTTATCATTATCATATTGTTCGGTATTGGTATCATTTGAATAAAGCGATGAAAATGGGTCATAAGTGCACTGTAGGAGTACTGTACTTGGACTTGTTACTAAGATACAGTAGAGAAAAAGCAAACAACGAGTGCATCCAAAACACAAGGATAACTAGAAAATGTGGTTACGTACCGTAACCACAATGGACATGACATTGTGCTAGTCTTTGGTTGCCCATGTAGAGGAAGGATGGACTGCCTGGTTAATCCGACGGACAACAGGGACGTAGATCTGGTATGTGGTTTGGGGGACAAAAATTTTCCAACAGACTATGTTGAACCCTATTTCGTGTCCAGGACCGGAATGATCTATAAGCAATCCACCCTATGAAAGCGAGTGCACTCGTAGGCCTACATACACACACAACCAGACACACATACACACTCACAATGACATGCACATACACTCAAAGTGACGTTTTCAAGAAGCCCCCCATATCCCAAAATGTTATTACATTTTGGTTATTCTCCTTTTTTTTATATTTTATTTTAAATTTGCCTGAATTATTGGAGGGGCAAGGCCTATGTTTGCTTTCCCCAATATTTCATTGGTGATGCAAATAGTGTAATTTGCACGGGTAACCACTCGCTATCTTATAAGGTAGCGGACCACTAACTCCAATACTCATGTCCGGGAAAATGTTTAGTGTACAGACAAAGCGCCATAAAAAAAATTATGGGATGTTGTTTCTGACTGTGTTACTTACAAAAGTGCCATGAAAGCCGAGATTGTGGGCTTCGATCAGAGGGGTAGCATGTCCTGGTTGAAAACTTCTACTAGGAGCTAGGGGGCACGGAAGTAGCCTAATTTAGTGTGTAAGTCAATGGGACTTATAATTAGTGGCCGGCTACCCATAACCCGGTTCCAAATCTACTACGCGAAGCTTAAATATTTTGCATGCGGAAAGGATTACCCAATTTACGCTATTCCCCACGGTAATGGAATAAAATATTTTACAATTAATTTGGTAAACATTCTCGGGGCCTGAGAATGAAGAGAGCCC
Organism: Holothuria scabra; assembly: GCA_037179385.1. Classification (NCBI taxonomy): domain Eukaryota; kingdom Metazoa; phylum Echinodermata; class Holothuroidea; order Aspidochirotida; family Holothuriidae; genus Holothuria; species Holothuria scabra. The sequence continues at coordinate 15,731,454 of CM074179.1, forward strand.
TAGAAATTATGGGTAAGTTTGTTTGTGTTTTGTGCTTAATATGTACCAAATAAATAAATCAAAAAGTTTGAAAGTTGTTTGTACTTTATTTCCTGAAGTTGAAATTTTTATCAGCGTGCGGCCCGATCGCGCGTTATCGTCACGTAGTGAGTTACTTCTCACACATCAATGTACGTCACTCATGGGCGTCCGCAGGTATGGGCAAGGGGGGCACTTGTCCCCCCCCCCCCTGGAAAATCAAAAATTTGAAAAAACGTATAAAAATCAAAGCAAAAACCCGAACAAAACGTGTTTTCCAAGTTTCTATGCGAAAAATAGAAATGCCATTTCCGGTGATCTGGGAGGCATTTTGGGCTGAAATTTTCGCATGCTTTGTGTCAATTCATGGTGACTTGGAGGTTTTGCCCCTCCCTAGAAATTTTGCCCCCCCCCCCTGACTTTTTTTCTGTGGACGCCCATGACGTCACTTTGTTCGAGCAAGCTATCCGACGGCGATTCAAAATCACTTCGTACTTCACGCAGAAACTAGCAGACACATCCCCCCGCCCAGCTTGCAGAGACAGTTCCCGTAGCATTCGGCATGCTAGGTAAACTGAGCCTTGCATGTATACGATCTTAATACGGCGGTATGACACCTTTATGTCACCATGTCCGGATGTCAACATATGAGGCCTGCTACGTCAGAACGTACATAACCCTAAAGTGAAAATTCCAATGTGCATTGTGCATTACTGTGAGAGAAGTTCACGAGCATGACGTCTTTTGTTTACAATCGGTAATTTTGGACGTGCAAGAGAATACCATAATACAGGGCTCTGATTGGTTGATGTTTTTAAACCGGTGTTTTAAAAGGAGAAGCTTCGAGCTCTTAGGATGCTTGCTTTTAGAGTAGGAAAGCGTCCAAAAATTTAATATCAAATATTGATAGAGGCCTTGGAAAGTACTTATTTTCTTATTTGACTGTTTTCTGTTACGTTTCTTTGGGATCATGGCCACTACGCGTCCGGTCGTTCCACTAAAACTAAAATACACTCAAAATAGGGGTGAAGGTTGTTGGCTGTGTGTGGTGTTTAAGGCACAATAGATGTTCCAACAATAGCCCTTTCTCGTTTCTTTTACTTGTCATTTTGATTAAAACAAAAGGAGATGATAAAACCTTATGGCAAATCAAATGTTTTGAACTTGGGAATGTAATCATCGCCTCTCCAAAACAGCTGTAAATATTATTTTGCATGTCTGATATGGAGCATGCCTAACAAAATGTTCTAATCTTTTAAGTCAGTGTAACACCATGTACCCGACGGGTATGGAGATTTGGTACCCCGGTCCTATTTTTTAGTAGGGCCTATACCCGTGCAAAGGCACTTGTTGCAATTCCCTGCCTGCCACCGAGGATTGACAAACCTGTCCAAAAAAGTACAGCAAGTGTGTAGTACTAAATTTGTCTCTGATTTAGAATAATTGCCCGGAATGAAGTGAACCTGCGAATGTACGTGCAGTTAATGTACACTAGCTACGTTTACGTTTGACCTCAGCTGGCCTATGCCAATCGAAAACCTATAATGGTTTATACGTATGGTAAAATAGGAGATTTGCATCGAAAATTCGGACTTGAGGTTTGATTGCACTTTGCCTTCGATCGATCTGTACGACATTATGTGAAATTCTTTTTGTTTATACGTTCAATCGGTCACATTGCTTGTACACGATCGCAATGGACCGTACATAATGACTTTATACTGCTGAACGCTGCGCCAAACCCGGCACTTACACTACTGTACACATTTTGTGCATTGCTTCACTGAAAGCAGTTCAAACGGAGATATCGTAGCATGCCGCTCAGTCGAACTTCCAGGGAATTGCGACAAGAAAATTATACAAATGTTTTCAAATTTATACAATTGTCTTTATAATCACTTCATAAGTCAAATGTAAAATTAATTTGGTGACCAAACAGTTCTACTAAATAAAGTGATGTTGAAAATACAGACCAAAGAAGGACAGCATCCCTCGCGTTCATGACTGCGTCATATGTAAAGTAACAGACATATAACCTACTTAATATTAATATTAGCCTACTTAATATTACTATTAGCCTACTTAATATTACTATAAGCCTACTTAATATTACTATTAGCCTACTTAATATTAAAATGTCGAGTATTTGAGGGAAAAATGTACCGCATTTCGTAATTAGCGACATTTTTCACACAATCTTGTCACATACCGGTCTCCTTTGCTGTACAAATCTTTTCCCAAAAGATCGGTTTGTTTCTCATTGGGAGTCGTCCGACAAACTGAACGAAAGAAATGGGGTCACGTGATCATCAGAAAATGCGACCAACCACAATAATGGACATGCTGTGTCATGTCCATTAATAATGCATTATGGTTCATGCATACTGCGAGTAATTTAAAGGAACTAAACAGAAATACTGTAGCAGTGGAAGGTGAGGACAAGGGGACATGCCCTTCCCAGAAAAGGCTGGCCCCTCCATCTGGGAAAGTTTTTATCATAACCAATATATTTTCAACTGACCTCCACCCCCCCCCCCCCACCAACCCCCTTGTCTTTTTTGCAAATCCTGGATTCCTCCACCGTCATATTCAATTTAGTTTGCAAAATCTTTCAAGTTGTCTCGTAACTCTGTAGAAATTAGTCATTGCGCAGGGGAAAACGAATTATGTAGATGGACAGAAAATGTCGTAGGGGTAAATTTTGTTTTGGAAGTGACAATGCATTAATTGGGGGTAGGCAGATGATAGGGATTGTAGGTGAAAATGCGCATGCGTGATAGGGGAAAAAAGGACAAGAACACTTGTCCCAAACTTATTTTTAAGCAACAGATAAAATCTCTCAATTGTTTTCTTATTTCCCTTCAAAGTATCTTTCATAATGTTTTAAGAATTTAATACTGCAGTGTTCAAGGTAAATCAAGCAGAGACTCTTTGTAAATTTCGCATTTCAGGAGAAAAAATACTGTCACATGATTCTGAAGAGCCAGTCATAAAATAAGACAGCGTACTACACAAGCTAGGTTCAAGTTAAGGCGAATACAAGCTCGCAATTCAAGAAAGTATGTTTGGGACAATTGTAACTGTTTCCGTGAGATAATTTGCCCTTTTAGTGTCTGGAAAAGTGCACTACTTATATTTTTGGTTAATCAAACTCCTTTCTGACCTAGTAACTGGGAGGGGGGGGCAAAATTTGGTAAAAACGTTTCACACCCAACGAGGCGTCGCCACTAACTACAATTTATCACTTGTAGCCTTGAAGGTCCTTAGCGAAAGGTTACAAGGGGTATAATATTTTACTTACCTTTCCACTCACTTTGGGGTAGTAATTATTGAGGTAGTTTAATTATTGGTGTGCCAGCGTCATATCTATTCCACTGATACAAGAAGTGTATTATACGACCTGAGAGAGCGCCATCTATTCAATTATCTTCTGTGCGGGTGCATCGTCTTGTAGCAGATTTGGACCATTTTGAATCCATATATCTCGAGGCTTGTCAACGTTTGCAGGAAGTTATCGTTGGTAAAAAAAAAAAAATAATGTTTTCCATGTAGTGAAGGTTCTTAAGCGACTCAGTTTGGGCTCATGCGCAGTCCAATGGGGCTCAGCTGGTCCACGAGCTTCCGCTTTATTCTGAAGTAGCAGGAGCTTGGGCTAAATTGGACTCAATCTCTCACTGAGCCCGAAATTATATTTCTTTGACCTTAATTCCCCCCTCCTATCGTGACTTTCTGCCGCCGCTTCTGCTTTTAAACTATATTAATTGAGTAGAGTAACTTTAATATAAAAGGCAGAAGATGGGGGCTGGATGGACCTAAAATTTCTGCTACATAGTGGGGTTGCGTTCAGGGAAAATGACAGAAATTCTAAAACCCGGCATAATTGGCCCGAAGCAAGGACTTGGAGAATTACTGTCAGCATGTCGTGGTTGGAGGCGCGTATAACGTCGGTGGGGTGTGGCTCTGCAAAGGCACAACACAAAAGGATAAAAATATAGAAGACTACACATTAAAACCACTACTACTAGCCTACACTTTGAAGACTAGCTCTGTCAAGCTAAAATATTGCTGTATTATTTTGCAGCAACGCTCTTTGGAAAGAGCAACAGACTTTCAAATGGGATGGCCAGGTTGAAAACGCGGAAGCGCAGAAACCGTGGAAACAGAGGAAATGTTCAAACAGCGATTACCGTCAAAAAGAAGTTTCGCGGTTTCCGCGTTTTCGAATTAGATATATGGTCAGTTCGAAAACGCTGAAAACGCGAAATAGTGCTAAGCTTAGGAAATTTTCGATACCTAAACACAAATATTCAAACCCAAAGAGCAAATTTCCACATTTTTGCCCAACCTTAACGTGCATTCGGCTACTGATGCGAATTTTACAAAAAAGGAGGATTTGTGAACCGTCTGCAGCAAAGAGTGTTAACAAGGAGGGATTCAGCAAAGTGGACACATGAGGCAGCCCTGTCCCATCCGACCGGTAAAACGCCCCTTCCTCTTGAATATTTACTTTGAAATTGCAATTAAAGTAATAATTTGTAATCAAAATCCACTTTTCAGACATACCGTACTCCATGAAAAAAATCATTTTTCCATGTTTTCAGCGCCCAGTTCGAAAACGCGAAAACGCGGAAACCGCGGACATGTTCAAATACCGATTACCGTCAAAATGAAGTTCCGTTGCTTCCACGCTCTCGAATTGTATGGTCAGTTCGAAAACGTGGAAAACGCGGAAAAGTGCTAGGCTTAGGGAATTTGTGATAACTAAACGCATATCCAACCCTTCAGTGCAAATTTCCACTTTTTTGCCCATGCTTAACGTACATTAGGCTACAGATGAGAATTTTACAAAGCTAGGGGGACATTGTGAACCGTCCGCAGCAAATAGTGTTGACAAGGGTGCATTAAGCAAAGTGGGCACACGAGGCAGCCCATGCCCCATCCGACCTTTTAAACGCCCTTACCCTTTGGATTTTTATTTTGAAATTACATTGGAACTAATCATTTGTTACCAAACTCAACTTTTCACACACTATTCCAAGAGAAAAGTAAGTTCCCGCGTTTTCGACGGAAAACGCGGAAAAGTGCTAAACTTAGGGAATTTCTGATACCTAAACACATATTTAACCCTGCAATGCAAATTTTCACATTGCCCATGCTTAACGTACATTAGGCTATAGATGCGAATTTTTCAAAAATAGCAGGAGAGATTGTGAACCGTGAAAACTTGACACAACTTGCATTCTGTAGGCCTACGGATCGGCAGCGAGATGGACACCCATTCACCTATGCTGGGGTGTAACTTTCTCATGGTTCAAAGTCCGTAGCAACTGAGGGTTAAATGGGTCGATTAGCTTTGCATTAAAATTGTTCTAAAACCTCATACCGTTGAACAACGGTGAATGCAATTGAAACGGTCACGGTGCCAAGTCAAGAAATAAAAAATATAAAACCAAAGATTACAAAACAGGAGCAGCTTGTTTTGAAACTGAACAGTAAATCTCACTTATTTCCTCCTGTGTCTCCAAGTACTTTTTATGTAAACTATATCGGGGCTTAAAAATTGCATGTCCCATGTAAACCAATGCGCTTCTCATAAATTTTCCACAGCTATGAGAAAAGCATTGTTACATGATTCTCATGAGCCATTTACGAAATGGGATAGGCTATACTTTTAAAATAATAATGGTAAGCCTATAGTTGCCGGACAATGACCAGGTCAACGGGGTCGTCTTGTGTAGTAGTTTCACTGTTATAACAACTTCAGTAATAATAGCCGTGAACTGAGAAGTGCTATACGGACAGTGAATGCACTCTTACTTCCAAAATTTTCATTGTACAACATGGATAAGAAATGTGATGAACACCTACATTAGATCTTTCTTTTCAAAGTTATGGAATGCACTACGGAACCTTTAATTTTCTATACACGAGCTCTGATTTCCAAGCTGCATCGATAGTTGCAACCCTGTACATGTGGGCCTCAAGTGGGATTTAAATCTTAGCGATTAAAAAAAAGTTACGCTTCCTTATATCTGAAGTTGAATTCTTGATCATCGAGACTTTTGCTATGATATTGTACTAAAACATGAAGTCCGAATATGAATATTTTCTCTCACACGAAGAGAAAATTAGAATAAACTTTACCTATCCACACCTCACTAAAACTTTGAACATTTGAAATTGTCAGAAAAGTAATAAAAAAGAAAACGTGCCATAGCGAACTGGTAAAAAGCTCAAACAACTTTTGTCAATTTTGTGTGGCAGTCCTGTCACACATATTTTATTCTGGAATATCAACCGTAAAGGTCAAAATTGTGGCAACCAGAAATATTTTAATGGTCCTGTGGAGATGATTAACCTTTCATTTGAACTGTTTAGATCAGTGTGTAATGTGTCTTGTATGCTGACTGTGAAAAATTTGTTTTGTGTATTTAGACATCATATTACAACAAGCGATCAGGGCTTTATAAGGATTGCAGGGCAGAGTGCCTATGCATATGGATATGGTATATATTAGGACTTAAAATATGCGAAAAAAAAGAGATTAATCTATGGTGGGATAGGGATCAGGCTAAACAACCGCAGAGGTTCTGTCCTTTTTCACGACCAAGAAGTGTAATCTTGATTTTAAACCTTCCAGTCAGCGCTGAGAATCGCCCACAAAGACATGCAACTGAGGTTGCTTTAGTACTCATCAAATTTTGATTCCTCTTCCCCATGCTCGAGCTGATTGTCGGAAACCTTTATCAGGAAGACGAGTTGAATGAGATGCAGAGCATTTCTTTTTAACTACCAAAACTTGAGAGAAATATCGCACTAATGTGAGCTCTGCTAATAAAATAAACACTCTAAAATCAAAAGAGTGAACTTAGTCACTCTTTGATAGAGTAAAAAGTGTGTATTCACTCTACTAGAGTGATAATTCACTCCAAGTGGAGTGAAACTCACTCCAAAAAGAGTGAAATTCACTACAGGAAGAGGGGAAATTCACTCTTCCACGAGTGCCTGCAAGATCACTCTTTTTTTAAGAGTGATCACTGTAGGCACTCCATCAAGAGCGAAAGTTCGCTCATTTTAAGGGAATTTCGCTCTTTTTTGGAGTGAATTTCAATCTTCTTGGAGTGAATTATTACTCTAATGGAGTGAATTCACACTTTTTACTCTATCAAAGAGTGACTAAGTTCAGTCTTTGATTTTAGAGTGTAGGATAATACAGCCCCTTCGTTTTTAATTCGTTTTTACCATCAACAAACATATATTCCATGAAATTATGTTTCCATGCATGACCTCATCCCACAGAGCCTCAAATCCATAGCATACATAGTAATACAAACCTGAATTTAAAATATAGTAGCCTACTAACAACTAAGGTATAGCTTGCTCGAGGATGGGCGGGACGAGAGCAAAGGTGCATTAGGTCAACAGCAACTTGAATACGTCAAAGGGAATCATTTCATTGGGTTTCACCCCGTCTCTGTACTTTTTAAAAGCTGCCCTATGAAATTTCACTGGTACCGTGTTATATCTCACTACTTCAATCCTTGTTATTACTTCACTAGGAAATCATGATCAGGTTAACCAATAAACTGCTGAATTTAACTAAAATCTGGTTACTACTTTTTTCTTTCACCAGCTTCCTTCTTGATTTAATAACTAAATTATCCAGGATTGCGTAGACGGCATATAAACAATGAATCTGCTGAAAATCTCACCAGGCAGCTTTAAGAGTGTGACCAGGACCGTTAATTGTTAAACACGGCAGTGGAAGAGGGAAAATAGATTTTTTCATGATTGTCTTTTCGAGTCGCCTATAGAGTCAACGGGAAAAGCGAAGCAAAGGTGTATGCCTCTAAAATTTCACCGAGATCTGGATTTCCAGCAGAGACATGAAGACATTCAGGCAGCCATTTTAGTTCTGAAAAAAAAAGAAATTATCATGTTTTAATATCACAGAAACACATACGTGAAGGAATTCTTTATTAATGCATCAATCATGGTAATATTTTCATAACATAATAAAACTTCTGACAGCCAACATACCACAACTATTCTTAACGCTTACTTCATACTTTGAAAAACATCTTATCCGCAATTGCATAATATTGCTTGACAACTGTTGCAAAAATCTTAAAATGTTTTCAAAGCCAGATTGCATATACGGACAGAGAGAACCCAAGTATACACATGAAGCGAACATTTAATTGCAATTGGAATTTTCGAAGGACGACTGCTATGAGTCGACTCAAAAGTCTGGAAAACGTTATTTGCAGCTGTCTAGGGGTTGTATTTTTGCAAAATTTTCTATACACCCGTGATGGTGGCGCTACACTTAAAAAGGCTTTAGGGCAAGATCTCATGTTTTCGTGCAAAATCTCTAGCAACCTAACACCAACATGACCCCATCTTTTCTTGATGCCCGCATTTCTTTTATTAGCAATCATTTGCTCCACCAGTCGGCTACTTCTGCAAATGTACATTTCACGACAAAGCCAGTTTTTTTTACTAATCATATCCTTTATAATGAAAAGGTCCATATCCCCTTGTGAAGAATAACAACTATAGCATTTTTTATATAATTTAGTAGAGAGCCCTCTCCTTTTAGACCATAAACCCGACTTAGGTCAATAATGTTCCACTTTTGCCTTCCTTTCTTAAAACGCATTCGTACGGCATTCAAGCCTGGAGATGAATTTCAGGGGGCTTACGACTTTTCAATTTTTTGGCTCCTCGCCAACTGGTTATAACGGTGACGCTCCTTTAAGAATAGTCCTTTGATCAATCAAACAACCTGCTACTGGGCCACAAGGGGGGGGGGGGGAGGGGGGGTGTGACCGTATTGTGGTACTGATGTCTCTTGACATTAAACGTAAGGTAAGGTTAGATGAAGTTAGATGGAGTTATACCGCCCAGTTTCTAAACAATTGCTTTAATTCTGTCCCGCCACGGGTTTTTTTGCAGTTGTTGCTCACTTGTTTGTTCGACTAGAAGAGTGCACCCGCATAAAGGGAAAGGGATATATTTTATAAGTCTTGTCGATTTAACTATTTTTTGGAAAGATGGGGAATTTTTTTGGAAAGCAATCGCTTTAATTACAGTAAGTGATGACATTGCTAATATAGTCACACTGACTGTAAGGAAACATTAATGATAGTTAGTTAGTTAGTTAGTTAGTTAGTTAGTTAGTTAGTTAGTTAGTTAGTTAGTTAGTTCGTTAGTTAGTTAGTTAGTTAGTTAGTTAGTTAGTTAGTTAGTTAGTTAGTTAGTTAGTTAGTTAGTTAGTTAGTTAGTTAGTTAGTTAGTTAGTTAGATAGTTAATTGGTTTGTTAGTTAGATAGATAGTTAGTTTGTTAGTTAGTCTGTTCGCTAGTTGGTTAGTTAGTTACTTAGTTAGTAAGTTATTGGTTGGTTAGTTAGTTAGTTAGTCGGTCGGTCGGTCTGTCGGTAAGTAAGTCGTTCGGTCAGTAAGTTGCTCAGTCAGTCAGTCACTCAGTCAGTAAGTCACTCAGTCAGTAAGTTAGTTGTTAGTTAGCTGTTAGCTAAATAATTAGTCAGTTGGTTAGTCACTTAGTAACTAGTTAGATGGGATTTACAAGTACCTGGGGTACAACTACCTAAAATAATTAGGTCAATATCCACTTAAAAATTGCAATTTCAAACTCATTTCAGAAATTTTTATGAAGCATACATTCCTTGAGAAATCCGAAAATAACGACAGAATCTGTCTATTCAAACAAGGTTTTAGGTCGGGCACTGTGTAGTATTTTTGGCGAATACAGGAGAATCCATAACAGTCAGCGAAAATGTTACTAACTGCAACAGCACAATCACATGGTATACTGTACGGTATTTCATTCCCGTGAAGTAAATAGGTATGGGTGGGGTAAGAGTGGCCGATGCGAGCCCTGATCAGGGATGAATCACCCTCCGTTTGGGGACCCCACCCCCCCCCCCCCCCCCCCCAGTTCCTACCGTTGGTTCGACTCGGTAGTCGGTACAAAGTTCTCGCTAATTCCTTTTGACAAAGCCATTGATGGTAGATCGGTAATCAGTGTGGGGCAAGTAAAGATTGATGACGTCCATTTGTAGGGTTTCCCTATCAAGTAGATCGAGTTTCGTTGCCATGTTTCCCCCATGACTACGGACCTATGCTAAGTAAATTGATTTTTGCAGTTGTACCAGACTGGAGTAAGCTTCACGGAGAGCATACAGTCTGGTGTTTTTGCTCGTGACCTTGCAGTGTAAAAATGGTTCCCCAGGGAGTCTGAGAGAACAATGACCTGGTGACATTAATGACTCCTGTGCATAGTGATTGTTAAAATTTTGGTAATCATATAATCGCATCATATTTTAACCAGTGTTACCAAGATTGATCTCGATAACAAATTATCACCAGATGAAGTTCGTTTCTCTAACATTTATTAAATAAGTAAGTTAAAATAACTGTAAAGGTAATGGGTGAAAGTCAAATTTTCAAATATTTTCAAGAGAACTATCCATGAAACAAAGCTGGTGGCTTGAGGGTTCGCGTGGGGTGCGAAAATGTACTGAAAAAGAAGTCGAAATAGCATTAGACCAGGTTGTTAATTTTATGACAGTATTTGCCGGTGGAAGGTGACGCCAGTGGATAGCAGTGTGTCTAGCCCTACATTGGGCAAGCCTTCCCACCGGTCGGGGAAGGTTAAGGTTCCTATTCCGGCCTTAAATGTAGGATACATTCGTAATCACAACAATGCACTGTCCTCCTCACGGCATTCTTTAATTTAGTTATGGAAAATGTAAGTATAAATTAATAAAGAATTATGTTCTTTAAAAATATTTCTTCTTAAGCTTCTCTTCATACAAATCCAGATTTATCCGAATGTTTTCAAAAACACCTTCCAAACTTCTCGCTTTTTATGAATACTTGGAGTGAGTACTCTGGACTAGAAATGAAAATATTTGGTCTTGTACAAACTGAACTGGTGATGGGACCATAAACGCCATAGGCGAGACTTATGTAAGAAAATGGATGTACTTCGAATGACTTTTACATTGCTTTCTATTTTTTATTTCATTTTTGATGTCATTGTTGTACTACTCAAATTAAAGTCTTTGTATTTTCTTGTTTTCATAAAAGTTTCTGCAGCTTGCACCAATTTCTGTTAGCACTCTTAAGAGGTTATGTTGTTGTTAACTAAACCTTCTCCCTGCAACATATAAATCTAACAAGACGCTTTCAAGGTCGTCGAAATATTTTCTCTCAAAGGACAACACACCAATGTTAGTTGTATCAAGAGAGCCAAATATCATTGTACAAAGGACTATTTTGTTTTAAGTGAATATAGTGAATATATGTTAACACTTAATATCTAACCAATGGAACGAGCTATGACCATGGGAGTTGGATGAGTAAGATTCATTTTTAACATCTGAAATTTATACTTTTATAATTCTAGACTTGAGGTACACTTTGATTTATTGAACTATTGAATATTTTAAAATTAGTCTCCGGAAAGGAAACCTTTTGCAACCGATGTTTTTAACTATCTTTTTGAAAAAAAAAATGTTTATCTTATACACAGCACAGAACTGTGACCTCCAAATGTGATCTCAAAACAACTATGAAGTTGGAGTCACTGCAGTGTAAAAAAAGAAAGTTCTCAAATAAACAAAGACAGTATGCAAAAAATATCTGTTCATTTAAAGAACAAAAATATAAAAGTAAAGGGATATTACAGAAAAAATGCCGGCAACCTTTAAAACTGCTCTGTTATCCTTATGTATCCCTTTTTTTTTTTTTTTTTTTTTTTTGCTCTGTAAATTAACAAACATTTTTACAGCTCAAGGCTGCGCAAAATACACCACTTGCACGCAGAACCCAATATGAGCATATTCTAAATAACTTCCTAAGATAATTTGCACTTATAATATAGCTTTATAATCAATATATATTAATCAAGCGATAATAGCTCTTTATGGTCTGTCTCTCTTGCTATTGTTTAAAGCCACATAAAGGCATACATTTTGCGAGAGACCTTGTAAATTTTTACAGTAATACTCCATCTTGCAAGCATATTTGGAGGTATTAAATTCATTCATTACTCGGAAGAAAAACTTGGGAAGAGTTAAGTACTGTAAAATGCGATGGTTAGTCATTTTCTCCGGTACCTGTTTAATTATGAACAAAAAGGATTTTTTATCAAAAGCAGGGTTTTAGTCCCAGATATTTCTAATTTCCATAAACTATTTCCAGTCCCTCCCACAGCTGTCTAAAACTCCCCTTTCTCGATCTTAGGGCCTACAGTAACAATTTATTTGGAATCTATGTGCGTGATGCTCCGCATAAGCATTAGAGTAAGGAAAACGATCCTGTGAAACACAACTGGAAAAAGGGCCGTGGCCGGCTCTACTTGAACCAGTAGGTTGAAACTGGGCCGTTAAACTCCATCTGACTAACAATTCTTTTCAGGGGATACTCTGGTCAGCACAAAAATCCATCATGTGTAATCACAAATGCGTTAGTTAATGTTTCATGCTACTCTGCTTTTTTTAACTGAATTTGGAAAGGGACTTGTGAAAATTGAAAATTTTGCTACAGACTTCGGGTTTAATTGTAGGCTACCTTTTAGTTTTCTTTTCTTTTTTTTTTTTTTCCTTTTTTGAACAGGGGGTTTCTAGGAAAGGAGAAACAACATTTGTTTTTTCTTCGTTTCCCGCGGTAGCTTTTCGTCTCTCCACCAAATTCTTATCGCAATGCCAGATCAAAATTTCACGCATTACCCCTACTCAAATCGTTAAAATTTCGTTGCCAGCCGTCATGGGAAATGATGAAATTTATAATATCCTGCGTTATTCGAGACACGATGTTTCTTATCATTGGAAGAAGACAACTTCTCGACATATCAATTTAAAAATATTGTTTTATTTATTATTTATTATATTGTTTTATTGTCGAGATTTATCGTAATGATTTCAAGAATGTAACTTGGCAACTTCGAGAGCTTCAAGTTTCCATTTTAAACAAAGACTCAGTATCATTCATCCATAGGCATAGCCACAAAGAGCTGCTATAATAGTGAGAAACATGGAATGTGAAAAATAATGAAAAAGGGGGTTCCCAAGTGTAAAAACTCTTTGTTTGTCTCATTTTATCGCGATGATCACCTTGCTTCAACTTTGTTGGAGTCTCAAATTTCAGTGTTAACAACCAGTTGCAAGGATAAATTACCGATTGACGACAGCTTTTCCTGTTAAAGGGTAGGGCTACTTTTTTCTCTTTCATTCCCTTTCAAGTTCGGTAGCGAGGTGCTAAGGGGTCAAACAAAACTTTTCTATCTAGCTTGCGCCCCCCTTTTTTGTAACATCCCTTTCGCTTTAGTAAATAATGAAAAGAAAAAGTAAAAAAAAAAAAAAACCCTGAAATTCATGCATTCTCATGCAACACAATCGTATTATTGCGCAATTATAGCAACACGTAGCACGGAGATTGATTTCCAAATGGCGCCCTCCTTTTCGGGTACCCTCCGAGACCGCCCCGAAAGACGTCCCAAAAAACGGGGCGGGGGCCGCCACTGGGGGGGGGGGGGAGGTGCCCATGCACCCTCTCTACTACTTCGGTGTAATATTTCCTTTCTGTCGCAATTACACAACACAAATTTCTTTTTTGAAAAACCGGTATAATTAAACAATAAAGAAAGCACTCTCAGGTTCATCATATATTTAAGAAAGGTATCTATAAAAATTCCATTCGTGGAAGTTATTTTGGTTACTTTCGACTTGTATTGTGTTCAAAATGAGCCATTACAGTTAACTGACCATCCTGTGTTTGTAGACTGATTCAAGGGAAAGGTTTTGAAGGTGTAATGCTTCCCCTCTGACATAATTATATAATACCATTTTTCTTTTTATAATTCAACACTCACATGAAGGGCACATGTGTTACAACAGTATCTGATGTCGAATATATTTACTCGACAAAGTTGTCTAATGGTTTTGATGGCGTTCACCTGTGCGTGTTACTTCGTTAAGACACTGCAGAATAAACATGATAATAATTTCATTCAAATTCATACAAGGTTTTTCTACTGTCCGTTATAAAAATTTAGACTTGAATGGTTTCAAAGCAATATTGCTACGATGGTTCTCTTAAATTGTGTGATTGATATTATAGTATTTGTCTGGTTTTCACAGCGGCTGAGAGACTAGGATTAGGTGCCATCAAGCGGGAGATTAAAATCTGTTTTTGCTCATTGCCAGTATAATAGTAACAAGGATAGGGGTGCACTTTCTGAGATTACTCTGAGTCTCCGAACATTCTTAGAAGGACCCAAAATGATCATTCGTGATTTCATGTAGAACATTTGTTACTACCTTTTTATATTTTGCCCGGTGTAAATAATTTTAGTGACCAAACCGTGCTCCTGTGTTCTTGCTCACATTCTATATATATCAGCAGGGAGACCCATATAATAACACTCTCCTAAATCGTCAGATTTAAAATATTGCAGTCTAAATCTAAAAGTGTGGAATTAATGATTAATCGGACGTTCGATTGGTCACTAATTCTATTTTAACTCTTTTAAACTAACTTTAAATCTATTGATTTAATAGAGCAGCTCTCCGCTTTAAGGCAACAACTTATCAGCTGCGGGCAGTCATTGGCGGTCTGGATTGAAATATTCTAAACTGCTTTTATAAGTGCTATAGCAAAATCGATAAAGTCAGCCCATTTGAACATCTGTGTGGTCTCAGGCTTCTTCCTATTGGACTTGTTCCTAAAAGTCAATGGTAACAGCCTTTTGCAAGGAGAGGTCAACGATTGACGACAGCTTTTCCTGTGAAAGGGTCCAGCTACTTTTTTTTCTCTTCCATTCCCTTTCGATTTAGGGAGCGACGTGTTTAGGGGTCAAGCACACTCATAAAACATTGCTTGTGCTCCATACATAAAATGTTCAAAATTTAAAAGGGTACTGTATAACTCCAGTGTCTGTAAATTTTGTTTATGGCAAACCAGCCTTCATGGGTCAAACGTACCGAGGGTATCCCATGAGAAAAGTATAATGTTTCTTAGTTAGTATCCATTTAATGTCCTTTACCGCAATACAAATCCTCCGATTTGTGATGCCAAGAAAGTTTTGAATTCATTTTTTCATGATATTCAAATTTTAACATTGCAAGCCCTAGGTGAGTTATTTTGGAAGCCCTACTGAAGAGCGAACTTATACGGTAATCTTGGCGATGTTCAACAATGAGGACATACATCACTAGCAATTGTTGGATTCACCAAGATGTAAAGATCAAATATCCCCAGCAAATACGACTTCTTGTTATGCAAAGTACAGGACAGCGATGGACAACTTGCAACCCCTCTCGGAATAAAATGCAAAGTTACGATATGAATACAAAGTGTAACGTAAGGAGATCATCACTTGATGTAATAGAATGACTAAAAGTAAACCACACATATCTCAATACAAAGCAGTATATTTTAAATTCATTGTTCAATAAAGTTTTGCCCAACTTTTTAGCATGGGATTTATGTAAACTCCATTAAGCAGAAGCCAGCGGGGTACGTTTTTCCTACAAACATAATTTTAAAATATTTGACATCAATTGAACATTCCGAGGTAGTATTTTAAGGAAGGGGGAGAGTTCTTCAGATATGGTAACTTGATAATGCGTAACGCATTGAAAATGTCCATTAAGGTGTACAATCCAAGTATTCCTTTGTCTCATTCCTTGTATTTTCTCTCAGTCATGGTCTCATGGATCATAAGCGGCACAAGTACTTGGCAAGCCCACTTGCAAATGGTATGCTCGAAATGAACCGTGCGGTTTCAGGTTAACACAGTGCTCATAGTCCGCCCACTCAGCAGAAATTTGCTATGAAACGATTGATCGATGACCTCTTTTATAAACAAAAGTTTTTTTACGAGAAATGTATTCAATTCTGTCCTTGCGAGAAAGGGAAATTTCCCAAGACGAAACCTTTTGGTCGTAATTTCACGATATTTTCGCTTCTGATATATAATTAAACAATAGAAGAAGTACTCAGGTGTTCATCACATGTGTTACAACAGTATCTATTAAATTCCCCCCCCCCCCCCCCCAAAAAAAAAAGAAAAAAAAAAAAAGAAAATGGCAAATGTTTTGCATGACGTGCGATTGTACAAGTTATTTTGGCTATTTCAAGTTGTTTTGGGGTCCGGATTATGACCATCCTGTGTTTGTTATTGTTTCTAGAAAGCACTGTCCCACGTTGTCATTGAGATCTGATGTTAAACATTGGATCGTTGAGCTTTTTGGCCCATCAAGATAAATGTATGCAATCCGATTACTGCGAGAAAGGAAAAGTTTTAAAAGTGCAATGTTTCCGCTTTAAAATAATTATATTAAAATCTACCATTTTCGTTTTTTATTAATAATTCAACAATGAAGCACACTCACGTGCACTGCACATGGGTTACAACACCATATGATATTGAAGATGTTTCCTCGGTAAAGTTGTTCAAAGCTTTTGATGACGTGCACTTGTGCAAGTTATGTCGGTAAGACAATGTAGAATAAACATATCATATTTTCATTTAAATTCACACACGTTATTTCTACTGTCCTTTCTAATAATTCAGCTTGAATGGTTGGGGAGCGATATTTTTGTGATGCACTGAAAACATAAACTACTCTCTTGAGTAAGAAAAAGTTAGTCAAACCAGTTTCGCGTTTTACTAACTGGTTTTTAGTCAATCCAACTTGACTAATTAGATTGACCCATTTATAATAAGTCAAGGCCAGTTAGTTCAGCATGCTTGGCTGATGTTAATGGAGTGCTTGACTAACGTATGACTTAGTTAAGGTTAGTCAAGCCGGTGCCTTTTTGACTAACTTACGGTCAGTTATTCAAACAAATGTTAGTCCTGATTATTCTATGTTAGCCAAGGATGTTTGATCAATTCGCTAGAATAGCACTTGAAACTTATTCACGTTTTCATGGACAAGTAGTAAAAAAATACTCATTGTTTTGATAAAGGTTTCATACTTGTCTTTTTCTAAAAGTATGTTAGAAAAGCCAGATGGACGTTGTGTTGCAGCATCCTCGTAACAAATCAAACTCCAATGCCCAAATAGTTGCAATAATCTACTGTCAAGGTCCAGAAACAAACATTGTACAGTATAAAGGGACATCATTCAGTGTCTGTCATATAGAAAATTTCTCTGCTTTCAGGAAGAATATTTAGATGATGATATTCTGTAACTCTATCAATGGTTGGCCTAACTGTAGGCCTGGTAGTGAAAAATGTTGAATTTCATTGTTTGGGGAACTTGAAAAGGCAGTATATGTCTAATTACACCTTCACGCTTGGTACAAAAACAATTGCTGAGCAATATCTCATGTACTGTAACAATCTATAGGAACTTCTTTCACTCGAACATTCCAAATAGATTTTAGTCCTTTTTATACCGCAGCCTGGCATGAACTATCATATTTACAATACAGCGTTAGGCCAGGGCTCCTACTTATAGGTCACCGTCGGTATATAACATCATTATGATACTGCTATTACTAACGTTGGTATGTAATGCACGAAATACCGGACGCACGAAAAAACAATGAGATATACAAAAAACAATATGGAAGGAGATATACAAAAACCCGTGGGCCCAGCTGTCCAAAAGCTTTTAAATTACTGAAACATTATAAGACAACTTACCGCCTGCCGTGTGAGGACATCGCCAAAAATCGCGAAAGGTTTAAACTCGGCTGCTATCTTTAGGTTCCCCGTGTAAACAATAATCAATGGTCGTCTATTAACCGACGGTATACTGCAGCGACTCCACCATGTCCAATGTGAATTGTTGTATGCTTTGTTACAATGTAAAAAAGAAATGGAAATTGGCGCCAAAATGTTAATCTAGCCAGTACCAATAGGGTAGTCTAGCTCAATAAGGTAGTCCATCACTTGGGTAAGTCGAGCTTTCCAATTCAAGGAGTCTACTAAGACTAGTCCAGCATCACATTTACTGTTAGTCAAACAATGGAAATTAGTCGTTTCCTAATACTGGTTAGTCCAGCTTCTGCCATCAAAGATTATTGGTAAAAAAAAAAACTGAAAATGTTAGTCAATCCGTCTTGACTAATTGCTGGGTTAACAAATTGCTAGTCAAGCTTGCGTTGAATTAATTTATGTTTTCAGTGTGGTGCGGTTAATTTTCTTTTGTGATATTAAAGTATTAATCTGGTTTTTACACCGGCTGTCAGACTCTAATTAGGTGCCATCAGGCGGGAGGTTAAAATCTATGTTTTGAACAGTGGCGTACTAAGTTTGGGGCCGTTGGGCCATGCGCCCCCCCCCCTTCACGGATACCACTACTTTTTTTTTTTTTTTTTGTTACTTAATTTAGTATGACAGATTGTTTCGAAAGATAGCATATATATCATCAGATTTCATGTAGGCTAAGGACACCAAATTTCTCACAAATTTTCAAATGAAAAGGATTGTCTTTGCCAAGTCCCCTCAGTGATACCATTTTTTCTTTTAATTCTAAAAAAAGGAAAACTTTGTTCAAATTCAAAATTTTACTGAAAAAGGTAGCCTCTGTTACTCACTGTAGGCACTGATTACCTCTTAGGAAACCTACCTTTTTAAGAATTCTCAAAAGGGAGGGTCCCATCCGTTAAACTCTTACCCCTGCCGGCATAGACATTCTAGACAGGAGTAGCGAAGCGTATTGAAAATGTTCTCTTACGTGTACAATCTAAGTATTCTTTTGTCGCATTTCTTGTATTTTTCACTCAGTCATGGATAATAAGCGGTGCAAGTACGTGCCCGCTTGCAAATGGTTTGCTTCAAATGAACCGTAAGGTTTCTGGTTTGCACAGTTCCTACAGTCCGCCCACTCAGCGCCCGACTTTATCACAGAAACTTGATGTTAAATAAGTGACCGTTGACCTTTTTTATAAATAGAAATATATGCAATCCTGTCTTAGCGAGAAAGGGACTTTTTTCGCGTAATATTTCCTTTCTGTCATCTTTACACAATACACTTTTGTTTCTGATATAAAATTAAACAAAATTAAACAGAAGAGAAAGTACTCCCATGACCATTAAATATGTAACAAAAATATCTATTAAACTTTTGTAATAAAGTTGGAAAATAATTTGCATGGCCTACAACTGTTTTAGTTATTTTGGTTGCTTTTGAGTTGTTTTTGTATCCGGAATGAGCCATTATGACCATCCTGTGTTTGTCATTATTTCTAGGGAAATATCTACACCACGTTATCAGTGTGATCTGATGTTAATCATTTGACCTTTGACCTTTTTTGGTCTATTACGATATTACTGCAATCCAATAACTGCGAGGAAGGGAAAGTTTTTTACGTGTAATTTTTTCCGCTCTGATGTTATTACATTATACCATTTTAGTTCCTTGTTTATAATTCAACAGTATAAAACACTCAAATAGACTGTCCATGTGTTACAACAGTATCTGATATCGAATATATTCCGCATCGAAAAAGATGTCAAATGGTTTTGATGGCGTGCACCTGTGCGAGTAACT
The DNA here is from genome assembly GCA_037179385.1 of Holothuria scabra. NCBI lineage: Eukaryota > Metazoa > Echinodermata > Holothuroidea > Aspidochirotida > Holothuriidae > Holothuria > Holothuria scabra. The sequence continues at coordinate 15,751,011 of CM074179.1, forward strand.
TTGGTAAGAAACTGCAGAATAAACATTTTTCATTATTTCATTTTAAATTCAAACAAGCTTTTTCTATATCGTCCGTTAATAAATCATCTTTAATGAATTTGGTTGCAAAACGATATTGTTGCGATGTTACGACTAAATTTCCTAATTGATATGAAAGTATTGATGTACTTTTTTACACCGGCTAACAGACTAGAATTAGGTGCCATGTGGCTCTCAGACGGGAGATAAAATTCTATGTTTTGCTGATTGCTAGCAATATAAAAAAGGTAGGGTAGAGTAAAACAAGTTTCTGACGTTAGGGTTTCTGATCTTATAGTGGGGTAAAAAAGGGTTTCTGACGTTAATCTAAGTCTCTGAACATGTTTAAGGGAACACAAAAGCACTATTTGTGTCTTTAAGTGGAGTATTTGTTAGTTTTATATATTTTGCCGCTTGAGGCTCATTTGATGATCAACCTCGACCGGTTTCTGTTGTCTTTCTCACATTCTCTGTATAAGCCGGGAATGCTTAAAATAACTGTTCCCTGGTTTAAGTCAGCAGCTTTATTAAGTTGTGGGCGGTCTTCGGCGGTCTTGATTTGAATGTTTGTAACTGCTTTGATAACTTTTATGATTACACTTTTTAGGAAAGTATTATTGTAAACCTGTACAGTTTTCAGTTTTCTCGAACCCCGTTTTAAAAAAATTGTATTTAAGGTATTTGTCTTTTACTAGGGGATTGAAGGTTCCGAAAACAATAGTTCTGTTCTTTGTCAAGAACGAAGCTTGCAAAAGTTTAGAAGTTTAAGACCCGTGTCATTGACTATGGTTGGTGGAAACCACTACAAAATATAAATACTAGCTATATCTCTATTCATGCAAAGCAATGCAGGGGTATGTAAATCCCTCCTCACCCATTTAAAAAATCAGTTGGAATTATAGTTCCAAAGAGTGGATTGTTAAAATAATGTATTTTAGTTACTGTTGAATCATAAGATTTGTACTGCAGTATTAAGTCGATTGACTCGGACTCGGCCTGCAAAACATTATTACTTGGGAATTATTTTACATAGTCTTGCACAGTTGTTATTCGACACGCAATATGAAAAAGTAAAAGCCCTTTACGGTAGTTAAAAAACTATTTCCCAAACTGTGCAAAAGAAAGAGAAAAAAAATCCTAAACATTGGTTCGGTAACTTAATTGGTTAAGCGGTCTACTTACTATGTTGAAATTACCCAGTCATTTTACACGACGCCGTTTGCCCAATAAAGTTTATATGTTATACCATACGGCATTATTTTCTATAAGGATAACCCAGGAGATAATGCCCTTGATGTGACATAAACTGCAGTACCATAGAATAATATCCTGCTTCTATGCACAGCTTATAGGGCTGAGTCGTTATCAGGAGGGCCTAACTATTTTGTAAACCTTCACTCTGGTAGAAATCATGCTTTCCTTTAGCTCTCGTAACCACGATTATGTACTACTTTTTTCTCAATTCGATATCCTTTAACATGGATCCAGATATTTTGGAGAACGGGTTTAAAGAGATCTCAGTGGCATCAGGGAGCTGTTACGGAACAACTCCCTAATGGCATTGACGGTAGACGAAGAGTGCGCAAATGGCGGTTGGTCAACATCAAAGTCTACATTTAGTAGAAAGACAAATTTAGACCGGTTAAAGAAAAAAAAAAAAACTGAGGACTCAAGAAGTCTGGATTTGTTGCGTATTTAAGGAATCTTTTGGAGAAAAAAAAACTGCCTTTAAAATTGCCCAAAAAAAAAAAAAAAATCAGTTTGAGAGGGTGAAATATGATTATATCATTTAATACTGTATAAAATTCGAATTTTCTAATTTGGTCAGAAGTCCTTTGATTACATGGGAGTGGATCCATCTTCAGAAGTGGGGGAGGGGGATTTTTCACCATTTCCCTATTTGCGAGGCAGTGGAGCAACAGGGCGGGCGCGCTTGCGGGGGATGCCCCCCTCCACGGTGAGAAATTGTATCTTGTAAAGTGAAAATATGTGTTTTGGTGCATACTTTATAATTATATGGTATTTTGTATGCATAAGAGACAAATTAATCATAAAAAAAAAATTAAAATAGGAGACAGGTAGGAAATGTCAATTTTGTGTATAAACTTAACGTGTTTGTAACCATGTTTATTTACAACAATCTTTACCTACCCGTTTCCTTTGCGTGTTTTGGCAAAGGTTTTCTTTAAACGTTTTCCACACAATTCGTTTGAAAGAACGAAATACTTTGCGTCTCACATTCCTCTTATTATTGATGAAATTTTCAGCATAAGTTGAGGATTTATGGCATCTAATTTGTCCCTATGCACTTCACACATGAGATGGTTCAATCGACAAAGCGTCATTGTGCTTCTGTCTTAATTTGTTTCAGTGCACTGAACGTACGTTAAACTGTGCATGAACTAGACGGAGTCACTTACGACAATCGCAACCGACGTTCAATTTCAGGAATCATTTTCCGTACCTCGGGTTCCATTCTTTTAAATACTTGGTGATTATCTGATATATTTTGAGTAATTCTTACTCAACGGAAAACACATGAATATCGATGGGCTACCAATTTGTATTATAACACAGTAAAATTTGACGATGTCGACGTTAAGTCAAGTAGTGAGCATTTTATATTTTAATCTATGGGGCCTACTTTATCACAGATTTTGTTTCCATCACTTTTAAAAGAGTAGGAGGGGACTTCTTGGCGATCTTCTTCTTCTTCTTCTTCTTCTTCTTCTTCTTCTTCTTCTTCTTCTTCTTCTTCTTCTTCTTCTTCTTCTTCTTCTTCTTCTTCTTCTTCTTCTTCTTCTTCTTCTTCTTCTTCTTCTTCTTCTTCTTCTTCTTCTTCTTCTTCTTCTTCTTCTTCTTCTTCACTATCTGAAGAGTACATGCAAATCGTTGCTTGCGGAAATCCAGGCCAAGGTTTGTCATATTGCACTTTAAAAATATGTTGCTCAAATTAATCAATGAATTGATCAAGTACTCACCGAACCAAAACCGGTCAAAATCTTTTAACTAAATCATCGTCGAATATGACTAAGTATTTGTTAAATTTGACTAAACGTTGAACAAAGTTTAGTACGATCGTTTGACTAGTTTTGGGTCGGTGCATAGTTGACGTAGTCTTTCGTAATTATTATTATTTTTTTGAGTGTGCCTCCTCCAATGCCAGTTTTTGCACGCAAAGCTTCAAGTACATCGTAGGAGAAAAATCACCAAGCGGTTCCCAATGTGTTATTATAGGAAGAAAACACCCAAACTTTATATTTGGTGTTAATGAAGATTTAAACCATCACGACCTATTGTAAACTGAAGTTGCATTGTAACTGTACGGCTGGGTGGAGGGGGGGGGGGTACAGTTTGGTACTACTTGTTTAATATATATAGGGAATTTTGTCCATGAAAAGTTTACAAAATAAATAATTAAGGAATATATATTTCATTTGGAATATCTCTCAATAACAAATGTTTACGTGAAATGCACCTCTAGACTTTAAGTTCAATGTTGTCCATCTAATTCCCTTTGTGCATTCCATACCTCAGGGATAAAATTTTAAATGCACAGTTTTAGTCTCAGTAAGGTTTGCACCAAATCTACGTTTCATTATCTTCATTATCAAAATTTAAAACGCAATTAAAGTGTTTCTTAATTCATGAATACTTCCGTTTGGCATCTGCGTTGCAGAAAACTTAAAATAAGAATGGTAAGCGTAAGGCGTCAGGACGAGCACCGTATCCTTCAACACAAACCCCAATCCCCGCAACTCAAAAGTTGTACATGTTCGTACACGTAACATCTGTTAACAACTGTCTTAACAGGTGAATGTAACCGATCAGTAAAGAACAATACCTTTTTTCTAAATACATGATTAAAGCCTTCGAACAATTTTCTTAACACATTCCTCCGAAAGCTTTTTGCGAAGTCGTTTGTCCCTGCAAGACAACTTTCTGCCTAAACAGATTCGGGAAAATTCTTTATATAATAAGTGAAAGTGCCTTGGCCATGACATGTGGTGTACCGCTGAGGGAAGTAGGCATGAATTAGGACTGGGTAAAGAAGGCGGATCAATTGGACCAAAGAAGTTGTTTAGATTATGAAGGAGTTGGAAACAGAAACAGTACAAGTTTTAATAAATATTATGTTCTGGCATTTGAATAGGTGATTAACACCGTATGCTACAGAGTAATGGGATATTTTTTAAGACCTGCAATGGCAATTGACCGAACATATACCTTGCTATAAGATTTTGGCAGGGGACAAAAAACTATAGATAAATAAAAAAAACGAGAAAATTTCCGACGACAGAGAATAAAAAATCGACCATAATAGAAAACATTGATCTCGTGGAAAACTTCAATTGCTTTTGTAAAAGTTTTGCTTAAGTGAAAATTTGTAGGATCACACCTACCTGCTTCATTATGCTCAAGATGTATGGACAGGTACAAACATGGCAAAAATAGAAGCATATTTCACTCAAGTAATTAGTTTTTCAAGTTCTAGTTATAACATTTGTCATTGTCCGGTTTTCAGCTATCAAAGTCTTTACAGTAACTTAAAACATGTTGAAACTATTCGATGAACAAATAGGAGGACATCCTCTTGTTTGTTCGCAGTGGCGTAGGAAGCAATATGAAAGTGTGTGTGGGGGGAACGGAAAGGACGGAAAGGGACATTTGTTATGGTAATTTTTTTCGCTTTTTTCTACGAGCAAGAAATTCTTTTTAAATAAAACAAAAACTGATTTTTTCCTAAGCGTGAACACTACTGAACGTAGTTTGCGGCGGGCAGACCGCGCCGTGAATTTGTTTTTTAACACAACCATTTGTAAATATGGAGATTTTATTGCAAAAAATAGTTTAGATTCAGGGTGTCCTGTAAAGAGATTTGAGTATTTTTGGGACTATCGAAGAATCTACGTTTCCTGTTAGCATAGCTTATATCTATGATAGCATATCGACTGAATATCGTTGTTGATACATAATGTTATCTAAGGAATTCCGGATTGAGACTTCTCGGCAACATTCAAAGAGCTACCGAAACTTTGTTCCCTTTTGTAGATAAAATATTTAAAAAGTAAAAAAAAGCCCATATGAAAGAAAATGTTAGGGAAACGGCACTGTAGCGGCTCGGAAAAGTTTAGCACTGACTGCTTTATGAGCTAGTTAGTTAGATAGAATTTTACGGCCACGGCCTTTTTTCCAGTTGTGGTCACTAGCTTGTTTTCCCTACTCCATAGATTATGCCTAACACCAGGCGCAATTGCAGTAGGTTCCGAGTGTAGAGTCTTCGGTATGACCCGGCCGGGACTAGAACTCCCAATCTCCCGACTGCAAGTCCGATGCTCTTACCACTTGACATCGCAGATTGCTTTATGAGCGACCACTTACTGCATTAAGGGTTGAAATTTGGGGCACGCGAAGGACGCGGAAAATTTTGCCTTTTTAAAATTAATAATAACAAATATGAAACTCTTTAGGAGGAATTCCGAATTTTATGGAAAAAAGTTGGGAAAACCTTACTGTATTTGACTGGTGTTTCAAATGGCAAATTTCCGAATTTTTCACTTTTCGAGCCACGGGGCAATCGCCCCCTGCCTCCTGTAGCTATGTCACTGCTCTGTAACATTGAACATTGATAATATTTTGACACTCCAATAACTAAAGAATCCATCTACTAATACTACGGGACTCAACTGACAGGGTTGAAAGGTATCTGAAAATAGGTGTAAGTGAGGGCATTTGAGTACGGTAGGCCAATGGTTTCCTGCCTGGAATATGAAGTCTTGCTCGAAAGACTATCTTCCGCTGGTGCGAAACGTACAGAAAAAGTGCCGGAAATGACATGTTTCGGGCTTGTAATTAGTAGCTTAGTTTTCCGATTTTTCCTTCAAGTGTGAAAACCACTGTAGAAGGGACGTATCGCCCTTTTAAATATGTAGATATGGAGCTTTTACTGCAGGAAGCTTTGGATTTTGGGTTTCCTGCAATGAAATTTTAAGAGATGGGGGATTACAGAAGCTGCACTTCCTTCATATATCTGTGGCAATTATGAGAATGATTGCACGACGACTGAATCGTTGTTGCTACATATGTTATCTGAGGCCTACGAACTGAAACTCTCCGATGATATTTCAAAAGTTTCCCAAACTCTGTTGTCCTTTTTAAACAAAGTGTGTCAAAATCAAGAGTTCTCATTGGAGAAAATTTGGAATTCTGTAAAAGACAGTTTACAAATATACCAACACATCTTCCGGTGTCTCTTGATGATGAAGTATCACATGTGGTACATATCTGATTTCGTCATTTCCAGAACTCCTAAAAGTTTTCCAAACTGATTTACAAGAGAGAACTAATGCATCCTATATTCGGTATTATTGTTTGCGGCGGTTGGAGCGCGCTAGACTTCTTTTTTTTTTTGAGATTTGGAAAAATCAAAAAAGGTGTCTTCGACCCTGAAAGTGAGGGAGGGAGGCGGAAGTATATTTCAGCCCCCTCATTTTTCACTAGGGCCTGTCGCCACCACAACCCACAGCTTCCATCGCGTATGTTTGTTCGTTTTTTTTTTTTTTTTATTTATTTTGAATTTTGGATTCCAGCATTATGTTTTGTATTCAATTCAATGAATTTAAAAAGCCGAAACTGCTTTCAGTTTGCATGAGTTCGATATATAACAAATAAAATTGCTGACGGAACCTAAAAATAAATTTCAAAACCCTATTTGGCAAGGGTAGCAAGAAACGTTGCTTGTATTCCCAATAACTATCTTCACAGCTTCTCTAAGCAAAGTGTCAATTAGGCAAGAAGCACACGAAAACACTTTTTACTTTAAGACTGGTTGGAGCATCGACTGTTCTCACATTTTCTTCCAGGTTCAGCTAATTGCGCTCATTCGATGCAAAATGGACTTGCAATCGGTAATTCTGTTACTTATGGGAGGAGGGTCTCTGATACTGTTCAACTCACTTTGGGGGCTGTTTTCATGGAGATCTTCTCGGTCGGTCTGGCACCATCTACAACAACAGAATATTCGTGGAGCAGGACCGATAGTTCTACTATAAGTAAAGTGACAACTACAACTATTTTGCGCGACATACCACCAGGAAGCACGGTTATGATACTACAAGCAGTAGGGCGATGTGGTGACGCTGTCGTTTACACGAATCACTGCCTATGCAAAAATGTGAAATGACAAAGCCTGGAAAACATTTTAAAGCTGGCATCTTTAGTTTTCTCCTTTTTGAGGGTGGGATAGCGTTAAGTCTGACTTTGTTTTTCAAACCGTATAAATGTGTGTCCATTAACCAATTTAAATCAAAAAGCTGTACTTGATAAGTTAGATCTACATGAGACTTTAAAAGAAAAAAAATCATCTATCAGAACTTGTAAAGAGACATTTTAACGATGTTCTTCAACAGTCTGCATCGTCTACTTTACATAAAGAAAAAGAAACCAATGCATGGAGTAATTATTTAATAAGATACAAAGTAGTTACTAGGGCAAATTGTAATTTTATTATCATTCATACTTAATGTTTAATAGAAAAATAGTATTAAAAGTACTTACTGTAAAAAATTAGAGTGAATATTACGTCATAGCGTCACCTTTGACTGCACAAATGCATCTCAACTTTGCTTTTTTTTTCTTGATTTTTGTTTATTGCGGGGTAGATAATGAGACGGAAATTAAATGGCCTATAGTACGTTAAAGTGGTCGAATCTCCTTTAAACTATGGGGTGAAATCTTCTAGTAGAGACATCCAAACTTTAAGACGGAACAGTATTGTTCGTTATTGAACTCCTTCCGGTTACAAGGAATTATTGCCCAGCCCAGATCGTGTAGATAAACAAGTAATGGCAAATAGGCAAATAAACAATTGAAGACAATATTGAGACGAATAAAAAAAAATACCTCATTTCTTGAATATGCGCGATGAAAAATTACTCTTTGCCTTAGGACTTTTGTCTTAGGATTTGATGGGGAAACTATATTTCACTGACTGAGGCTGGGATATCAGGTCCTACCCCCTATTTTTCAGTATGAAATGTAATCCTGCTATTGCATAAATTATTCTCCTGAAAAGTACCAGCAGGGTAGTTAACTCCCTCTCAGTTAACATTTGCAAGTTCTTCCATGACTGGTAGAATCTGCTTGTTTGGGGCTGTTTGTTTAGGTTTGGTGGTTTGACTTTTGATAGGGTTTAGACCTCAGGGCATCTTATGGGACCTTGGTCCCCTTTACCCTTCAACCTGTTATGTTATGTTAATTGCTGCTAGCTGTTCCCTTCAAAATTCAAAATATACAGGACTGAAGTGGGCAGCAATTAGCTAAGGGTGTGCAACACTTTCCCACAAATATATCCACATACCACTTAATTCATCAGACTGGCTGTTGCAATGTGCAATGCTCAGTCTAGAATGAGCTAAAATATGCAATTCAAGCGCACACTATTTTAGTTACAACTCTCACATTTGCCCACAGATAAAGTTCGGATTTCTATAAAATGTTATTGTGAGTCATTATAAGAAATAAACCCAACAATTGCATGGCCTTTAGGTCTTGCAGGCCTACTTATAGATCTTCAAGTTTCATATGCAACTTATTGATGGAATTTTCATTGGGCATCATGACTTGAGAAAATCACCGAAATGTCTGGAAGACTTACCTTAATTTATCATATAAAGGAAGACAAACAAGAAATATTCTAGCAGCACATGAACTGAAAAATGGTACTAATTCAGCCCTCTGTTTATCCCCACTGCATGCTACTCCAAAGTGTAGAGATTTAGCAATGCACTGTACCAAACAAACACACAGTGACACATAGAACTGCATGCACTGGACCTGGACAATTAATTCCTGTGTAAATACACTGTTAGAAATTTCTCTGTAAAATTAACATTATTTTTATGGCAAATTTTTTTCCAACCAAATAATGTTTTTTTTACAGCCAGACTGTAATCATGAAAAAACATTAAGTGTTTGTTTTTTCTTTACAGTTTTTGCATGTAAATTAGTTTACAAATGTCTACTGTAAAATCGAATTACAGAATTGTTCTGTTTTTTTTTTTTTTTACCTTAATTTTATGTGTATTTACAGCCTACTGTTTTCATTCTGGGCGTTTTAATATTTATTATAATATCGCTTTTTTCCTTTCATATGTTATTACGTAACATACACTTCACCATTACGTAGATCAGGTATTTGCTTATCAACGTAATGTGTCGTTACGAAGTTATTTTCAATCAAAACACAATGAGGATACTTTGTTATCACATTGTTGTCCAGTAGACTGCTATCTCTAGGAACTTTGTAATTGGAAAGTCACATTTTTGGTACAATATAATAATTGTTTTTAAAATAAATATGACAAAGAATGCAAATACATTGGTTGAAAACATTTCCAGACAAGGTAAACAATAAGTTTATCACTTCCTGATTAAAAAAAGCCAAAAAAGATATTATTCAAAGCAACAGCAATCCTTTTGTTGAGAAAATGCCTACAAAATAAGCTCCACCCATTTATGCAAAATGAGATTTACGTCATAAAGTGGTAAATTTACAGACTCTTTCAAGTAAATTTGTGAAACGTTTTTAATTCGATCAAGTGCATGAGCGCCTGTGGCGATGAGTTGACATCAGTATACCAATTGTCAGTATAATAAATGTAAGTTAATTTTCAAATAGGGCCATAAATTTGCCAAAAATGTTTTCTTTTTTAACTGAAACTTCGCAGAACGATGCATGTTATATATTGAAAATTTTCTGGCTATTTCTTATTTGTTTGTTTGTTTGGGCTTATTTTTGTTTCTTTTTCAGCGTAAAAACAAAATGAATGTTTGTTAAATGACAGTATATTTATGTGAAATCAGAAAAATACAAAATACTGTTAAAATTTCTGTACATTTACAGAAAAAGTGTTACAAAGCAGTAAAATTTGGTTAAAAAAGCAGACAGAAATGGTTTTTCAAATAAACAGAAAATACATGTTAAACAACCTTTTTTTATTGTAGAAATACAAAGTGTCTGTAAAGATACAGAAAATATCTCTATTAAAAGTAAAATACAAAAAGTTTAAGTTAAAAAAATTCTGTAAATTTACAGAAATTTTTAACAGTGTAGGCGCCTTGTTAAAGACACTAGAAAGAATGACCATGCACCTTATAACCATTGGAACAACTGTTCTAAGGATTTCACAAAACTAGTAGTATAGCGAGGGCCTGTAGCTAGCTTATATGAACATCATGTATTGTTTTGACTCAATCAGTGTTGTATTGGTTGGGATGTATAAAATTGCATACTTACAACGTGCGTTGCTGGCTCACCACTAACGTCCCATACAAACCTGTGCAAATGTACACGCAAAACTATCGAATTTCAAGTAAATTTTCTAGGCACCATTACACCATTGCATGATCATTTCCAATCGCAAAATTGATACCAATAGGAAGCTAAGACTCTTTTCTAACTGATTTTACCAAGTTTATCGGTTTTTATTCTTAAACGAAGTCAAGTTTACGGCAAATATGCAGCAACTTTTTAAGTCTTGAAAAAGGCTACCTTATTTCGTTATCTGATTTTTCACTTACTACGATCAATCGAAAAATGTTCAAAGTCTTTTTAGGAAAATAAGAATAAGACTTTCGAAATTCGAATTATCATGTTTTGGTACTTTTTAACGCCTTCTATTGCATTATTCATCAACGTAAAGCTAAGGATACACCCAGTATTAGTTCCGCGAAATGTCATCAGTTGCTTCAATGTTTGGGGGCGGGGCTAAAAGAAAACTTGGTTTGCAGCTCATTAACTCGCCCGCTGACCGATGGCTGGAAGCTCACAACCATCGAATCATGTGCGTGCTAACGTGTGTTAGAGAGTACATCATTGCAAAGACCTCTGCTACGATAGCAGTGACCGTGGCCACTGACTACATTGTGAATTGTGCATTGAGCCGTGACTGCTTAGTATTCGCAAAAGCACCTTCACCAAACAGTTCATACAGTAAAGACGCGCTAGTAGTGGGGACGCGCTTGTTGTGGACTCTCCATACACGTTAACAGCTGTTCTGTACAGTACCGGAACCGCGTCTTTCTTGCACAAAAACAGAATTGTTTTAACAACCGCACATATGCACGCGAACATATTGGCCAATGATTTGCTCCGAATGCCCACCATGGTCCACGTCTTTCCCCCTGTATGCTGGACGAGTATTGTGATGCAATGGTTTTCATGAAGTTACTAGGATAGAAACTTTACCGAGCGTTACATTAGTTCCACAGTAGATGCACGTTCTTAAATTGGGCGGGTTTTGTGCGGCCAATTGCGTCATAAAAGTCAGGTGACATGTTGCGGCATTTTTCGAAATTGGATTTTAAACGTTTTCCTTCAAATATCATTTATGCCGAATTGTACAGGTTTTTAATGGGGTGTGAGATGATTTTTGTAAAATACTGTATCAAATCTTGCGATACACAAACGTTTTTGTGACCGTGTCATGCCCACTTTAAACTTCTGAAGAGATATCTCGAAGGGGAAAACAATACTGGCAGAAGTCAAAAATATTTTTGTTAGGAAAATTCACTGTTATTTTTAAACTTTACACAGGACACTTTGCTGGTATGTCATCGTACCTTTAGGGGTCAACAATGAATCATGATGTTGTGGTTACCATTTTAAAATTTTAAAAGCCAAGTTTGCTAATATCGTAGGGACAAGGGAAATATAGAAAGAGGTCACCTCCTTGAATATACCCTGACCCATTCTTACTTAGGAACCGCATGCTACAATTTTATAAGAATGTGATGTTAATATTTTTGCTCATTTTTTCAGCCATTTTCATTAAAGGACAAGAGCAATTTAAAGTAGTGCAGTTAGCTGACCTGCTTCATGATTGCTCTTGACAGTCATGTGCCAATATTCGTTTCGCCTCAGATGTGAAATGTACTGCTAGAAACTGTTTGGTTTAACTTGTATGTGCAATATTTAAGTCCTTAAATATCATGAAAGATAATTTGAAGATAAAATAAAAGAAACTTGTGAGATTTAGCTGTTTCTTTAAAATGTGTTTGGGGCGACTGGGGTTACCCTTTAGGTTAATCTCACCAAAGCTTTTCCTGAAGTTACTTATGAAAGTTCTGCACTTGATTATGAAAACAAATCCTAAGAATAGACTTCTTGCAACTATTTTTAGAAATATTCTTAAATTATCATTACCATAATAAAGTGTCAAATATCCCAAAAATTGACTTCATTTTGATTTTGGCAGCCATTTCGAAGGTGTTGGGTACAACAATTTACCATAATTCCTTGATTTTTAGACCAGTGAACAATAAGTCTCCAAAACAACTGGGTTAGAGAATGTGTGGTTGGTATCGCCTGTTACGAGTGAACCATCAAGTCTTCAAAAATATGTAAGAGACCTACCAAACGGCCATTTTCGACTTTTAAAACCTGTTTTTCTATTACCAACAAATATGAATAATGAAATGAAGAGGGTAAAATTAACAGTTTTCTCGAAACGGACGTCCCCACCCAGCAGTGGCGTAGCCACGGGTGGGGGGCTGGGGGCCTAGCCCCTCCCCCCAGATTTTCGTCAGGCCCCCAGATTTTTTGCGTTCTGATAAAGTTATTGGAAAAAAATAAAAATAAAAAAATGTGTAAAAATTAAAAAAAAAATGGATGAATGTGTGTAAAACACATTTTGTCCGCACGTATGAAATCAAGCAATAACTTCAAAATGCCTACTTTCACTAAATTAGATAACTTTTGTGATCTGCACTGTAGTTTATTGCATTTCACTTCGAAAATGAAACGAAAGTCTCGACGACAAACTTTAATGCGACTTTGTTAGGTTAAGACCCTTTCTCCCTTTCGGATGGCTGATTGATTTACTGAAAATAAGGCAATCGTACACTGGAGACCACTCTTACACGACCTTTCCTATACTTAATTATACACAAAATATGCCGTAAGCAGATAAGGGTAAGGTACTGCCTTCGGATAATTCTTCCCTTTCATCCTTAACAAGTAGGCCTATGTCGTGCCTCACTCCTGCCCATGACAAGTGCCACTGTAAAACGATTTTTTTCGACAAGTCCTCTTTTTAGTAGTAGGCACTGGCGTCCGGGGGATTTGTAAAATGTTCACAAGGTCCGGATTTCATGTGTTTCCCACATGATCCATACTTCTGCTTTGAGGTTCAATTATTTTGAGGGATTTAGTCGTAGTATTTTAATTTTGACCACGTAATGTACCGATGAACAAATACTGCACCATTTTGCACATTGTTTCTTTGGTAGTATGTATGTCTCTTGTAAAATCTCTACAAAAACTAAAAATATTTTTATATTTTTCATGCTCCCCAAAAAGGGAAAATCCGAAAACTCAGGCCTATAATCAGTTCAAAGTTTTGCCAAACATAACACCATTTTGCATCTAGGAAATCTTATGCAAAGAAAGTTTCTCAGAGGGGGACACAACTTCTTTTGGTTTTCCTGTTAAAGGGTGAGGTACTGCCTTAGGTAAGCTGAAATCCATTCAAATATTGCCGAATTTGCGGCTGGGTACATCCAGTTTAAAACACGTGGGAAGTGCCGCTTCCGGCCATCTGGAGGGGTTTTAAAGCCCAAATTTTTCTTGTACGCAATTGCGATCTACGTGCTTCTGAAGTTTACAAGAGATACCGGCTCCCTTTAGTCTCATCCCCAAGGCCACAGATCAGAAGTGCCCAGTTTTGAGGTCCCTAAAAAGTGTATGTATTACCATTTTTCATAGATTGATTTTTTATTCTCATTATTTGAGACATCGCAGACATTAGATTCGTATTTCAAGGCTGGGTACATCCAGCTTAAAACACATGGGAAGTGCCGTTTCCGGCCATCTGGAGGGGTTTTATAGCCCCAAATTTTCTTGTACGCTCCGCGCCAACTGATGGTGGCGCTCCGCATAGATAGTCTTGCCGTGCCTGACCCTCGAAGGTACCAGCCCCCCCCCCCACTTGTTACCTAGGCCCCCCCAAAAAATCCCATCCTGGCTACGCCACTGCCACCCAGAATATCATCTGGATGAACAAAAACTTTGGGGAACGTTATTAAATACTAAACCTAAACGTAAAGTAGTTTACTCTAGTCAAATACCTACATACTTCACCTAAAACATCCTACAAAGGCATATTTCATTGGAGTTTGTGGAGAGATCCAAATTTAAAGTCCTTGGAATGAACATGAGTCGAAACACAGACATTCCTAACATGTGTCCTCACTTTTAATTGTAGGGTATTTTAAAGGTCTATCGGTTTCTTTTTCACATTTTCAGGACTTTAGAACAAAAACAAGTGGTGAATGATGCATCGACAACACTAATTATACATTAATGTGTTGAAACCGAAACTGCAGAAATAAGAATAACCATTTCATGTCAAAAAAATTGCTTTATAAATATAGTCCCAGATTATATAACATATTGTGCATTGCTTAAATATTCTAACGCCTTCTAGCGATAAAAAGTCCTGACGTATTCAAGCAATCCCGTACAATAAACGATTTATTGACTCAGCACCAACAATGAGACACTGATGAAATTTTTAAAGGTTGCTAAAGCTTAAAATGTTAGAACAGTATATTTTTGAGGTTTCAAAATGAATCTTATTGATTCATTTCCTATTGTCATAGCTTGTTCATCACAGAGATATTAAATATTAGGCAAATATTTTTTCACTTAGATTGCTACCATATTTTGGCACAAGGGTGCAGGAGCCTTTAGAGAAAAAAGGGGATGTAGTGATTAAAATTTGAATAGAACAACACTGACATCACAAATTATTAGGCAATTTACCAGTTAAAATTGAGTGAATAAATCTCAGCAGTCTATATGTCAGATCATGCATGTAATATGAAGATGGGATGTGGATTGTTTGAATTCTTTTTCAATGCACTGGGATATTTGTGAAACTTTAGACTTGATGTACACTTTAACTGAATATGTTCCTCACGTTTTATCCAATGACCAGACCAATGTTACCCATGATCTTCATTGGTACTATGCGTAGGTGCAAACAAGCACAAACACACAGATACGAACATAAAAAACAAAACATAAAAATCAAAGGAATAAATAACTGACCTGCAAACATGCACAAACACACAAATACAAACATAAATACTTAAACTTACAAATCAAAGGAATAAATACCTGACCTACTGTAGGTATGGTGTAAAGGATATTACATGCCATACCAGTGGCATACCCTGGAAAAACGACCTAAAGTTAGCTTCACCATCACTTAGCGCGGAGAAATGCAGAGATCATTTTATTTTTTAGTCCTCAATCGAAAGAATTGTCCCTTTATTGTTTTTATTTTCTAAAACAGAACCCCCCCCCCCCCTCTTCAATCTCTTGGTCTTTAGATATTCAAAACACAAACGTCTTTTAAAACTTGCATACCTCCATTTATTTGTTGGTGACATTTAAAGTTAGAACACTTCGTAATTTTCTCCTTAACACGGGCTGAAAAAGTATACAAACTGTGTACTTAGCCAACATTTTCATCTAATAAAAAATAACTCTGATTATCCTGCGGGAGGGGCGATCCCCTTTGGTGTGGTGATCCACTGTGCCGTTCGTATTTCTTTCGAAATTTTCTCAAGAAAAACAATTGGTACCCCCTATGACCTGTTATGCATGGAAAACCTTTTTTCGCCTAGTTTCATTCCATAGTATTGAGCAGAATGAATGATGAAACCGTCAGATAATACTGTACGTAGATGGTATAGGTGTACACAGTTACCAAAATTCTGTCCGGACAAATGTTATTTGTACATTTCAAATGGTAATCATGTGATTGTTTGGCATTCTTCTTGAATGAGAATAAATAATCTCTCAAAAACGAAAGTTCAAATAATGACAGCTTAAGATCCTGCTAACATGTCTAGAAATGCAATTTCTAGCTGTCTGGGTGGCCGTCCTTTTACAAAATTGATAGCGCCGCTAACGTTAAATAGTCGACCAGTTTATGCAAAGTCAGGTATGCTCATACATTTCAATAAGGGTTGAATCCCCTCGTCTGACTCCAAAAATAAAGTCACTTCAACGGACTTAAGCGAGAATTATTTGTGTTGGTGATGTGATGTGAGTTAACAGAACAAAATTAACTCCCCCAGTTATAAGTTGACCAAAACTACATTTTACTTTTTTTGAATAAGCGCCTTATTTTCCTGTAGGGGTGAGTATAGGCATTACATGAACAAGAATAATCAAATTCAAATTGGCTGGCAACTTTCATTTCCGGTGATCTGGCCGGTATTTTTTCCTAAAAGGAAAAATCCACTTGGTTTCGCATCATCTGATTATAGCGTTTCAACTAGATTAATATACGTCTTACCATACCCATATGACACTTATACGAACCTTCTGCTGACACTTCACCAGTTCGGCACACTTGTGTGCAAAAGTGCCCAATGTTTTGTCCAAAGAAGAAAGTGGTACTTTTTATCTGGCAAACGTCTGAATTTTCTCATGTATTTTTAGAGTGAACATTTTTTTTCCAAAAGGGTTACACAAACGATTGATTTCATTCTACTTAGAAACGTGGGAAAATCCATTTCTGGCTGTTTGTGGGATAGCGATTAATTAAATATTAACCTTCTTTTTTTAAACCATATTCAGGATATTTGTTCCACAACTTGAACCACGGAGTTTCTGATTTCTCTTCATTAGCAAACTCTCATGGTTATTTAAAATTTTGTAAGTTTGCTATGTCTATCCTGATGGATTAACCTTTTGGTAATATTCTTCAAGAGTAATAACCTAAAGATCATTGAATAATGAGAATGATGACTTTTTATTTTTCATATTTATAATGCTGCACCTCATCCAGGGTACAAGCTTGCGTAGTGTGTAAGAATTTAACAAAAACAGAACAGAACCGGTTTTAACCAAAATAACAGACACCGTAAACATATTCTCCCGCTACATTTCACAAAAACCCCATAAGTACATTAGGCGAATGAAAGTAAAAACAAACGCTTTATCTTATTATCGCTGAAATATTTAGATACTTATGAAATACAGCTCCGTTTTGATTTAAATCATCGATTCTGTATAAATTTATAACTGCACGGCATAGTAGCCGCTTATCTTAAAAACCGATAGGCTACTATGTACTCATTGGATCAATACATTTTTACAGAAAATATGTCTCGTCAAGATATTTACATCATATTGTTTTTCCTGTGACGCCATTGTTTCACACTTTAAATAATATATTCATAAAGAGAAATTTTCAAAACAATGTATACAGATGAATGCAGAAAGATCTAACATGATGATATGCAACAAATGTGCGACATAAATGATAAAATTAAATACAACCGGGTAAATTACAAATGTGTGTTTGTCATAAGGAGAGTTAAAGCTACCCCAAATATACGGAGCAAGTAATAAAAACAAAGAATATCTAAAAGTGTTTAATGGTTGTGCTTACTAATAGTAACATCATTGCGAGCAAAATAATGTTATTAAAGCAAGTTCGGTTGAGTACAACACATTTGGGTCTGCGACGGTACACAATGCGAGGCCAGACTTAAGGCAGAGAGGACGCTCCATACAAGCATTGCCTACGTTACATCATTAGCGACATCCGATCATTTGCTGCTAAACTTTGATCCCGCAATATCTTCAAAGAATGCAATATTGAATATGTTTCCTTTTTTCTTCATCGGAGACTTCTTCCTAGACTACAATACTACGGTACGTATTTTGCTACTGATTGTTCTAAAATTTAGCAAGTCATGGTTGTTGCTGCTACCTTGTTGGTGATTCACTTTTTCCTAGATAGTTGCAATCATTTGGGTTATACTCCTTTTCATTCATCACTGATTAGTAAAGAAATCTGAGTCATGCATGTAAGGTGTGTACTACCCAATTCTGTGGGCGTCCGGTTCAAATTAAACCGGAAAAGGATCATATTTATACTCAACTGAAAAAATGGCAAAATGTAATATGAGACCAAGTAAAGGACCTATTTAATCCTATACGGCTTCGTTTGTAAAGGCGTTTTTAGAGTGTACAAAAACATCTAAGTTCATAACAGATTAAATTCCTTTGCACCAATTCAAAAACATACTGTCGATTTTTAAATTCATTCAGTCACTGGCAAAAGAAGAAGTAACATTAGATCATTGATAATGTAATTTTGAAATGTTGCATGCATGGTAGGCTATAATTTTAAACTTAAATTCAACAGTATGTTTAAGTTTTTTTAACTCAGCATTGAGGAAAGAATACGAACGTAATTGCTACGTGCAGTACGACACTTATTTTACGACCCATAAACTCTAAAGGATATCAACCATGAACTTCTCACAAAATCCTCACATACAGTGACATAAAGTCCTATATTGTGTAAACAGTAAAATTTTACTGTAAAGATAATGCAATAAATTTTCACCTTAGCTGATCTCATACGAAATTTCCAAGATCTAACCTTCCTGCTCTTACCATGAAGCTTGTAAAATACGTCTGCCAATGCTATTAAAGGGGAAATATCAAATTCACCTCGACATTTTATATTTGTTTTTTTTTTTATTTATTTATTTTTTCGTAGGTCTTCTTCAAACTCGGATTTGGATTCGGTTTCGGATTCCCCAGCACCTTCCCGTATAAAGGTACTTTCACACGTGTAAGGCAACGGTAACGGTAACGGCAACGGCAAACGCTGCGGCAACGACAAAAATTTTACTCATGTAAAAACATTGAAGGTTTGTTCACACTGATACGGCAACGGCATTGCAGCTATCCGACCATTGATGAACACCTCATCCGATAAAAATGAAATCGGTCGTCGAACGATTCATTTCCGTTGCCGGATGGTATCCATCCAAATTATCCCTAGCAAAAATGTAACCTAAAAGCCTTCGTGACTCTCGTACAAGTTCATTTTTAAGCGGTCGAAATTGTAGTTGTTTGGTGAAGAATAAGTCCCGATGGTATAATCCAACGAAATGTATAAAGCAAAGAATGCAAAATCCGGAATTTTCTAAGTTTTGGAAAAATCTGAAAAGAGAGGTAAGTTTTGTAAGCGAAAACTTTAAAAGAGGGGCACTCTTTCACCCCTCCCTAGGATGGCGTTAAAAATTGGGAGGTTGGGTCAGCTGTACTGCTCTCCAAAACATTACATGGATATTGTATAGCCTGAATAAAAATCCCCCCCCCCCCCAAAAAAAAAAAAAACACAAAAAAAACAACTCAAATTTTCCTCCCGAATGAGAAGATTCCCGTAAACCCAATCAGCTTTCTAAGCACTCCATTACACCCAATGTCTACAAAAATTATCACTGGCTGCTTTATGAGCTTTACTGCATTAGGGGTTGCAATTTATAAAATTTTGCCTTTGTAAAACTAATAATTACAACTATGGAGCTTTGTTTTAGAATGAATTCGGGATTTTATAAGGGGAAAGTTGGAAAAACCGCACTGTAGTTGACTGTTGTCTCAAATGGCAAATTTGGGATTTTGTTACTTTTCGAGCGAAAAGGGCAATCGGGCACCCTGCCCCCTGTAGCTACGTCACTGCTCTGCAACATTGAACATTGACAACATTTTGACACTAAAGTAACTAAAAAAATCCATCTACACAGACTGCTAAACAGACAGGTTGAAAGGTACTTATAGGTATATTTATGGTATGCAAAGTTAGCTCATCGCACAACTGTTACAAGAGAAAACTCGAAGTGAGTAACTTTCACTGACTTTCCATTTAACCTCATTTTCAGAACAGTTTTTGTGTTAACAACATTTGCTTATAAATTAGCCGATATAGTTCTCGAAAATAAAGCATACAAGAGAAACCGGCTCCCTTTAGTCTCATCCCCAAGGCCACAGATCAGAAGTGCCCAGTTTTGAGGTTCCTAAAAAGTGTATGTATTACCATTTTTCATAGATTGATTTTTTATTCTCATTATTTGAGACATCGCAGACATTAGATTCGTATTTCAAGGCTGGGTACATCCAGCTTAAAACACATGGGAAGTGCCGTTTCCGGCCATCTGGAGGGGTTTTATAGCCCCAAATTTTCTTGTACGCTCCGCGCCAACCGATGGTGGCGCTCCGCTTAGATAGTCTTGCCGTGCATGACCCTCGAAGGTACCAGCCCCCCCCCACTTGTTACCTAGGTCCCCCCCCCCCCAAATCACATCCTGGCTACGCCACTGCCACCCAGAATATCATCTGAATGACAAGAAACTTTTGGGAACGTTATTAAATACTAAACCTAAACGTGAAGTAGTTTACTCTAGTCAAATACCTACATACTTCACCTAAAACATCCTACAAAGGCATATTTCATTGGAGTTTGTGGAGAGATCCAAATTTAAAGTCCTTGGAATGAACATGAGTCGAAACACAGACATTCCTAACATGTGTCCTCACTTTTAATTGTAGGGTATTTTAAAGGTCTATCGGTTTCTTTTTCACATTTTCAGGACTTTAGAACAAAAACAAGTGGTGAATGATGCATCGACAACACTAATTATACATTAATTTGTTGAAACCGAAACTGCAGAAATAAGAATAACCATTTCATGTCAAAATAATTGCTTTATAAATATAGTCCCAGATTATATAACATATTGTGCATTGCTTAAATATTCTAACGCCTTCTAGCGATAAAAAGTCCTGACGTATTCAAGCAATCCCGTACAATAAACGATTTATTGACTCAGCACCAACAATGAGACACTGATGAAATTTTTAAAGGTTGCCAAAGCTTAAAATGTTAGAACAGTATATTTTTGAGGTTTCAAAATGAATCTTATTGATTCATTTCCTATTGTCATAGCTTGTTCATCACAGAGATATTAAATATTAGGCAAATATTTTTTTCACTTAGATTGCTACCATATTTTGGCACAAGGGTGCAGGAGCCTTTAGAGAAAAAAAAGGATGTAGTGATTAAAATTTGAATAGAACAACACTGACATCACAAATTATTAGGCAATTTACCAGTTAAAATTGAGTGAATAAATCTCAGCAGTCTATATGTCAGATCATGCATGTAATATGAAGATGGGATGTGGATTGTTTGAATTCTTTTTCAATGCACTGGGATATTTGTGAAACTTTAGACTTGATGTACACTTTAACTGAATATGTTCCTCACGTTTTATCCAATGACCAGACCAATGTTACCCATGATCTTCATTGGTACTATGCGTAGGTGCAAACAAGCACAAACACACAGATACGAACATAAAAAACAAAACATAAAAATCAAAGGAATAAATAACTGACCTGCAAACATGCACAAACACACAAATACAAACATAAATACTTAAACTTAAAAATCAAAGGAATAAATACCTGACCTACTGTAGGTATGGTGTAAAGGATATTACATGCCATACCAGTGGCATACCCTGGAAAACGACCTAAAGTTAGCTTCACCATCACTTAGCGCGGAGAAATGCAGAGATCATTTTATTTTTTAGTCCTCAATCGAAAGAATTGTCCCTTTATTGTTTTTATTTTCTAAAACAGAACCCCCCCCCCCCCCTTCAATCTCTTGGTCTTTAGATATTGCAAAACACAAACGTCTTTTAAAACTTGCATACCTCCATTTATTTGTTGGTGACATTTAAAGTTAGAACACTTCGTAATTTTCTCCTTAACACGGGCTGAAAAAGTATACAAACTGTGTACTTAGCCAACATTTTCATCTAATAAAAAATAACTCTGATAATCCTGCGGGAGGGGCGATCCCCTTTGGTGTGGTGATCCACTGTGCCGTTCGTATTTCTTTCGAAATTTTCTCAAGAAAAACAATTGGTACCCCCTATGACCTGTTATGCATGGAAAACCTTTTTTCGCCTAGTTTCATTCCATAGTATTAAGCAGAATGAATGATGAAACCGTCAGATAATACTGTACGTAGATGGTATAGGTGTACACAGTTACCAAAATTCTGTCCGGACAAATGTTATTTGTACATTTCAAATGGTAATCATGTGATTGTTTGGCATTCTTCTTGAATGAGAATAAATAATCTCTCAAAAACAAAAGTTCAAATAATGACAGCTTAAGATCCTGCTAACATGTCTAGAAATGCAATTTCTAGCTGTCTGGGTGGCCGTCCTTTTACAAAATTGATAGCGCCGCTAACGTTAAATAGTCGACCAGTTTATGCAAAGTCAGGTATGCTCATACATTCCAATAAGGATTGAATCCCCTCGTATGACTCCAAAAATAAAGTCACTTCAACGGACTTAAGCGAGAATTATTTGTGTTGGTGATGTGATGTGAGTTAACAGAACAAAATTAACTCCCCCAGTTATAAGTTGACCAAAACTACATTTTACTTTTTTTGAATAAGCGCCTTATTTTCCTGTAGGGGTGAGTATAGGCATTACATGAACAAGAATAATCAAATTCAAATTGGCTGGCAACTTTCATTTCCGGTGATCTGGCCGGTATTTTTTCCTAAAAGGAAAAATCCACTTGGTTTCGCATCATCTGATTATAGCGTTTCAACTAGATTAATATACGTCTTACCATACCCATATGACACTTATACGAACCTTCTGCTGACACTTCACCAGTTCGGCACACTTGTGTGCAAAAGTGCCCAATGTTTTGTCCAAAGAAGAAAGTGGTACTTTTTATCTGGCAAACGTCTGAATTTTCTCATGTATTTTTAGAGTGAACATTTTTTTTTCCAAAAGGGTTACACAAACGATTGATTTCATTTTACTTAGAAACGTGGGAAAATCCATTTCTGGCTGTTTGTGGGATAGCGATTAATTAAATATTAACCTTCTTTTTTTAAACCATATTCAGGATATTTGTTCCACAACTTGAACCACGGAGTTTCTGATTTCTCTTCATTAGCAAACTCTCATGGTTATTTAAAATTTTGTAAGTTTGCTATGTCTATCCTGATAGATTAACCTTTTGGTAATATTCTTCAAGAGTAATAACCTACAGATCATTGAATAATGAGAATGATGACTTTTTATTTTTCATATTTATAATGCTGCACCTCATCCAGGGTACAAACTTGCGTAGTGTGTAAGAATTTAACAAAAACAGAACAGAACCGGTTTTAACCAAAATAACAGATACCGTAAACATATTCTCCCGCTACATTTCACAAAAACCCCATAAGTACATTAGGCGAATGAAAGTAAAAACAAACGCTTTATCTTATTATCGCTGAAATATTTAGATACTTATGAAATATAGCTCCGTTTTGATTTAAATCATCGATTCTGTATAAATTTATAACTGCACGGCATAGTAGCCGCTTATCTTAAAAACCGATAGGCTACTATGTACTCATTGGATCAATACATTTTTACAGAAAATATGTCTCGTCAAGATATTTACATCATATTGTTTTTCCTGTGACGCCATTGTTTCACACTTTAAATAATATATTCATAAAGAGAAATTTTCAAAACAATGTATACAGATGAATGCAGAAAGATCTAACATGATGATATGCAACAAATGTGCGACATAAATGATAAAATTAAATACAACCGGGTAAATTACAAATGTGTGTTTGTCATAAGGAGAGTTAAAGCTACCCCAAATATACGGAGCAAGTAATAAAAACAAAGAATATCTAAAAGTGTTTAATGGTTGTGCTTACTAATAGTAACATCATTGCGAGCAAAATAATGTTATTAAAGCAAGTTCGGTTGAGTACAACACATTTGGGTCTGCGACGGTACACAATGCGAGGCCAGACTTAAGGCAGAGAGGACGCTCCATACAAGCATTGCCTACGTTACATCATTAGCGACATCCGATCATTTGCTGCTAAACTTTGATCCCGCAATATCTTCAAAGAATGCAATATTGAATATGTTTCCTTTTTTCTTCATCGGAGACTTCTTCCTAGACTACAATACTACGGTACGTATTTTGCTACTGATTGTTCTAAAATTTAGCAAGTCATGGTTGTTGCTGCTACCTTGTTGGTGATTCACTTTTTCCTAGATAGTTGCAATCATTTGGGTTATACTCCTTTTCATTCATCACTGATTAGTAAAGAAATCTGAGTCATGCATGTAAGGTGTGTACTACCCAATTCTGTGGGCGTCCGGTTCAAATTAAACCGGAAAAGGATCATATTTATACTCAACTGAAAAAATGGCAAAATGTAATATGAGACCAAGTAAAGGACCTATTTAATCCTATACGGCTTCGTTTGTAAAGGCGTTTTTAGAGTGTACAAAAACATCTAAGTTCACAACAGGTTAAATTCCTTTGCACCAATTCAAAAACATACTGTCGATTTTTAAATTCATTCAGTCACTGGCAAAAGAAGAAGTAACATTAGATCATTGATAATGTAATTTTGAAATGTTGCATGCATGGTAGGCTATAATTTTAAACTTAAATTCAACAGTATGTTTAAGTTTTTTTAACTCAGCATTGAGGAAAGAATACGAACGTAATTGCTACGTGCAGTACGACACTTATTTTACGACCCATAAACTCTAAAGGATATCAACCATGAACTACTCACAAAATCCTCACATACAGTGACATAAAGTCCTATATTGTGTAAACAGTAAAATTTTACTGTAAAGATAATGCAATAAATTTTCACCTTAGCTGATCTCATACGAAATTTCCAAGATCTAACCTTCCTGCTCTTACCATGAAGCTTGTAAAATACGTCTGCCAATGCTATTAAAGGGGAAATATCAAATTCACCTCGACATTTTATATATTTTTTTTTTTTTTTTATTTATTCATTTTTTCGTAGGTCTTCTTCAAACTCGGATTTGGATTCGGTTTCGGATTCCCCAGCACCTTCCCGTATAAAGGTACTTTCACACGTGTAAGGCAACGGTAACGGTAACGGCAACGGCAAACGCTGCGGCAACGACAAAAATTTTACTCATGTAAAAAAATTGAAGGTTTGTTCACACTGATACGGCAACGGCATTGCAGCTATCCGACCATTGATGAACACCTCATCCGATAAAAATGAAATCGGTCGTCG
Source organism: Holothuria scabra (assembly GCA_037179385.1). Lineage (NCBI taxonomy): Eukaryota > Metazoa > Echinodermata > Holothuroidea > Aspidochirotida > Holothuriidae > Holothuria > Holothuria scabra. Next base: position 15,776,030 of record CM074179.1, read on the forward strand.
AACGATTCATTTCCGTTGCCGGATGGTATCCATCCAAATTATCCCTAGCAAAAATGTAACCTAAAAGCCTTCGTGACTCTCGTACAAGTTCATTTTTAAGCGGTCGAAATTGTAGTTGTTTGGTGAAGAATAAGTACCGATGGTATAATCCAACGAAATGTATAAAGCAAAGAATGCAAAATCCGGAATTTTCTAAGTTTTGGAAAAATCTGAAAAGAGAGGTAAGTTTTGTAAGCGAAAACTTTAAAAGAGGGGCACTCTTTCACCCCTCCCTAGGATGGCGTTAAAAATTGGGAGGTTGGGTCAGCTGTACTGCTCTCCAAAACATTACATGGATATTGTATAGCCTGAATAAAAAATGCCCCCCCCCAAAAAAAAAAAAAAAAAAAAAAAACACACAAAAAAAAAAAAAAAACAACTCAAATTTTCCTCCCGAATGAGAAGATTCCCGTAAACCCAATCAGCTTTCTAAGCACTCCATTACACCCAATGTCTACAAAAATTATCACTGGCTGCTTTATGAGCTTTACTGCATTAGGGGTTGCAATTTATAAAATTTTGCCTTTGTAAAACTAATAATTACAACTATGGAGCTTTGTTTTAGAATGAATTCGGGATTTTATAAGGGGAAAGTTGGAAAAACCGCACTGTAGTGGACTGTTGTCTCAAATGGCAAATTTGGGATTTTGTTACTTTTCGAGCGAAAAGGGCAATCGGGCACCCTGCCCCCTGTAGCTACGTCACTGCTCTGCAACATTGAACAGTGACAACATTTTGACACTAAAGTAACTAAAAAAATCCATCTACACAGACTGCTAAACAGACAGGTTGAAAGGTACTTATAGGTATATTTATGGTATGCAAAGTTAGCTCATCGCACAACTGTTACAAGAGAAAACTCGAAGTGAGTAACTTTCACTGACTTTCCATTTAACCTCATTTTCAGAACAGTTTTTGTGTTAACAACATTTGCTTATAAATTAGCCGATATAGTTCTCGAAAATAAAGCAAACTAAAGCTGATGCTAAGAGAATCGTCACAACGTGGCTAAAAAACTGAGAAGCTATGAAAGTTGATCTCTAAAATTTGAACAAAATGGTAATGTTTACATGTTTTCCACCAAATTTTCTCAAAGTATGGGGATAAAGGGGATAAAATCAGGGTGCCCGGTCTTAAATGTGATTAAGACCGACAATGAGGTCATCACAGAGTTCAGCCTAGGCGGCAACTTCGTATTTATCCCGAATTTCACATCAAGCTAATCATTTTTCTCGGAACATTAAGTTTCTGTAAATGACGTCATACAATTATGTGCACAACATGATGGCGACAGTGCAGAATGATTACTTCATCACAACCCTCTTATCGGCTTAAATTCCATTGTTTCCTGTAATTTGTCACCTGTTGATAAAAGATATTAAGCTTCGTATTAATTACTTTTCCATTGAGTACATGGAAGACGTCATTGTTTTTACGGTAATTAGAGGGCCTATTGCACATAGGGTAAGGGAATGGGAGTGGTGGGGGTAAAAACTTTGGGGTCGATGAACGATGTGAGTGGCTATTTCTTGTGAATTTGATTTTAGGAGTAGCTATTGATCCTGTATATTTACAATGTCCTACAGCTGTAGCTGCCGTCATTGGGCCCTTGTCGATTTTATTTTATTGGTGTGAGGTGATGACTAACACGCGGGCAAACTTATTGCAGGGGCTCTAAACAGGTGACGGTTTACATGAAATACGCACAGGAAGAAAAGTTAAAACTCGCAATTGCACCGTTACTGAACGTACGACAATGGGAGTACTAATCTTTCAAAATCTGCTAAGAAAGAACAGCTGCTCCTCCAAACATTAAAATTATGGGTGAGGTTCGTTTTATAAATATGTAATCGTCTTTACATTTGTAGTCTTCTAATTAAATTTTACCAATCTGTTTCTTCTTTTGGAGTCTAAACTGTTTATCTTTAGTGTATCGACAGTTCAGAAGCTGCAACTTATTTTCTCCTTAATAAAGAATAAGGCTACTGTTCGAGGAGAGTAATGGGAGAAAAAGGCAGATCAAGTCTACCATTATCTCACAGCAATGCAGTATATATATATTTACTGTCTTATGAAAAATGCTTCGTCCCTTAAAGTTTCTTCCTGTCTGCTGCTTTTATTCCTGGTATTTTCAACATATTACCAGCGGAAGTCAATTTCAAAAAATAGTTATAGACCTACCAAAGTTTTTTAATGGACACTCCATTATAAACATTTTCTGGTCGTTTCGTTTAAGTTTTACTTTCTACATCGTATTTTACAAAGCATTTAAAATATAAGATGAAACTGAAAATTAATGACGGAAGATTGCAGTAATCGCTGTGTAATCTTGACAATAGTTTAGTGACGGGTCATATCCAATGTTATTGTTTTGGAAAGATGTGATATTATTTTGATGAAATGGGATCCAGATAAAGGAGGCTAGTGGCAAGATCAACCTTATTAGCGAGCATGATACACTCTTTAAAAATACATTGATTAAATTTAACCAGGATCGGTGTTCTTTTTACTCCAACAAAATCCTGGTTAAGTTTCCTAGTTAAACTCACTGAAAAAATAGTTACTTCAACCAGAATTTGTGTAAGTGTAACTAGGATTTGATTAAGTTTAAACGGGATTTCATGGAAAATTTCAACAGAAGTTATGTTGGAGTAAATAGAACACAAATCCTGGTAAAATTGAAACACGGTGTTTCAAGAGTGTAGGGGCGATGCGCACTGTTTAACAAGTACTGTAACTGGCAGTCACCCTTATTCGACGATACCGGATCGGATTACTATCCAAATTTTGTGAGTTTTAATTAATATGTCCTCCGTCTTTGGTCGTAGAAAACCAAACATTTGCCCACCTGTGTAATTATATGATTGGTATGGGAAAACCACGGAAATGAATTGTAAACTACTTATTTCGTGACGTCACATTGAAAAATAGCTTTTGTCGGACCACGCGTATTCTATAAAAGCTGTCCGAGGATGTGACGTCACGGTAAAATTTGTATTACCTAGAATTTCGTAGTCATGCGATACAATTTACATATCTACACTGGTTGGAAAAATTTTGTTTCTTTTCGACCAAAGATGGAGGAGATATTAATTAAAACTCACAAAAATCGGAGCGAAATCCGATCCGGTAAAGCTGTAGTGTGACCTGGCCTTAATAGCTGAATAAGGAAATGTCGTTCATAGTCTGTGCTGCTAAGTAAAGAAGAAAATAATTGAGAAAGCTTGGCTTGGGTCCGGAATCTCAGCGTAATCTTGTCGATACTGACATGGCCACATGAAGGCTGCAACAGATGACGACGAAGTATAAAGTATAGGGTAAGAGCGAATTTTTACACCTTAAAGGAATATTTGTCTCACCCCAAAGAATACCAATTCTCCTTACATTCTTACTTAAGCACCTCGCACATTGTATGAATTTCATTACCATCAAGATACAATCTCAGTTTATTGTTTCAGGGTGAGTAAAGGAATGTTCATTGTGTATAAACTATTAAATCAAAACACCCCCAGGACAGTTCATGCTGTGTGATGTAAGTTTTGGTTCTCTGAATTGGTTGAATTAGCTGTCAATCAAAGATATGAGCCGATTAAAAATATCTGTTAACCCCCACAAGAATGGTAATTCGGGGTGAGAAAACTGGCCCTTTTAGTCTACACACACTTGGGATCTAGTGTATTTGCGATTAAACTCAGCTATAGAACAAATTTAAAATGCATGCGACGGCTTTGTAGTAGTGAAAGCACGTTTTAAGGCAATCTGTTGAATATGGTACAAATTTAACATGAATTTTCTTAGTTTAATTATGATATTTGGAACGTAGTAGTACATATAAAGGGTGTTCAATGTCTAATTTGGAAGGGACTCACGGAACCATCGATCCATCGAAAATATTGCATGCAAAGTACAGCATCAAGGGGGATGTTCTCTACAACCAAATGAAGTTTCTTTCCTTTGTAACTATGTGTTATTTGGATACAGTCACAATATCTATTTGATACGAAAATTCCTGTAGGCCTACTTTTGGAGACATTAAATTTAAACGTATTTTTCTGATAATTTTTTTGTAACTTGATCATGTATTGTCGACACAACTTGCTCAATCATTCCATAGATATCATCAAAGGTATTTGCTCTATTACCTTTAGCTTGTAACTGTATAGTTCAACCTAGGTAAGGGATAGAGGAATTAACGTATGTTGATAACATAATGAGCTCTATTAGTTGACCTTACCACATACTGGTAGGCTTCATCGGATAACACTTCTGTTTTCAAATCAGAAAGAAACTGTAAATAGAGAAAATAAGGAAAATTTAATGGTTAGCAATGTTTAGGGCTATAGTTTAACAGATGTTTATAACATGGGGTCACGGAGGAGAAAATTTTGATAACAAATGTCACCCTAATGATAATGATAATGATAATGATAATGATAATGATAATGATAATGATAATGATAATGATAATGATAATGATAATGATAATGATAATGATAATGATAATGATAATGATAATAATAATAATAATAATAATAATAATAATAATAATAATAATAATAATAATAATAATAATAATAATAATAATAAAAGCTAGTTAATACTGGCTGGCCATTTTTACTCTCAATGTCCTAGTAGAATGTCATCTCAAAGTTCTTGGGTTCTTTTGAATCGCTTCAGCTACAGCTGTTCTCACTTTTATTATATAACCTATTTTTATACAACACAACAGTTGCTCTGCAGTTTTTGTGACACGGGAATTAAATTTAGCTCGTCTTAAGGATTAAATATAACTATATTTAAAATACATCTATTTTCATATTACCAGAATTCCAAAATAATACTTTCGTAAATTAAAATTGATTATTTTTGTTCTTTTAATGTGCTTTTTATGTGGAAGTTACACTTCCCAACCTTAGATTTAAGCAACACAACTGGTGTATTTTACCCAGTGCCTAGTCATTTGTGTAGTATTTTAACAATCTTTATCTTCAATTTCAATGAGAATTAGTGAAATGCAAGAATTTTGTCTCGGTGGTATACTAATCCGGAATGTAGTGAAATTTCACCAGTATATTTTTACAGGGCATAACTTAGTTATAGACCATCGAAGCTTTTCTACCCTTCCTTTAAAGTGATGATAATATATAACTTTAAATTTGACGACCGTGTTTACTTTTTACAAACGTGATCATAGATTCATTTATGAAACCCATTGCGATACGTTACTGCGGGGCTGATAGCGAGGACTCTGCTCTCACGGGCAACTCATTACCCAAGGTTAAATTCCATTTGAAGCCATTCGCAAATGGTCTAAATGGTTCTGAATGGCATTTTAACGCTGTGTTTTTTGACAGTTCTAAATAGTCCTGAATGGTATTGAATGGTTCCATTTGCAAATGTTCTTCAAATGGTCCGGTATGCAAATTGTCTTTAAATGGAATGAATGGTCCCAAATGGTATTGAATGGTACCATTTGCGAATGGTCTTCAAATGGTCTGGCATGCAAATGGTTTTTGAATGTACAGTAATGACTGAAAGCACTCACAAATGGTCTGTAGATGGTTGATCATGTTATGCATTTCAACAGTTTTGAATAATTTAAACAGGAAAACACCAGCAAATGGTATGCCACTGGTTTCTATGTGCAAGTTCAAGATGGAAAGAACTGTACAGATGCTGTACAAACCAAAAGTAATTAAAACAACAAAACAATTTTACTATAGCAGCAACAGAATGTATAAGTATTATCCCCTATTGGAATTCTGTTTAACTTACATAAAAGTTAAAATGCATAGCACAGATCATGCAGCTGGAAACCCAGTTGAACAATATTACATGTAATGGTTGGGCACTGATACTTACAAGGTACAACATAAATAGTCCATATGAGAACAAGTTCATTCCAAATTCGAAAAGCAATTGGTACTTGGCAAGTTCGTTACAAACTTAAACATATGTAAAAACATTTCATGGTGTCCCAAATCATGTAATAAGCACTCATATGCAAACACAATATAGAAAAAATTTAGCGTTGTAATTCAAATGTAGGGTACACCTTTGTAACAGTAAACTGAAGGAATGAAAAATCATACAGTAGATTTTCTTTCCAAGCAAGAAAAAGTAGAAAAATTATCGAAGAGAATGTTTTGTCCATGGTAAAAAAATAAAGTTCTGCCTTTCAAATTAAAATCAAAGTTTGGTAAAAATATTAAAATGGTCCACCAAGTAATTTATACTGTAAGCACCAGTTATTTCACGTTTGATAATGGGGATTTCCATGGTAAAAGTGTATTTCATGAAATATCAAAGAGTAGGCTCCAGTCTTCCCACATTTCCAAAATAAAACAAAGTTTGGTAACTTTGGTCCATAAAAAAGTATTCTCATGGTTATCCAAGTTGAAAAGTGAGGAGATTTTTTTAAAACAATACCCTTAGAGTTTTCAAACAGGGCATATGAAAGGTCCACGAAGGGGACAATTATTTTTGTTTTCAAATCCAACGGTTGTATTCTTCTTTCGATCCTCTCATTGACTGCTGGGTAAAGGAAATATTCCACGCCAAGGATTCAAATCTTCTTAATTACATCATCCTGACAGTTTAAACAAGACCGTTCAATTTATCAGATTACAATAAACGAGGCACAAAAACTAGGACAACAGCATATCTTTCGTAAATTGGTACTGGTCCATAGCCATCTGTAGCAAATATCTTTTTGAGTGTTGTGGTCAATTCAACGATGCCTCTCATTAGTTGTCCTGTAATTGCTTTAAAATATCTGTATCTGTTCTGTAGTTCTCCAACCTCAGGACTCACTCATTTGCACTCCATGGCAAGAACATCAAAATGTAGCCTACCTGTCATGGATATGTATATAATAATTCAGTAATCAGGACTGCTCATATTATGTGATAACAATAACAGGCTTTGTAGATTCAAACAAGAATATCGCTATTCAAAAGGAAGCAAGCCATAAAAGGTTACCAGGACATTGGTGTCACAGTTCAATAGCAGGATAACTTGTTCAGTCCATGGCTACATGTACGTATGCAGTTAAATTTTCTCACTCACTAAAGTGATTATGATTGACTCTGCTACATGGTACACAGCAGTCCAGACATAAATGAAAAGTATCCAAGACCCACTGACAAATAACTCCATCAGTTGTGCAAGAGACAGTTTCAGTATAATATCATCCTGTTTGTGAAATGAAAAATAAAAGTTTAATAGCATAGAAAAAGTTGTACAACTTACTTGGTACTAAATGGTTAACTGTCCTAAGCAAAAGATATAACTGTCATACTTCTGTCGGTCATATTCTTCCCCTAAAAAGGTAAGACTTGCAGTTATATGAGAATACACCCTGACACCACCTTTCCTCCTAGGTGCTCTGTCCTGTGTGAAACTTAAGCTTTTAAGGTCAAGAGCAGTCCCCCAAAACTTATTTTAAAGCAATAGCTAAGCATCACAATTTTGTTCTTAATTCTCTTCAAAGTATTTTCCATCATATTTTCAGACTTCAATATTGCATATTCTGGATATGCCAAGCAGTAAATGTCAGATTTGAAGGGTAAGTATGTTGCCACATGACTCTAAACGGCCAATCATGAAATAGGGCAGTCTACTACACTACTTAAAGTTAGGTTGACTGCTTTTGTTTAATTACTGACGGTGTCTCTCTTTTTTGGGACTGTGGTAAAGGCCTGCAATCAAATTTCACTACAGGCCATAGGGAGACTTTTTTGAATTCGGAAACGAATTAGCCCTACCTCCACGGTTCCTGAAACCATGGTCATTGAAGTGTTTTTGCAGAGCTTCTCATAGGCTGCAATAGCTAAAACCAGGACATCTGTATCCATGGTACAGAAAACTAGCTCTGCCTCGGGACAACGTTGTGATGCTGCCAGTGCTAAGCATATCATCAGTGTGTCAGTTCCTCATGATTGTTTGTCTCAAACTGCATGTTTCGGTTGCTTCTAGTGTAGCCTGCTTCTGACGTGATGATTAATTTTTAAGAGTTTGCATTATACTTGAGTGTTGCCTCAGAAAGGTAAACTGTCAAATCAGCTTTCGTCTTTTGATGAGATAGGAAACGGCTCATTGGTATATGTTTGATGTTTGTATCATCTGCAATGTGGTATTGAACAGGGTCTTTGCCTAATCGTCGTTTTTCTCTGGTTTTCTGTTTTAAGGAGTCGGACTTGTATGTGTCGAACACCAGGATAATCTCATCGAATTCTGCTGTCAAGGACATGAGACGGTCATTGTAAAGCTGGCCAAGATCCTTGACTGTGGTGATTGTCGCTGGTTATCTCCTGGACGAGCACCATTCCATCAACTACAGCCATTTTGTGACTTGTAGATGGTCTTGGAAAGGGATTTACCGCATCAGCAATATCATCAGCTGTTCTGTTGAGTTTGCTGATTGTGCATCAGTATTATTTTCATTCGTTTCACCAAAGTTCTGGAGGCTATGGATCAGCTTTGACATATCACTACATGGAAGGATGGAGCCATCAGGAGTAAAAAGTGCTCTGGGGATAAGAGTGAACACGTAGTTCGCAATTGCATTCTTCTGATAGATGTCACGGCTTGATTTGGCAAGTACCATTAACAGACCGTACAGGTCTTTCGTTTCTTTCAGAGAGACTGACTGGTCACGGATCTTGACTGTTTGCTTTTGGTTGTCGACATGTACATTTTGTTATGCTGCTTCCTTACTGGTGCCCACAAGCTGACATCTCCATTAATTCGTTCTGCAATGTAATCCACATAGGACTTCTGGCCGGTGTCATCGATATTCAGAATCTGGGGGACATATTCTTGGGGAATATATGCCTGTAAGATGAAGTTGTAGATCTGGTCACCTTCAGCAGCGAATGGGTTGCCATGGCTCAGTATGGCAGTCTTGATCCGGTCAACATTTTCATGCTCTTTTTTGACGGCACTTGGTTGTAAATGATGATGCTTTTGTGGCTTGTCGACAGCAACATCAAATTGCTCTTTGAATTCTCCTGAAAGACGTGACATCTCTGGTGTAGCTAAGAAGAACCGTTGACGAGCGTTGGCATTATTGGAAATGCCAATTAATCCAGAGTGGATCTTCATCTTCCTGTTGAGTTGTTCGCATGGGTGATCTGCTCCAATAGAGACAAATGGGATGGCACTCTTGGTGACAGATATATTCCCGCCTTGAAGTTCACGCCAGGTTCTTGGATGACTTGTCTTCAAGTCATGCATATCTGCGATGTATTTTGGCCATAGACGCTTGTATTTTATTGGATTCATGGCAAAAAATAGCCTGCTCAGTGCCTTCCCTGCTTTCAAATGGAGAACGAGAACGAATTCCTAGATGCCTCGACAAAGTACAAGATGCTTTTAACTCGATGGATGTAGTTCATCAAGGACTTGAGCATTGCATTTGAAGATTTTTCTGCTTCCCACATTTTTAGCTTTTAAAGGACATCTTCGTTGGTGAGAATGTACAATAGCTCGTCTTTGACCATAGTCACAATCTCTGGACTCGTGCTTCTGTCAACTGCTGATTTTTCACAAGCTCCCTGGATCTTATCGGCTGGTTTCAAACACATGGCTTTAAGGTCTGGCTTCTTTATGAAGAATTGCTCCAGAAAAAGTTCATATAGAGCCAAGTAAGTATAGATGTGTGCTTGAAGGGTTCTCTTGTAGGTGGAGCACTTGAGGATCTGACTGGTTGTGGCAGAGCCGTATACATTAGCCTCAATCCATGCATCATCTATCCCGGAGTTTTCTATTGAGGTTCCTAGAGCTCTCAGCGCAACCATCACAGTGTGTAACTCACCCAGTCTGTGGACAACTGCTCTTTTCAGATCAGATCTTGCATCCAGCAACTGCACTGCCTTTTCATACAGGGCCATATCGAATGTTATCACTGTTGGGAATTCTTCACCAACGACCAACGTATTTAGTTCGGATGCTTGCAGGATTACAGTCAGCATCGTAGACCATTCGTGTGAAACTTCTGGCAGCAATGGCAGTGCACCGACGTGGGTTAAAGATTGGCCAACTGATACCAGTGATTTAAATCCTGCCCAGCCTGGGATTTGGCTCGGTTCCCCATTCGTCTTTGTTCTAAAAGAGCACAAGCTATGACCCAGCCTAGATTGGTCAGTTCATAAGATGCAGGAATACCTGTGTTGTCGACCTCAAACGTGTTTGCTCTCCTGTCTGACCAAGTCTTTGGTTTACTGCATGGCTTCATGGGAACATGATACTGAAGAACCAATAGGTTGTGTGCCTCACGAAGTTGCAGACTGGGTGCAATGGTTTCTCCAGTAGCATTTGCCTTTTGATATACAACAGTAATTGTCCCATGTGTGGTTGCTTTCACATCGGCTGTGTCCTCTGCAAAGTCAGTAATGTCAATAGCAAAGAACACAAACGACCCTTTCTTGAGGAATGGTGGCACATAAAGGCCGCTGAACTTTTTTTGTATTTTCTACAACAGCATTGGCAATTGATGTTTCAAGGAGCAGGGAACGACTATAAGGTACACAATAGTATTGAGCGTGAAGGAGTTGCACCAACGTTTTGTTTCTAGTGCTATGGTGAACACCCAGTGCCAACCCTCGAACCTGTGGATTTTCTCGTTCACACTGTGTGCGGAATGTGTGCTGTGCTTGCTTGGGTTTGTGTTTTACCTGCCTTCGGGTCTTGAAAGCATACATTATGTTCTGACTTATGATCATAACGATGGGTCGACTTTCATGCTCCTCATTTCTGTCTGAAGTTTTTCTTCGGGTCCTACCAAAATCCATCGTATCAGGCTGTATAATTCAGTTGCAACATCTTCTTTCGTGCTTGCTACTGTGACTGTGTCGATCTGCTTCTTCTCCTTGGTGAATTCTGTAATGCGTCTGCGTATAAGCTTAGCTGTTTTGTAAAGCATCTTTGTGTTATCCATTTCACGTGCATGTTATAACATCAAGGACGTGTTGACCATGTCTTCCTCGCAGGCTTCAGGGCAATAAAGAAATGAAGATTTCGTCTGTCTTTCTGTCTCACAGAAGTCACACTAGGCAACTCTGATAGCAGCTTGTTCTTCAGCCATTTTCGGGTGTGCTTTTTTGCTTTATCACTACCACCCAGCATCGATATGTATAATGTCTCGATGGCATCCATGGGGAGATATGCTTTGTTTTGAGTTTGGATGTCTACAATATTGATCAACTCAATCAAGCATGACATCTGCAGTGGTAGGTCTGCCGTCGCTGGTCTGGCTAGGTTTCTAACATCATCCCGGAGGACACGAAACACATGATTCGTCCAGCATTGCTTGTGATATTTCACGTCGATTGCATGGGCATCACTTGGTGAGAGTGCATTGTTTAACCTAGACATCACCACCGGGTCTTGGGTAATTTGGATCGCTTGCTTAAGAGCATTCCCAGTGTTTCCGGTTCGAACAGTGAAGAGACGCTGACCATCATCCACTTGACAGAAGAAGCATCGATCTTTCGACAAAGGTTTTGTTGCTGATCGTGTGTATGTTGTTGATGTGGCTGGTGTGTTTACTTCCATTTCTGAGCTAGTTCTCTTATGGCCACGTTTTTTTGACAGCATACGTTCCCGTAGACATGGAATGTTCAAAGCGTTCTCTCAGTTCAGGTCTTCGTCGAGAGCGGACGTGTTTTCACGGAGCTCTCGTCGATCATTGCATTGAATTGCTCTGTGCCTTGTTGTACTGTGCTATACTATACTATATTGCTGTCATACTATTTGTAGTGTCGGGTGTGGTCTCCTTTAGGAACAGGTGCTTGGTCGTGCTCGTTTTCAAGCACGCCCAGTCTATCCTTGTGCTATTGTGTTGAGTTCCCTTACGTTTCCCCTGTACATAAGTTTTGCGTTTGGGTGCTGAAGTTTTTGCTATTGTCGCTGGGTGGCCTTGCGCCACAACCATTCGCTGCTATGCCCGGAGGTCGGGATAGCACGATTGTTAAGTTAGAGTTTCAGTCAGGGGCGAGTGTTCCTCCCCCGCAAGTGTTTTCGTTACTAAAGAATAGAGGTGTGGACATAAAAGAAATTGAAATGTTGCAGGCACTTGCTGCCCGCAACACGTACGACCTTAAGTTCAGGTCTGATGCCGCCCGTGTGAAAGGCGTGTCCTGCTTGAAGGGGGCACATGGACTCACTGTCACTCCATACGATCGCTCTGTGGTAGTGACGGTGCTGTACCTGAACTTCGAGGTCGAGCAGCGCCTGGCTGCGAGGGTTCTGGGCCAGTACGGAACTGTCTCAGACATGCGAATGTGTTTTCTGTTTGATTTGGCAGTCTGTAAATAGTTTTGCGTTTATGTTTTTGCCCGATCCGGTTTCAGTTTTGTTTTTGTTTTGTATGTGCCGTTTCAATGCACTTAAAAAGCACAATCTGTGTTTACACTGAAGGTGAATTAAAAGGCATTCTTAATGGCAAGCGGCAGTTCCGTATGGAACTGTAGAGGGACACCCCATCCTTCCTGTTTATTGGGGGTTCCAAGGCCCACGTAAGGTATTTTGGGCAGCCCCGCACGTGTTTTAAGTGTTCTAAAGAGGGTCACGAGGCCAAGTCGTGTCCCAACAAACGTTGCGGCAGGTGCCTGTTGCTGGGGCACGACAGGGCAGATTGCCCCAACGAGGTGCGGTGTAATATTTGCAGGGAGGATGGGCATGTATCTGGTGCGTGTCCCACATCGTACTCTGCCCGTGCCGGTGCAGGTGTGGGGCGGGCACCGGAGGCATCGCAGCCGGGACCGGAATATTCCACCCAGGAATTGGAGGAGGCAGCCAATGAAGTGGAACAAGATTTTCTCGTCTGCAAACAACGTGAGGCGGGTACTGGATCTCCCAAGGCAGACTCTCCACCATCGTCACAATTACCCCCCATGGAGGCTGATGTGACAACAGTTGTGGAGGACCTCCACCTGTCCTCCGATTCTGATTCTATTAATGAGATGTCAGATGATGGAGAGCCTGCCTCTGAGCCTCCTCCAAAGGATCCACCATCGGGGGAGGGCTGGTTTGACTTGTGTGGGACTTCTGTGCCAGAATCCCCACTGAAGAGGTCGGCCCCAGGTGAGGTGTCAGACTGTGGGGGCAATGCGGAGCCCATACCCAAGAATCCGCAGAGCAAAAAGGTCAAGTCCCAGGCAGACACGTAGCGAATGCCCTATCATGGCCGATTACCTGTCTCTCTTGACCCTAAATGTTAATGGCTTGAGGGACAGTCGGAAGCGATCCAGAATTTTTCAGTTTTGTAAATCACTGGGTGTGGACTTCGTTTTTCTCCAGGAGACCCATATTGTAAATGAGGATAATGTCCACACCTGGTCCTTCGAATGGGGTGGGGGTTTGTATGCTTCCTTTGGTTCCCCGACGTCTTGTGGTTCAGTTATTTTACTTTCGCCTAGGTGGTCCACCCTGGTCGAAAAAGTTGATTCTGATCACGAGGGTCGGTTGGTGTGCGTAACAATAAAGCACCCATGTGGAAGCTTCCTTATGTGTAACGTTTACGCACCCAATCGGCCTTCAGATAGAAGGAACTTTTTCATGACCCTGCCATCCTTCGTTCCTGGCAGTGCCCCTTGTATCCTGGCTGGAGATTTTAACCGTGTCCCTGACGTACAGCTCGACCGTAAGTCCTCTTGTGTGTCTTCGGGCTGTAGCGTTGGCATGGCGGAACTGGACATGTTTACAAAGAATCACGACATGGTTGACATTTGGAGAGTGCAACATCCCGGTTTGTCCGTGTTCACTTGGCACCGCCCTGATGGCACGGACGCGTCAAGGTTGGACCGGGTGTACTCTCCCTTGGCCTTGTCTCCGAGTGATTGCGAAGTTGTGGCATGTCCAGTTTCGGATCATGATGCAGTTACTGTCTCCTTCCAACCCCCTGAGTCATGGCCTTCAGGGAGGGGATTCTGGAAAATGAATACAGATATCTTAACGGAGGCTGAATATAAAGAACAACTGAAAGCCAGGTACGAAGGGTGGCGAACACTGAGGCCGGCCTTTTCAACGGATTTAGAATGGTGGGATGAAGTTAAGTCTCGCATCAAACGTTTTCCACAGCTCGCGTACACTGCGTGGAGGCGGAGGAAAAGCCAACCATCAAATTTTACCAAGACGTCACAAAGTATGCAATTGATCGCCGTATTAGAGCAGTCCGTGACGTCCACGGTACGGTACAGAAGGACCCCCTCGACATTGTCGAAGTGTATCAGAACTTTTATAAACAGCTTTACACCCAGGCAGATGCAGATGGGGTCCTTCAAAAGTCCCTTTTAGATAATATTGATAAGTTCCCCTCTACGGAGCAGAACAATGAACTTGGTTTCCCCTTGACTGTCGACGAGCTCTGGAAGGCGGTGACGAAAATGAAGGACGGAAAGTCGCCAGGGTCGGACGGTATCCCGGTAGAATTCTACAAACGCTATTGGGGTATCGTTGGACATGATCTCCGGGATGTATTTACCTCTGCCTTCCTTGCTGGTTCGTTAAGCCCCTCGCAGCGCACAGGTGTAATAACTTTGTTACCCAAGTCTGGAGACCCCCTTGAACCGAAAAACAAGCGACCAATAACGTTGTTAAATGTAGACTTTAAGATCCTGGCGAAAGCCCTTTGCAACCGGCTGGGTACTGTTATGCCGGATCTTGTAGGGTCCTTTCAGACGTGTGCGGTGCGGGGACACAGTATTCAGCAGAACCTCTGGTTGGTGCGGGACCTAGTAGAGTATGTAATGGACCGTGATCTTCCATGTACGCTTATCTCCCTCGATCAGGAGAAGGCCTTTGACATGGTTGATCACGGATTCCTCTTCAAAGTCTTAAAGAAGTTTTGTCTGAACTCTTTCTTTCTTAAATGGATCGTTTATTGTATAATAATGTATATAGTCGTGTTATTGTCAATGGCATACCGTCGGACCCCTTTAGAGTACAACGTGGGGTACGGCAGGGATGCCCCCTGTCACCTATACTCTATGTATTGTTTAGTGAATCGCTTGCGAGAGCCCTCCATGAAGACCCTTTGTTTCGACCTTTTAATATTCCTGGTGGAGCCACAGTCAAGTGCCTTCAGTATGCTGATGATGTCACGTGTGTAGTCTCTGACCTAGCTTCCTTCAGGGCCCTGTCTGACATCCTGTCTACCTTTCAAAGAGCGACTGGTGCCAGACTGAACCCCGCCAAGACAAAAGGACTCCGTCTGGGTAAGTGGCGGTGGAAACAACTGCCCTTCGTGGCATCTTGGGTTGACGATGCCATGAAAATCAATGGTATATGGTTTGGTTACGGCTCACCTGAGTCACTTACCTGGAACGAAAAGATGGACCTAGCGGAAGCTAGGATGACAAACTATGGGGAGCGCTACATTAGTCTAATGGGGAAAGTAACAGTTATTAATCGTTTCATTTACCCTCTCTTGTGGTACCCGGGCACTGTTCTGGTTGCCCCAGTGGGTGCCCTTGTGCGACTTGAGAGGGCCGTATTTAAGTTCTTATGGTCAGGGAAAACGGAGCTGGTCAGAAGAAAGGTTGTGTACCAGGAACTTAGACGTGGGGGCCTAGGCCTTGTGCATTTTCCCTCAAAGCTCCGTTTTCTCCTGGCAAAGTGTGTGTTTAGTGCTGTTGACAGTGAGATGCCCTTTGCGTATTTTGTCCGTTATTGGGGGGGGGGGGGGGTTGTCATTACGTGGGTTCTTTCCCTCCCTGTTTCGTAATAGTATGCCCTACAGCGGGAGATCCTCAAAGACATATTGTCACCTGAGGGATACTCTCCGTATGATGTCAACTGTAGGGGAGGTTTCGCAGTCCGGCGCGGGGGACCTGTACCGGGCCATTTTTGATTACTTGGCTGGCCAGGTCCACCCAAGCGATTATGCCTTACAGCCGGAAGTGTGGACCGTAGTGCACAGCAAGTCACTAGACTACCGCCGGCGGGACTTGCTGTGGCGAATTGCACATGATGCCATTGTAACCAATCTCAAGCGCCTTCGGTGGCGTCTTGGAGATGGCATATGCCCCCGCGCTGGGTGTACAAAGTGGGAGAGTGTGCCCCATGTGTTTTGGCATTGTGGTTTTGTGGCTCTCCTCTGGGAGTGGTTTCAAGTCCTGGCTGACCGGCTAACGCTTTGCAACACTTGGGCGGTCAGCCAGGACTATGCATTGTATGGTCTATCGCCACCACCACCACCATGCAATGCAAGTATTCGTGGCATACTTACCTTTGTTTCGGCCTCCATTAAGCTGGCTGTTTGGAGAGACCGATGTAATATTGTTTTTAGGGGTGAAGGGAGGCCTGCCAACGTCGTGTTGGCGTCGGTAAAGACGGAAATCAAACTGAGGGTCGAGGCCGACTTTGTTCGTTTGCCGGGGTCCACGTTCGGCAGACGTTGGGGACCAATTGTTTCGGTGCGGGCGGGGCGGGTTATAGTTAATTTGTAATTAATTCTGTTTCCTCAGGGGTCGTTTTGTACATATTTTTTCTTTGTTTGGTAATGTGTAAATAGGTGAGTTTGTAAATAGTCCTGGGTTGGGGTGGGTTTTGTAAATTATCGTCACAAAATCTTTCTTTGCGTCCGTAATGGTATGAATTCTGTACATAGTTCAAGTTATGTTTTGTCCCGTCTGGTCTGAGTTGTGTTATTCGTTCTCCGTGCCCGTTTCTATGTACGTAAAAAGCACGTTCTCTGGCGCGCTGTAAAGATACCTTATTAGTGGCATCAGAATAGCAGCTCCGATGCCATGTTGATTTTGCTTCAAGCATCGATTGTTTTGTGCAGTCCTTGAAACGTGTTTGGATAGCAACATATTCTCCATCCTGTAGGTTGGCCCTGTCAGCCACCATGTCCAGTAACTTCTTGTAGGATCCTATCCTGGGGTAAGAACAAGTGGCCCTTTGTTAATGTTTTTCTCAAGGCAAATGATGCATAGTTTCTGCTCTACAGACTCCGTAGACATGCCCAAAGAAAAATTGTTTTCTTCGTGATCTTCACTCATGATGGGTTATGCACTGAAAAGGCACAAGAACAACCCCCATAAACACCTCCACCACAACAGTTAATATGTAAAAACAATGTACTAACCTTTACGCTCTCGCAACTACATAAACAATAGGCCGGAATTGATGTAATCCAGATTTATTCCTGGTTTAGATTGATACTTTTAATGAACAGTTTTATTTCCAAAGGAGAATGATACATCCTCTTTCAAATGTATTTAATGATTTGGGGTTAAGTTTGTTTGCAAATTAGTTAATTAGCTCAATCATTTTATTTAATTAGCACATCACAAAAGGGTATAAAAAATATAACAGCATACAGCTATAAGACTATGATTTGAATAGATTCACATTTACATACAGTCACCAATTTGGGATTTCAAACATTCGAATGTTAACAAAAATCAGAAACAGTTCAATTGTCTGTCGAGAGACGAGCATACAACTTCTTTTCTCACTGGTATTAATGAATACCCGTACCCCACCTCACAATTTGTCATATTTTCCTCATCCCAAATAAGACCAGCCCTTGAAATGACATCTTGACTTTCAATAACCCATTAATTTACGGAACAAAGCTCAGATTAATACACTGTACAACCAACCGAGGCAGCTGCAAATGTGTAGAATTCTAAAGCTAATGTCGTGCATTTAGTTCACAGTATGACCGAGATCCACCCAAATTGACCAAATCAATTGCCCCCTTTAACCTTATACATCTACCAAACAGTGGTGATCAGCAACTTGAACTTAATTGCTTAAACCTTATGATATTAAGAAAGTTTTGACGCTTCTTAAACCCTTAGAAAGGTGTCCAAAACGTGAATCTACGATCCTTTCTAGTCCTTTAAAAGTTTGAATTCAAGACACTGTACTAGTGCACATTACTGTATAGATGTCTCCTTCTCAGGGTACCAGCTCAAAACGTAAAACTTATAAGCATCCAAAATTTTGTAGATTGCATTTGCTTCATAAAAAACTTTCGAGGCATGTGTAAAACACTCAAACTTAGCCCTGTCAAATGTATTTGAACTCTTTTCTCCAGGGGTGTCTTCGTACGATACCTTTTCCTTCGGAATCGGCTGCTGAACTATCCTAACAAGGTTCTGTATAATATTACGGAGCCTAGCCTAGTCTCATGAACAAACTTGTACTAAGAGGCATGCAGTTGCCAATATGGTTGAGAATGGGTAGGTGCTTGATGGCGACTTGCATGCAGTAGATCTGCACAGCGCGGGACTATGATCTATGCAAATTGAAAATAAGCACGTAAAACTTACTGAATCTACAATTTTGAGCCTCATTAAAAGCCTGAAATTTTAAACATTTTAGGAGTATACGTTTATACCGTTAGACCTAAATGTAAGGCGACCACACGCGGCGTCACGGCGGAAGCTTGACCGTAGCTTCTAGGCCTAGCTATTTTACTCGACCATTGCCGTAAACAGGGATTGTACTAAGGCAATGGCCGCCGTTGAATTCAAGGTCTGAATCTGATCATGCAATTTTAAACATTTTGTTCTCCAGATGCATCAAAATTGAGCCTTGAAACTTCATCTAAATCTGAATCAAAGTCCAGATTTTTTAGAAAAGGTTATCAATTTACAGCTTCCTTTTTACTGCCAAATAGTTTAACTATGAGCCAGATAAAAATCAATCACTAAATGTGAAAAACAATAATAGTAAATTCAAATATGACATGATGGTAATGTTTACTATATACGTTACCGTTACGTTATCCTATATAACGCTAGGCTGTGCAGCACCCGACCCAAAGCAAAAGTGACCGTTAGGTTATAACCACATGCACCGACATCAGAGTATTCACAATTTGTTCTTCTTTACTGCTTTAGGAATAAAATAGCTGTTCCTTTTTTTATATGCATCTTAGTAAAGAATTCTTACCGGTAATATGGCGAAAACATTTGAAACATCTGAGTGAAATCAGTTCATGGGTCCGGTACCAGTAGAATGTTGCTAAACAGGCCCATGGTGTTGCCACTCTAACAAAACATCTTTTTTTGAAAACAGCTTAAAATTGTGTAAGAAAAAAAAACAAGCCGACGGGTATATTCTTTCAGTTTTGGATTAAATATTTTAATTTTTTGCCGTCATTTTGCTACTTTTTTTTTTTAATTTATTGGGTCCGCAGCCAGCTTGTTATTTGGGGGGGGGGGGGTAGGTGTTGTGACGGGGGAAAGTGTTGTGATTGGGGGCATAGGCCTTAGAACTTTCTCCTAGTGCCCGGTGTACTAGTTTCAATTTTCATTTAGTGGAGCAGAAATTTTTTTGGGTGGGATTGCCCGGAAATCCCCCGCGGGGTGGGCGGGGGGCTACGAGCCCGTCACCCTCCTCAAAAGGAAAGAATTGTAATAGTAAGAAATCTGATTATGCCAAATATGGATTCCTTGTACCTAAAAACATAGACTTGGTATATTTTATAAGGGTAACTAGAGGTAGAAATATAGCAAAATATGTCTTTTTATGGCAGCCATTTTGAAAATCCAAAATAGCGGCCATGCAGGTTTCAGCGCAAATGTAAACATTGATTCTCAGATTCTCCATGTAATAACGATTCCAAAAATGTTTAGGTTACTTAATCTACAATGATTGCCAACGAAAAAACAGTGAACCTGACTAGTAATTCTATAAATATATCTACTTTGTAAATCTAGGAGGGCGCCCTTGTCCGTTTACGTATTCCTATAGAAAAAGTGCGTAGAAACGTTACGGCGAAACTTATATTTCGCCCCCCCCCCCCCAATTTTTCCCCCTAAGCCCCAAGGTCGACTTTTCAACAACAACTTTCCCCCTTAGTGCCGAATTAGTGAAATTATATATATATATATATATATATATATATATATATATATATATATATATATATATATATATATATATATATATGTTTATTGAAAAGGTTGCAATAAGTTCTTACAACATAGCTTTACAGAACTGTTTCGTAAGGGCCAAAAATGTAGGTTCTCACTCCTCAGAAGCCTGAAGTAGATCTGGAATGATGTCATTAATGTTAAATACGTATGTGTTCACTGCCTTTGAGCGTGTCCGTTTTAAAGCACGTGTTCGTTCCGTGTTCATTGTGAACAGGCAAGTGCGGTGTACAGCGAGCCAAGATACATTACCTATTAGAATAATTACACAGTAGATGTTTTTTCCTGTGTCTACAAGAGCTTATTAGTTCGTTTCTTTTATTTAGAGTTGCTAAGGAACATTTCTTTCATTATAGCAAAAAGTAAAAACTGGTTAAATAAGATCATATACTTTAGCTTTCAGGACCACCGGTCCCTTCCTCAGAAACGTGTTTAGACAACTAAAAGGTTAAACGAAAAATAGACACTGTAAAACGGATAAAAAGGCAAAAAGCACATACCAGTAGTCTAAAATCAAACCCAACCCAATACAATAGCTAAAATGTAAAAATTAGACACCTACAAAGGAGATAAAGGCTAAGTAGAAGCAGGAGGCATAAAAGGGGATAAAAAAGGCGGCTACAGTCTACGAGCACTCCGTTTTTATGCTTGACAGTTAAAACCGTCACTAATGTTGAGGCCCTTTGGGTAGACACAATCCAAATTCAAAATCCACTCTCTCTCCTTTTTATCCAAAAGATTATCCCTTTCAGAATTACGAGAAGAATGCACTACATCTAAAATTTGAAAATGGAACTTGGTAAGGGAATGTGCCTTGAGATGCTTATAAAGCTCTGTGCAATGTTTAAAATCAAAACCACCCTTAACACATTTTAAAAAATCTGACTTACGAGCATTCATACGGATTCCTAAGTGATTGGGTTGACCCACATACTGATAATTACAAGTCGGACAAAAGATACAATAAATTACTTATTTAGCATCACAAGAAATGTTCAAATTTCTGCACTTGAACTTCCTACCAGAAGATGTACTGACAATAAAATTATTACAATTTAGTAGACCGCACAACTGACAGGGTTTGGTCTTGTTCTTATTACAAGGTGCGCATGGGGTCCCCCGACTGGGAGGGATTTTAAGTGTAGCCCGGACTAATAATTTTTTTAAGATTTGGGGGGGGGGGGTAACGGAAGCTAACAACAGGGGGTGAGGAATAACACGCCTCATTAGTGAAGAACAATGGAGAAGAGCCATATTTTTAAGTAAAATAACGCTAATATCAGGTAACCCCAGATGGTAGTCAACAATAAAGTAAACCTTGTATTCCTCTTCAGTACTGGCTGGGGAGATGGGGGCGTTGGTAAAATTGGAACGGGCTCTTTTAATCTGCTGCATAACTTTACGGCGATTATAGCCGCGTTTTACAAAGTATGTGGCAAGATCATTGTAACGACGAACTGCAGTTTGAGGGTTAGAACAGATTCTAAAAATCCTCATAGTTTGACTATAAGCGAGACTACGCTTACACTCTAAAATCAAAAGAGTGAACTTAGTCACTCTTTGATCGAGTGAAAAGTGTAAATTCGCTCCATTAGAGGGATAATTCACTCCAAGAGGAGTGAAGTTCCCTCCAAAAAAAGAGTAAAGTTCACTCTAAAAAGAGTGAAATTCACTAGAGGAAGAGGGAAAATTCACTCTTCCTCGAGTGCCTGCAATGATCGCTCTTTTTTTAAGAGCGATCATCGTGGGCACTCCATCAAGAGTGAAACTTCGCTCGTTTTAAGGGAATTTCACTCTTTTTGGAGGGAACTTACCTCCTCTTGGAGTGAATTATCACTCTTATGGAGTGAATTTACATTTTTCACTCGATCAAAGAGTGAATAATAAGTTCACTCTTTTGATTTTAGAGTTTAATATTACCATGATGACAACTGTTAGACAAAAGAAATTGATGGGTGTCGGTCGGCTTAATAAAAAGTTCAGTGCTGATTAAATCCACCTCATTTTTAACAATAGTTACATCCAAAAAGTGAACAGTAGAAAAAATAAAAAGTGAACTTTAAGTTGGGGTGCTGAGAATTAAGAACCTCCATAAACTCGAGAAGCTTACCAGACCCCGCAGTCCAAACAACAAAGATATCATCAATAAACATGAGCCACACGTCTGGTTTATAAGGAAAGGACGCACGCGCTTGTTCCTCAAAGAGGGGGCATAAGAGGGGGCCATTTTAGTACTTTGGCGGAACGCGAGGGTTTTAAAAAGAACTCTCCATTAAATTCAAAGACATTATTGTTTACGACAAAATGAGCCATTTTACACACACCATTAACATCCTGAGTTGGGAGGTGTCTATGGCTCAAGAAACTCCGAAGAGCCTCGAGCCCATCCTTATGAGGAATACTGGAGTAGAGAGAAACCACATATATGGTAGCAATGTCTTTGGGAAGGGGACCAAGCTTGCGTAACTTATCAAGAAAGTCCATTGTATCCCTGACATAAGAAGGAGTAGTAGGCAAAAGGGTTTTTCAAAAAAAAAATCAACTTATTCTCTGTAGCAGAACCACACTCAGAAATAACGGGCCTCCCGGGAACCCAATTTTTGTGGATCTTAGGTAAAAGATAGAACCGGACAGCTCTAGAATCAGTGGGGGTAGCAAACTCACACATTTTCAGAAATAGCTTTCAGGCTGACCAAAGACTAAAGCATCAAGGATGCTTCATTTTAACCATTGCTAATAAAACTACTGTCATCCCTTTTATATATACAGAATCATCACCCAAATGACGATAGCCTTCTTTAACATACCTTTCTTTGTCCATAATGACAACCCCTGAACTTTCGTCAGCTTCCTTTATTACCAGTTCACTGTTATTTCGTAATTCTGTAATAATGGAACGTTTATTAGAGGATAATTTTCTGAAAAAAAAAAACTGCTTCATGGCGCTTCCAATAATTCTTTTTCAACCACATCGATGAAGGCGTCAAGATGTTTGTCTCTGTTAGTTGGAGGAGTCCAGGGTGACTCTTTACGAAATTTTAAGTCACTGTCATCAGTGGAAGTTTCCCTGTCGTGGAAGTACTCACCTAAGCGTAACGAAAGTCCAAACCTCGATATACTTTCTTTGAGGGCGAGACGGTCAACATGAGAGGGCACCGGAGCAAACGTTAAGCCTTTCGCAAGAATATCCAACTGGGCAAACGACAGCTCTTTAAAAGACAGATTAATAACTGTTCAATATTTGTCTCCCCTCAAAGTAACCGGTCCTATGCCTTCTGAGGCAACCCGAACATTTTTCTACCGGCTGAATTCTTGATTCTCCCAGGAGTGAATAAGTCGGGCCATCAGGAACACCCCCGGTTACTCTGGTACTGTGATTATCAAAAACTGTATTCAACTCAGAAAATGGGCTGGGGTCATTTACATGATTAGCCGAATCGAAAGAATCATCCTAATCAACAACTATATCGGAACTGGACAATGCTGAATCCTCGTTACGACTTTTAAGTCTGGATGAACGCCCTATGTTCTTAACAAAGTGGCAATTTCAGTCAACATTAGTCCATTTAATATTAAGAACTGGTAGACTCGCTTTGTTAACAACAGATTCCGAAAATTCGGGGTGTAAATCGTACCCAGTGGCTCCTTTTTGAGGCGAAAGCCCACAGTGTCTATCCGTAAAACCCGACCCAGTGTTATCAAGCGAGGCTGAGGATACGGAAGGGATGGAAGATGAGAGTCCCTCATCCCACCAGTCAAGGGTCCTCAGGTCCGTTGAACGATGTCTAGGTAACAAAGGATCACGTTTGAACTTGAGCAATTTAGATTGTTTTTAAGTACGGATAGAACCCATATGACTAGTTATAGAATCCACTTCATGTTTAAGTTCGAAGTACACAGTTAAACCGTTCCCATCAATAACGTCATTACTTAACTTCTCAATAGCAGACTCACAGTTACGCAACTGTACTAACCTTTCAGACATTGTAAAATTCAAAAGTTCAAGAGATCCCCGAAACAATGCTTTATTGCAAAGGCTAATGAAGCGTGTTATTCCTCATCCCCCTATTGTTAGCTTCCGTCAACGCAATCTAAAAAAATTGCTCGTGCTCGTTTTCCACTGTGTTGGCCTGATTTTCTTCCGGACCTAGTTTTTTCCTTTTGTCCGACCATGTCCAATTTTTACGTGCACCTTTTCACCCAGGACGCCCTTTTTCTTTTTTGATTTGTGTTTCATCCTTCTCACTCAGGTTTTCTGACAGTCACTTTTGTCCGGTTCCGTTTTAACAGCGATCGCTCCGGATTTGATGTTTGTCGTGTCCAATTGTTACTGTTGGTTTGCTCATTGTGGTTTTTGCCACCTGAAGGTATATACCCGTAACGTCGTGAAGTATATATATATATATATATATATATATATATATATATATATATATATATATATATATATATATATATATATATATATATATATATATATATATATATATATATATATATATATATATATATATATATATATATCGAATACTGCGTAGCACAGGTTAAGTATGAAGGTAAACAGATTGGAATGATAAAAAGTGCTAAAATTCGGAAGAAAGCTCCGCAACGTTTCGGGTATGTACCCTTCATCAGGCGGCAAATTAATAACTCATCAAAAAAAAACGATATTCAAAAGAAACAACAAACGCGTGCCGATACAACTCGATCGGCGCGTGTAAAAAGGCCAAGCACCTACGTCAACGCGTTGTGTGTCTTGTTATGTCCCCATCAACTCCTTACAATCGTTTCTTAGAAAAACGATTGTAAGGAGCTGATGGGGACATAACAAGACACACAACGCGTTGACGTACGTTGACGCCATGTACGCGACAGACCCGGGTTCAAGTCCTGGTCGTGACTTAATTTTCTCTCTGAATTTATTTCTTATTTTCCCTTGTTCATTAGGGCTAATGCCAATGCTTGGGACTAATTTCAATTTCAAAATCGAACTTTAACACTCCTTTCGACCTATATATATATATATATATATATATATATATATATATATATATATATATATATATATATATATATATATATATATACATATACATATTAACCTTTACATATAAATCAAGAATGGATGCCAGTTGCTACCAGTGGTTTTTCCTTCTACGGTTCTTCAGGCAACTAACGCGTAAATTTACTACTTATGACAAGGTAAGTATTTTTTCTTCTTACTACGGTTGGGTGGCTTTTTTGTTGAATGCCTGCAAGTCGAGACGATTTTAGTTCTTTTGTTTAGGAGGTTTTTGTGGGCATTGTTAGTGATGGCGAGATTCTCCTCAGTGTACAAATTACATTGGCCAGACGAATTTACCAGCGTATTACTTTTTTGACAATGGACCAAGAGATGTTGTATTCTTCTTTGTTGTTCTTAATGCCCCAGATGAACTTTGAGAGTTCAGTTTCGTTAGTATTGGAGATATGGCTGAAAGATTTGGTATGATTGTAATAGCGGGATTTAAAGCTCCCACCGGTCATGCCAATATAAGTGAAGATGTCATTGCCTTTTGTGAACCTGGGCTTTTTAGACAATGGCTTCAGCAAGACAGTCCCCATTTAGGGGACAGGTGTTGTTCTTGAGGCAATAACACCTTTTTTGTGGGGGTAGGGTATTGATATTGTTTAGGACTTTTGAATTGTGGCTTTGAATAATAGATTTAACATTTTTCATTATGCAATAACTTACTTTAATATTGTGTTTGTTGAAATTCTTATGGAGCGCGTGGGGTTGGGGGAAATGCTTGGCTACAAGTCTAAAAAATATTTTGCAAACGTTTATTTTGACTGTTTTGGAAAATGGAGGGGGGGGGGGGTTGAACCAGATTATATTTCTGGATCGGTTCTTTCGGTTTCTTTGGCCGGTGGCTTGGAGCCCGGTGAATTTCAGACGGTATCGATAACCGCTGGACTCGGGCGCATTTTGGTATTCTCCGCTCGTTGCATTAAAGGCAGCCTCATCATAAGAGAGCTCTGACAGACGTTTGTTAGTGGCTTCCGGGATGTTCCGGATTACATGGGCCGGGTGATCAGAATGCGTGTTGATAAACATGGGCTGGTCATTCGGCTTACGAAAGGGACGGAATGAAGCAGAAGTAAGATTAAATGTAATATGTAGATAATTTACAACTTTCAGATTATTTTGAATTGTTATTTTAAGTCTAAGATTTGTGAAAATATCGATAAAGTTTTTTCCGGATACGGTCTGCCTGCGGGCCTGAAGGCGACTTTAGTATGGCGAGACCGTCGTCTCTATAATACCCGACATCCTGTGCTGGAAGCGTTTTGCCGATTTGGTGAAGGATCAATAAACCCACCAGTTGACATACTTCCGCACCATCAGGACTGCCCATTGTCACGTCGAATGCCGTAGGGTTTCCATTGTTCCCAGTTTTTAACCAAGTGGAGCCATTGTTGAAAAATAGGGATTGTCTGGCATGCGTGATGTTTCTGAGGTCGAGGTCACTGATGTCGGTGGGCTCTCGGGCCCAGTTAATAGAGTTTGTGAGGAGTTTATAAGATATGGTTGGATAAAAATCGGCAATATCGAACACCATGGATGAGTGTGAGGGCTTGTTCGTGGCTGATTTGAACCACCTGATGACAGAGTTGGTACTTCTCCACTGGTTGGCATGGGCGGTGCTGCGTAACTGGTCATTAATCCTATCCAGGATTCTCTTACTCACTTTACCCATATCCAGTTTGGCTGGATTTATGAATCTACAAGGAGTATTCTGTGGGAAGTTGGGCTTATGGTCTTTGAAAGTTATATTAGCTTGTTTACTGTCCATAGGTGAGACTCTGTCTTCTATGTCGAGTTCTGACGCAATATCCATCATTTCAGTGTCGATGTGGTCTACTAGGGAAGAGTCCGCCAATCGATAATCTTTGGTTATATTATCCCGCAGGATTTTCTTGTATAGGTCGGGCTCCGTGGTATACAAGTTTCTGGTTTTATCGGCAAAAACCAATACTTTGTTTGACGTGCCTATATTCCGGATGTCCCTCTTTAGTGAAGGCTGGAAATGGTTGGGAGTATTGAATTCTCCGCAAGTTCAATTTCGAATGCTTTCATTTCCTCGATTTAAGGGGGCTGCGTTTGGATTTTAAGTCCATAGTATTCACACTGCACATATTTATTGTCATCACTTTCCTTTTTGAAAACGAACGGCATCCACCCGCAGGCAGACCGTATCCGGAAAAACGTTTTCGATATTTTCACAAATCTTGGACTTATAATAACAATTCAAACTCTTGGTCCATTGTCAAAAAAGTAATACGCTGGTAAATTCGTCTGGCCAATGTAATTTGTGTATTGAGGAGAAACTCGCCATCACTAACAATGCCCACAAAAACCTCCTTAACGAAAGAACTGAAATCAACTACTTGCAGGCATTCAACTAAAAAGCCACCCAACCGTAGTAAGAAGAAAAAATACTTACCTTGTCATAAGAAGTAAATTTAAGCGTTAGTTGCCTAAGGAACCGTACAGGGGAAACCACTGGTAGCAACTCGCATCCATTCTTGATTTAAATGTGTATTTGCTCTGTATCGAATCATGCTTTAAATCGAGCACTTTTTTACCAATGTGGAGAACTATCGTATAAAGCTGCGGAGCACTGTGAAAATGTGTAGGTCGAAAAGAGGGAGTAAAAAGTGCTTAAATGTTTGCGGAAAGCTCCACGACGTTTCGGGTATAAACCCTTCATCAGGTGGCAAAAACCAAACTGAACAACCAACAGTAACAATTGGACACGACAAACATCAAATCCGAAGCGATCACTGTAAAAACAGAACCGGACGAAAAAACTGTCAGAAAACATGAGTGCGAAGGATGAAACACAAATCAAAAAAAAGAAAAAAGAGCGTCCTGGATGTAAAAGTGCACGTAAAAGTGGAACATGGTAAGAAAAAATGACAAAAGTAGACAAAAACTAGCCCCCCCCCCCCCAAAAAAAAAATAATAAGGCCTATACATTAAAAACCAGCACGAACGGGTAAGTGTAAAAGGAGTAAAAACTGGTTAAAAAAAGGGGTGAATATTACAAAAGGTCAATTCTGACGTTAAAGCCGTGTGGAGCGAGAGTACCTATCATGAGACTAGACATTCTCGCTCCACAAACAAACAAGAACTAAACTAAATTGGGATTGATAGATATAAGACTGCCTTGCAACATAATGTCACTTACCTCCCAATGATAAGACTGCAGGTTCAGTAGATACCAAATGCCGGTAGGAACCCAGGTGACTGTAATAAATAACGATCAAGATAACATAACACAATAACAATTAATGCTATGTTATAATGGCAGGGGGCATTTTTTTTCTTTTTTTAGTTGGAGTTAATTAGTTTTACCTTTAAGCGGGTAATGAAATAGACAAGCTTTGAAAATTTGTTATCAGGTAAGATTGTAAACTTCAGACAGAGGGTTGTTACTTCGAGTTTCGATAATGAAGTGAAATATAAAAAGTCGAGAGCAATTTTCATTCAGTTTCATGAATATCCATTGACCACCTCTAACTTGTACCCACGCCTATATCAAATCTTGCAAAATAAAGAACATCGCTGTATAAGCTGGCAGCTGTTTGGACAGTTCCCTGGTATACCAAACCTAATGGAAATTGTTCATCACTTTATCTCAGTGGGAAGTATTACACAAAAAATAAAACAAATGCAGCACTCACAAATATCATTCTAAGCTTCATGTGATGGTACATACATCACATCAAAATTAAATAAGTGTGGTCACATATAATCTTGGAACAAAATTGACAAACAGGACCGTTTTCCCTGCAAGATTAACACACTTGAAACATTGTATAGAGGCTGGAAGCCCCCATTACTTTATTATCATCACATTACGAAGTAGGGTAAAATGTGTTGCCCTTACAAAAATTCCCAGTACATTTCCTGTGGGAATCCTGTAGGAAAAACACATTTCCTATAGAGAGTAAGCCATTTCCAGTAGGAAATTTAAGATTCCTACAGGAATTTCAATTTTCCTATGTAGGAATTTGCTATTTCCTACGTAGGAAAGACCATTTCCTGTAGGAATCGTCGAATTCCTACAGGAATTTCAACTTTCCTACCTAGGAATAGGAGAGTCTATTCCTAATACACTGACCATTGCATTCATTGCCACATGGAAGGAAGTCCATTGTCATTGGTCAGTAAAGCCAACTGAGTCACAACAAAGAGCTTTTCAAATCTGTCCTTTGTATGTGTTTTGTGCTCTGTAAAGCTATGGACTTGACCATATGTTGTAATATGCAGTACAATGTATTGCTTCAGTGCAGTAACAGGCTTCAGGGCTTCAAGCAGCAAATAATGTTAAGTGGTTCTAGCAATGTTCAGAATATTACTGTTGCTTACATGGTGGACACTCATGGATAATCTGAGAAACACATTTGCTTAGGACTGTGCAGTACAGATATATCCATGCACTAGTTCAGGTCATGGCATATTCTGATTCTTGATATCGAACATTTCTTTTGGATAAGAAGCTGGGATAACTGCAGTTATCTGGACATATCAACAAGTGAATACCCTGGTTGTAGCTTATTTTTAACTGCATTGCTCTGTCTGAAAAGGCCATAACAAACACAGGTAACATGTTCTTTTTTTCCTTTTATTTCAAAGTTTTGGAGATAATTTAGCTACGTTCCTTTTAATCGGATCAAAGGCATTGAGCGCAGCAATTAATCATGGAGTTCTAGATATTCATTTATCATCCTTTCATAAAGCCTATACCACGTATTTCCGTGGAGGATTGGTGACCTGTTTCATTAATTGGAAAATGCCTGCAACTACAGCCATGACACTATCGCCTATGTACAAGTCCCCAGCAATCAGCACCGTGATGCTCATAGCCTCAAATGTTTATTTATGAACAAAGATGCAAAAGACACCCCACAATATAAATGGAATGACCCATGTGGGAAGTGATTACCTATGAAGGAAAGCAATTTCCTATGCGGGAAGCATTTCTTACAGGAAATTTGATTTCCTACAGGAAGGTACCCAAAATCCTACACATTTCCTACATACCAATTTCCTGTAGGAAATCATGTGGGGAATTTTTGTAAGGGTACTAGCAAAGGAGTGAGTGAATTAGTTAGTTGGTTAGTTAGTTAGTAAGTTAGTTAGTTACCTAGCGAGCTAGTTAGCTATTCAGCTAGTTAGTTAGCTAGCTTGCTAGCTAGCTCGGGTTTAAGGCCCAATTTCCAAGCTATTGGTTCAAGTCGAGCCGGCCACGGCCTTTTTTCCAGGTGTGGCTTACTGACTTGTTTTCCCTACTCCATTGCCTATGCGGAGCATCACGCACAGCGCACACAGCTAAGGAAGAAACACATTTTCTACTGCAGACCTTTACACCAACTCAAAAACGTGTTTACGAATACACGTTTTGCTAAAATTTGTTTGTAAACACGTTACTATGCTTAAACAAGCGTCTAATACCGAAATATTTTGTAAGTTAAACATGCGTAACGAATAAGGATTCAGTTGTTAATCGCTAAACTAAAATAAATCAGTGGTGTAGGAAGCAATTTGAAAGTGAGGGTGGAGCAATTTTTTGACTATGCACTTAACCCTACCCTATTGACCAAAAGGTACATTTTTATGCTAAATTTTTCGCTTTTTTCTACCTGGAAGAACGATTTTTTTTTTTTTTAAATAAAAAATTTTATGCTATAAGTCTCTCTTTTTTTTTCAAATGAAACTGGGCACTAAAGAATGTAAAATTCTTCGTTTTCCAGGAACGCTTCAGTAGACAACAACTCCAGTATATACATGGATAACATTTTAATTCTTGAAGTTACTAAAGAATCCATCTACTCCCAGACTATTCAACTGACAGGGTTGAAAGGTAACTGATGAAAGGTATATATGAGAACACTTCCGGTAGGCAAATTATTCCTTGCCTGAAGCGTTGTCCACAAGACTATTTAAGCCGTCAGTTGGGGTGGCAAAAATCGGACCTTAGACAGTCGAAAATCACATTTCTCAACCTTGAAAGTAGTAGCCAAGCAGCAGGGAGTAAACATATTTCTGCAGGGGAAAAAGGCAAGCACCCAAGTTTTTCGAGTTTTCTCCAAAGTGTAAATACCACTGTATTAGGGAAGCAATTGGGTCGAGCGAAGCGAGCAGAAATTTTTGTCTTTTTGAAACAAATATGTGTGGCTATGGAGAATTTATTACACACTATTTTTGATGCTGAGTTTCTTGTATAGGGAAATTTACAAAGTTGGGGGATTACTGATCGCAGAATCTGCACTTCATATGTTGGCAAATCTGAGAATTATTGCTGGGTGATCGACTGAAGAAGTTGCTAAATATGATGTTTTCTTGAAGGTTTGCGAACTGAAACTCTCCAATAAAATTATAAAAGTTTCCGAAACTTTAATGTTTATTTCAGACAAACTATTTCAAAGTCTACAGCTTATATTGGAGA
Source organism: Holothuria scabra (assembly GCA_037179385.1). NCBI lineage: Eukaryota > Metazoa > Echinodermata > Holothuroidea > Aspidochirotida > Holothuriidae > Holothuria > Holothuria scabra. Next base: position 15,807,465 of record CM074179.1, read on the forward strand.
AAATTTTGAATTTGAGCCCGCTTCCTTCGCCTATGAAATGAATGTTGAACTAATAAACACGATTTTAGGGCACATTACATTTCCTTCTTTACATACGATCAACCTACCTCGTTGTCTGTGTGTAATCATGTTTGGTTGTAATGTTTAAGACATAAAATGTGGGTCAACTAGAAGTTGTAAGACACACACAGTGTCATGTGTACAAAACTCACACAACGTAAACTGAAATCTACACTCTGTTTTCAATCTCAACCCTTGTTTGACACAGTATTAAATGCGTCGTATTGTAACGCTCGAAACATATAATTGTTTGTAAGAGTAATACCATTTAATAATATTGTGAACGTGTCACCCCTATTACGAAGAAGCACATGTACACTGTAAAATAAATAAATAAATAATGTAGAGGATGACTTCATTACTAGTCAAGACATAAGTAATATTTACATAACGGAACATTTTGTCCCAAAGCGATCATTGCTTTTTCACTGCTTGCTGCATCATGACAACCTTTTGTGTGGTTTTTACGCTTGACCGCACGCACCACGGCAGCACATCATTCTCCACTGTAATTTAATCGGAGGAGTCCATTTAGGAGCCGTACGAGAAGTATTATTTTTTGCTCAATATATGATGTTAGACGGTTTAGACTATTCGTTTCTAAGCTCATTGTACAACATTATACATCTCTGATGAAAGGCTAAAACGGGATATGGGCAACGAAAAAGCACAACATTTCTCTAGGTCTGTGCAAGTGAAACTGTATCTGTTTGAAAGCCTGCTTGTGACGTCACAGGATCGTTGACCAATTCGGCCAAAGAACAAAGCAACCGCGGCTCGATCGCCAAACCAAGATTTTTTTTTTTTTTTTACTTTTGAAAAAGGCGTAATATTCCCGTTGGTTAAAGTGGATTGAAACCGGAGCACGGTGAAGATGAATATTCATACTTTTAGCATACGTTTGAAATAGATTTTTAGGACCATGCTAACAAATGTTAGGTGAATTTAAGCGGAGAAAAACGTTCAAAATCGTACTCTTTGGAAGAGCATTTTGGAAGAACTCTTTGAAAAACATTGAGAATTATATTTTTCATTGAAAATTGGCGCACCCTTCCAGCCATTGTATCGAGATAATAAACCCGTTTGAACTAGATTGGTACCTTCCGATTGGATCATTTGAGAGACCAATATGTATCAATAACAACTCCTGCGACACACAGTTAAGGAGACGGCTCTGATTGAATGATCACGATGTTCCGTTATGTTAACTCTAAATAGATTTTTAACAGTGAAGTGAAGTTAAATAAAATGCATGTTTTGCATCTGAATATTTACATCATATGAGTACAATCCAATTTTATTTCTTTCATCTAGTGATTTTTGTTCTTTTTGATTTAAATGAAAACGTTTATCTTTAACAGAAATGCCTTTAGAATACTTTTGTATTGTAGTGACCTCTCTGATTATTGGTTGTACCATTTTATATTTAATAAGATATAGATACAAAGATAGTGATATCTCCCTGGATACGATTTTATAAAATACCCAAAGCTGGAAACTTAATTAAAACATTGTAAAAAAAAAAGCTTATGGGGTGATTAATAATTACGAACAATGAATGAAATATATGTATTTTACAGTCTTTTAGCCCAACTGAACCAAGTCTAACTAAATTGCATTTCAAGACCAATTTTTGTTTTTCATGTGGTAAATTTAAATTTAATATGAAATCTGAAACAAAGATTAATGCAAATTTGTACTAATTTTACTTTAAATACCTGGACTTTATTTGCAATGTTTAGAATTCATATATTATGCAAAACACATTAGTTACCACTCTTTTGATAATTCAACGTATATATAATTTATTTCCATAACACAGTATAATAGATTGTATATTACCTTTAACGTTTCTTGATCTTAGAACAGAAACAGACTCAGCCTGGACGAGTGGTGGCAGCAGACACTTCCAGAACCTGATTGAAGAAAGATGACTCAGTGAGGGGTCCAGTATATTATACATTTATACAAGATATTTAATAACGTAAATGAAAATGTAATTATGCTTTTAACTTCATATTCGCTAACATCGGATTAAACCATAGTTTTCCTAGTTAACATATTAACTTTTGTGTTCTCGGTATAAAAGTTTCAAAATCTTATAAAAAAGACTAAACAAATTGCATTTTTCTTCGCCTACACGAGTGATGTAGTTACATGCGACATCTTTTCGCTTTATTTCACAGTAAGCTAAAATATTGAAGAATACACACTGTTGTATATCATAACCTATCAATGAGAAGGCCAACGTCATGTTCCTTATTATCAAACTTTGTATTGTTTTTATTTCACAGTTGAGTTCTTACACCTGGTATACTTTCTCTTTTTTATTAGCTGTCTATATTTACAGTTGTTTTTTTTTTTTATAAAGATCATTTGAAGTTCAGTGTCTTGTTCTGTCGAAAGTGTGCTTTTAAGTACATGTGTTAAGCCCTGCAGTAATCTAGCACCACGGGCAGAATAACTGAATGTTTCCTGCACAGTGTTTCAAAAAGTAAGAATACTCTGTCCTGTTTCATTTGCAAACTTGGAAAGGAGATAATGTAATCGCTAAATTACTAGAAAACCCTGTGCACTTATGGAAGGTATTTTTCTTTTGATCTCATCGTTCCTTGAGGAGGATGAGATATTGTAGTCACATTGCCTATGGGGCTATATATGGCAATGCCAGCTTCAATCGCAATGGTTACCATGGTAACGGTAAATTTTCCCAATTTACTAGTCTCAAGGTCTAACCTATGGTGAGGTACACCGGGGTGACTGAAAGTCCAGGGCTGAGAGAGGGGTCAAAACCTGTCCGTGTGTGTGTGCGTGTTTTCCTAATATCTTGTAAACGTCTGAGCCGGTTTTCTTCAAACTTAGTAAGATGGTACCTCAGGTAGAGCAATTGCATTTTAATACACAACCGAAAGTGAAGGTCAAAGATTACAGGTCAAAGGTCAAATTTAGTGAACTCAACTTTTCTGTTATATTTCCAAAACGAAACATTCTCCTGACACGAAACTTCACACATATGATGATTGCATCCAGTTCTGCCAAAATATGTGGTTACCATAGCAACAGACGTCAAAGGTCAAGTGGTAGAGTGGAAAAAAATTTCTCAAATGATAATTTGATCGTAAAACAACCTTTTTGTCCATTAAACTCCTGTTAATGGGGTGAACCGATTCTTTTCAAAATTGGTAGGTGGGTACCCCAGGGTGGAACTTATGTTTCCCAGACTCTCGGAAGTTAAGGTCAAACGTCAGAGGTCAAAGATCACATTTTCCAAAAGACCACTTTTTACTATTTTGTACTAAAACTTCAAAAGAAAACCCTCATTTTACATGAAACTTTACAAGTATAATAGGGTAGACTAGTTCTAACAAAATATAATGTTTTGATGACAACCAAGGTCAAAGGTCTCGTGACAGGGGGTCAAATACTTTTTTGTATTTACTTTAACTCTTAACGGAAGCATCCAACAAATCTGAAAGATTCATTGAAATATCCTAGGCATGACAAGTTGAACCGATATGTGTGGTTATTATGACAACCAAGGACATAGTTCCATTACAGATTGCCAAAGAATAAAGTGGGCATGACACGGCCCCCAAAATTTTTGTGTATTGCAAGATTAGATACAGTATTTTACAAATATCATCTCACACCCCATTAAAATCCGTACAATTCGGCATAATTAATATTCGAAGGAAAAACGTTCAAAATCCAATTTCGAGAAATGCCGCAACAGTTCACCTGACTTTTAGGACGCAATTCGCGGCACAAACCCCGCCCTACGGCGCGCATCTAGATGTGGAACCAATGTAACGCTCGGTAGAGTTATCTTATCTTAGCAACCTCATGAAAACGATTGCATCACAATACAGAATCCAACATACAGAGCGAAAGGCGCGGACCATGGTGGGGATTCGGAGCAAATCATTGGCCAATATTGGCGGTTCGGGCGCGATAAAGAACAGCTATTAACATGTAGGGACAGAACACAACAATCGCGTCCCCACTACGAGCGCGTCTTTACTGTATGAGCTGTTTGGGGAAGATGCTATTGCGAATACTAAGCAGTAACCGTCCAATGTACAATTTATAATGTAGTTAGTGGCCACGCTCAATGCTATCGCAGCACCGGTGTTTGCAATTATGTATACGCTAACACGCGTTACCATGCACATGATTCGGTGATTGTGAGCTCTCTGGTACAGTGTTGCTCACCGTACCTCCAATGACGTCACCATTTTGAGAAGCGTTCACATGCGTTTTTTCGCTCTCGATTTTCAAATGGGCTGAGTCTGGCCTGTAACTGGGAAATCAAAACGTCGTATTTCGGTATTTATGAACATAATTTAGTAGGGAAAACATTCACTTTATGTCAAGGTGTACCCAAAGAACAGTTACCGAGAAACTTACTTTGGCCGTGTCTTGCCCACTTAAATGTTTTGTAACTAGCCTATTTTTCATCACTTAATATAAATAAGCTAGAGTGAGCCTCAGGACTAGGTTAGTACTTCGTAGTAGCAGTCTCGTCTTCACAACTCAGAATTTTTTTTTCACTAGCTTGTATGCTGCAGTGAGATTTTTAAGTTCCTGCTCGCACTTCACTTTGATACCCCTTATATCTAGAGTGTTCTCATATGGTATATGCAGACAGTTGTTTTCACTACAAAGTTGCTGTAACTGTTAGGCCTAGTAGTATGAAAGTTAAAGTCTAACCTAGGGTTAGAATTGAAATCTGAAGCTGGTTAACGGTTTGTAGGCTAGGTCTGGGGCTTAGGCATGGCTAAACCTACGCCATTCATAGGCCTGAGTTATAACCTAAGATATGAAACTGTGGGTGACTAACATTAGGTTACGCATAGGGCCTACCAATCTTACATATTAGTGCCCTTAAAACTTGGCAGTTCTGAAGCATCGCCAAAAAAAAAAAAAAAAAAAAAACGTACGTGACAATTCCTTTGCCACGGGCTAGGATTCGCCACAGGCCAGTATGCAGAAAAGGTTTGTGCGCCGGCCGGAAATCTTCTAACCCACGCGTTCAACAAGGCGCACACGCCCATTTTTTTTTCAATTGAGACGCACTTGATGTGCATATCAGCTCGACACACATGAAGTTTGCCGTCCCGTCAAAATGGAGAATACGCCCAACTAGCGCCTGAATGATAGCAATTACGCACTTGTCTAAAGCGTTCCCGAAAGCGTCTTACTTGTATAATCGTTGCGTCCATATCCGTATCAGTTTAGTGTAACAGCCAAGATCGCTGTTATTTTTTTTTCATAGTGTTGCAAGGGGATAACAAAAATCTTAACAAATAAATTTGTTCCAAAGTTTTAGAAAAGCCTATTAAATTAAAAGGGCAAGCGTTACAAAGATTGAGTAGCCTATTCCTCCAGTTCTTTTATAATCCGGTGTCAGAATTTAAAGGGCCAAACCTCTCACCCAAACTACAGTTTTGGTACCTGGGTACCGAAATTCTCAATTGGTTCAGCTCTTTGACTGACAGCTACTTCAAACAATGCAGAGCGCCAAAGCTTATATTACCCAGCATGTTCGGAACTAAGAGTGTTTTGATTGTATAAACTGAGTTTTTCCATACCCACCCTAAAGCAATAAACTGAGATTGTGTCTGGATGAGGATGAGTTTCAGGCAATTATGGGAGAGGCTTCAGTAAGAAGGTTAGGAGAATTGGTACTGTTTGGGGTGAGAGAGGTGGGCCTTTAAATATCCAAATGATGTTTGTGGGGAATAAGGGGTGCGCCTATAGTTCTCAGAACTTGATTGGTCTGTGCCATATTCTTTCCCCTCGCTATCTTACGAAAAAACTTCCTTTCCTTGGGACGAAAAAAAATCGCTTCCCTTGGACTTCAAATAGGAATTTCAAAAGATTGTGGCATGGAGTTTTAGTATGGTAATTTTTGTCAATGACATTCTACTTTAGCATAAAAACAGCACAGATAAAACTTCTAGCACATATATAGTTCAAGTTATGTAACCAACTTGCGCAAATGTTATCGAGGAGATATGCATCTCCGTGGATTGCCCTCTTCTTCTTTTTTGTTTTATAAAAGAATGGTTTTAAAAGCAAGCTTCCCGAATTCAGAAGACTGATTCAACTTATTTTAACACTCGCAGATGCTAGTTTAACCTTTATTTTAATATTTGATTCACTTGATTCATTAATAACAATACATATAATCAAATAGAACAAAGAAGTCAAATTAGTTAACCAGCAAAAAGAAGATATTTCAGCTTGTGCGTGACTGTACCGGTTATCGTTGTCTGCCATCTACTATAATTAAGTTTCATTTTTTACTTCCTTCACATATAAAAGCTGTATTATGACAAGCTTTTTATATCACTTGCATGTACTCCATTTATTGTAAGGGAGGAAAAATTTTTTTCTAGGTAAAATTATTAATAGATTTTACGTGTCAGTTATATTGAAAAACAAATAAAAACGACTTTTGAACAAAATTCAAGTCTCTGTGTATTTCAGTTTAAGATTCAAAACTTTTCCCCTTTCAGTTTTAATTTTTTATGAAAGTTTATTATTTAGTAAGACTCAGTCTAAGCCTCCGAAAATAATAATTTTCAAATAAAACGATCTTTTTCACCACGGTATTACCTCGTTGTACTTATTGATAAGTGGCTGCTGATGTTGTTATAATTTGCAAATAATTTTTTATTTTATTTGAGGAGGCACAGGTTTTTTTAACTGTGCACGGTGTAGTTTTTGTTCAATTTTTACATCCCTATTTTAGAATTGCCTACTTATTGCTGACATTAACGTAATCATAAACTGTCTATACTAGCCTTGGGAAAGTTCAGAAGAAGGTTGTAAGGTTGCAACAGGGTTTGGTATTTTTCCTTAAGTTTGCATTAAAAAGCGATGCATGGTTCTCAAGATATGAACACGTAAATTGTTTACATTTTCAACAAAAATGAACTCGTAGCAAGCATATATGACATCATATCCTCACTCTGGTGCACTCTCTTTTGTTTTCCTCTGAAATTAACAGTAGACTTTCTCCTCAACAATCCCATACTATTCAAATGTGATTGCAAAAGTGTCATGAGAACTTTACAAACTTTGCATCCCCTACAGGGAGTTCCTATTCCCATTTACTTCAAGGTCAACACAACAGTCTGATAAAACAAAGGGACAAAGCATTCCTTGTCACTGTGAGAAGGTAATATCAGCTCTGCTGCCTCTCAAATTCACTTTGGAACACAAATCTACTCACTTCATTTACTAATATCTTGAGAAATACATGCCCAATTTGAATGAAATTTCCACCACACTTATACATTTGGTTCTTCTTTTCCATGTGAAAATTGAATTTTTGCTTAAACTTCCCCCTTTAACAACGGCCATAATATTAAACAAATCCAAATATTGATTTACATCAATAAAAAAAAACCCGTAAAGCTCATTATTCATTACCTTTCTTAGTTTTCAATTTTTCTATAAAGTTTAGAAATGGAACGTCTCGATATTTAAAAATGACATCGTATTTATGTTAAAATTAAAAATGCATCTTTGTCTTTTTTTTTGTCAAAAATGATTTAATGTAGGTCTAGCTAAATGACACAAGCAAAATATTATCTTCATTTAACCTGACGTGCATGATTTTTTCTTTCATAAATGTACTTTTTGGTGTATTTTTTTTTTTTATTGTTTTCAGTAAATATTGTTACACTTTAAAATGCAGTCTTTAATTTAACAAAAGTGATCAATATTTTTAGTAAAATATTTGATTCTTGATATAAACCAACCTGAAATATTTATTAAGGGCATACATTTAATAATTTTTAATTCAGGTTGTCAATTTTATTTCTCTAGTTGATTGCCCCTGAAGTATCTATTGAATTTAGTTAACGAACTTTATTTTCACACGAATTGCAAATATGTTTTTACCCTTTAAAAAAACAGTGTAATATATCACCTCTCACCTTTCGAATTTTTAATTTTAAATGAATAACATTAAGACAATAAAAATCTTCATATTCATATTTCTATTTTATTCATGATGTACAAAAGGTTGTACCCAAGATTTTGTTTCATCTATGTCTATCTAAACAGACCCGACTGAAACAAAGTAGCTATATAGGTATTGCTATAGGATATCCTGGAATAAAATATCATTTTGTACACTATATTAAAAACCCTTTGTGCCGAACCGTCAGTCCTGCTAAAATAACCTGTGGAAGACGTTTTTATGTATGACACCAATTCAGGGGCGTCGGTTTGATTTTCAAAGGGGGGGGGCATTTAGCCTATTTTTTTTTCTCCTGCCCTGGAACGGTGTCTACAGCGGCGTAGCTATACATTTTTGCGGGGGGGGGGGGGGTGAGCAAGCATCCAAATTTTACGATTTCTTTTTTTCATAGTGGGAACACCACTGTTATAGGGAGGGACGTAATTTTTTCGCTTTTCAGAAATATGAAAATATGGAGCTTGTATTGCAGAAAAGTTTAGATTCTAGGTTTCCTGTAAGAAAATTTGAAAAGTTCGGGGATTACTGAAGACTTTGCAGAGAGACTGCCCATGTAACTAATACACTGGGTGTCTAAGATAAGGGGGCCTAGATGCAAAATGGTGCTATATGTTTCAATATGTAGAATAACTAGGAAAACTTCAAAGCTTTCAAAACATGGTCTTGAAAGTGTGGGTAATTACCTCAATGGTTTACGGTCAATGTGAATTTAAATACTGGGTGCACTGTATAAGTAATTAGAATAAAAAAAAAGTTGTGATGGTTTGCGTAGGCTTATGCAAAATGTTATAGTTGGGAACCATTTGTAATGAAAATGGTAAAATGGACCCATTCCTAAATGTTGTGCTCCTTCATAACCACACCTGCTGGCCGAGGCACACGAACAATCGACATTATCATAGAGACCAATGGATTATGTGAGTATGTTTGATATGCAACTGAAAAAAGGACACTAATGAGATTACAAGCGCTCGGAGCGCGCTAAAATATTAGCTATTTGCAAAGTAAACATGTGGAATTATATGTACAGAAAATCGATTGTATTCAGTAGAAGACACATTTGATTACCTACACGTATAGTATTTTTGGTAGTATCTTACTTTGAGTTTAAGGCCACAAAAAGTTGGGGAGGGGGGGGGGGGACTTTAACGTTGGTGTCCACTCCAACCAAAATAATGGGGGGGGGGGGGCATTTCCCCCTTGTCCACTGCAAATCGACGCCCCTGAACCAATTTATTTCTTACAGTCTTTGTTATATTACTTACATTTTAATTACAATACTTACCACAGTTCCTTCAACGCCAGACACTTTGATGAATACTGTAAGATGCCTGTAAATTCTTTTGATGTTATTGCTCTTTCTTTCTGCCATATCGTTAGCTTGCTGAGTGTAGTAAGGACTGGTATGGAGAGACTGGATTTTAACTGGAGATGATTCCCGCCACGCAGGTCTACTGTACTGTAGCAGTTGCGTAGATACACACATGAAATGGGAATCTGTAAAGTAAAATAAAACAGAGGATTGGATTAAAGGAAAAAATACTAGACATCTTTAGTGAATTTAAGAAAAGAAATTTAGAGTAAATCATGACAACATTTTATGTTGAGCGTGTGCAGAGTAGAGCCATTTAGAGCAGTAACCTTTGACCAATGTATACGCCAGTAAATGATTTAAGTTAGTAAAAACATTGAAAAACAAGAAAATTTGTTTTATCTTTTCTGCCATAAAATTCCTTTCATATATAAGCTCCAGTAATTCACATATATAATATACGTTAAAGGTAGTGTGACATGTTAGCAAAATGATATGACTTCACTTTTCTAAGGAAACAATCCGTTGGAATTATTTCAATATCTTTTACGGTTCTCCAGATAAACTTCCTCACAGTTCAAAAATTCCTGAAGAAACTTCTTGTCAATGCAAAAATAATGACGTTGAGCGTTGCGTAGTGCTGAATCATTTTTTGTTGTTAACCCTTATGTAAATTATCACTTCATTGCTCATCAGATATTTTGGATTCGGTAATGAATTTTGATCATATGAAGGGCAGACATATGAAGACCCTCATTATTCTAATAATGGTCTACGAAAGACGAAAAAAAAATGCGAAAGTATTAAATTTTCTTCAAAACAAGCTTCGGATTTTTCCATTTTTGCGCTTCGCGCGCCTGTAATTCTGCCTGTTGCGCCCCATCGGGACCTAACTACCTTTGTCTTGGCTTCGAAATACTGCGTCATCCCCCGTCAGAAAAATTTTTTGACCCCTGAATGAAATTCGTTAACGATGTTTTCGGAACATCAAGAAAAATACAATTAAATCTGTGATAATTCTCAAGCTAGTCCGAATTATGAACTTTGTATGGGCATATTTACACGGGGCAGCCATAGAGTTGTGAGCGGCGTGGTCTCTAACCAAAATGAATGACGGCTGAAATATGGTTTCGTATCGACTTCTTCTGTTGATGGACAAATATCGGGCCTTTTGCAAACATACCAAATTTTCCAGAATAACTTCGTTTAATTGATCATTCTCAAAACGCTTTTGAAATGTAGCGGCAAATCCTACGATTTAAAACTATTGACTCTCATATTGTATCAAAAGATTGCTTTCTTGTTGCAACGTTGCTAAATAACGCAAAATGTTTGGGACCAATGATATCCACGGGTCAATTGCCATAGTTCAGAGACGAGCAGCCTATTGAAATGGGAGCAATGCCCTTCCTAAGCAGTTTCAGGAGAGCATGTCCCATCCAATCACATTAAATGCCTCTCTTGATTCCTAGCTACCAATATCTCCTCGATTTCCATCAATCAAAACTGAATTATGATATGCTCCCAAGAGGATTGATTACATAACTTCAAAGGAAATCTCTGCACTAATTCTACTTTTATCAGAAAGCTTTCCCGAGCTTTCGCCAGCGTAATAACTCCACTTTGAAATCCAATGTACAGACGCCTATTTCGTAGCAGTGTTGTAGTGCTCGAGACCGGTTTTCCCTGATCTCGGACCCTTGCGGTCTCGAGAATTGTCCTGGTGTAGCTTCGAGACCGGCCAAAAAAATTGTTGTTTTATTTTTTGTTCAAATAAGATGTCTAAAAATAAAATTATTGAATATTACGTACTTTGTAAGATGTATAGATAAATTTACTTATGTATTTATTCATTTTTTAAGTTAGTGCGTTTTTGTCCAATGTTATCCTATGATGCAAATCAATAAATTTAATCTTACCCCACCAGTGAAGTACCCGGGGAGGGGGGGGGGGGGCATTGGGCCATGCCACCTCACAGAAGGTAGCATATGTGACACCAGATTGCATATAAGGATACAAACTTTTACAAAAAATTTCAGGAGGGGAAGGTTACATCCCTTAGGCTCGTTCTTCCGCCAGTAAAGACATACGAAAAATTGGCAAGGGAATGGAGGATGTTCAGGTGCGGTGATCAATAGTCTTACATTTATCGTGCAACATGTGTTAGATGGAAAACCTTTACCCTTTACCGTTGTTTGGGTCCTTTTGGACGCATACGGAGAGCGCAGCTGTCACCCATCTTTACTGATTCACGCGGAGCTCGAAATTGCGAGTAGCTACCCGAAAATTCGGCCACAACAATGAGAGGGACAATAGTTTAAGGTTACGGGGTCAATAACTACGGAAGCTGAGGCGGGGCGTGCAACGTCCGTTTTTCCGCCCACTCCCGAGGCGCGCAAATATGCCCCGATTGGAGCACAACGGTTAAGGGTTAAAGTCGGGACATACACAATTGCATTAGTTCACCGGATCTTGACTTTAGCCAAGAGTTGCAATAGGGAAACATCATATTTTACATTCCGTTGTAGTTTCCCCTTGCAGATTAAATACCATTTTATCTAATGTTATGGTACGTTTTGTGTTAAGTTTCTGATCTCTTACTCTTAGCAAATTGCTGGTTTTTTATTACTGCAAAGGAAGGCTACAAATAAAGACTACTTAGAGACATCTATCTGAGGAGTAGACATTTTTCAAAATTTTCTTTTCTCTCCACACCAACTGATGGTGGCGCTCAACTAAGACAGTACTGTATTTTTGGTAGAGTTCCTTTTTACGTGCATACAAATACAAAAAAAAAAAAAAAAAACCGACATGCTCCCTTCAGTCCCGTGCCTTTAAACCCATCGCTGATGCTCTTTTATTTTGACTCCTAAAAGTATGAAAATTTGAAAGCAAATTTTACTTAGAAAAGGTACCGGTAGCATACATGGAATCTGATTGCATGTAACGACAAAAAATGTTCAGTTTTATCCCATTCACCACACAATTTCATTTTCTGGACTATTCCTGTAGAATAAAATATACCGCACTACTTTGTAATAAAGCTCCTTAAAAAGGCCAAGTATTTCCAAAGGGGAAACTCATAGACTGACTTGACTTTTCAAAAACGCCAACTGCTTTGAAAAGGGGCTAATCATTGAAGAAAAAAGTATTTATGTGATGAGCCCACACACTCCATCTGCAGGGGCTTAAAGGCCCAAATCTCTCACCAATTTTCCTAACTTTCTTATTAGAGCCCATCCCACAATTGTCTAAAATTCATCCTCTTCCAGTCGCAATCTCAGTTAACTGTTTCAGGGCGACTAAAAAAAGGGCAATGTGTAGAAATCAAAACACTCACTGTACAGTTAATGCTGTGTAATATAAACTTTAATACTCTGCATTGTTTGAACTAACTGTCAATCAAAGAACTGGGCCAGTAGGTAATTTCTGTAGACTACGAGGGTAACTGTAGTTTGGGGTGAGAGGACAGGCCCTTTATCATTATTCTGTGAGTTAAGACCTGTAGACCTCACTGGCTATGATTTGATGGGCAGGGCCACCTGGGTGGTACTGGACGGGGACCGGGTAGGGGTCTACCACCCCACAGATTGCCATTATATTCCCGAATCGGGCAGACTTAGGTTCCTCAGTGGAGCAGAGATTATGATGGAGTCGGAAAAGTCACCTCCCCAGTGAGGAAGAGTTCTGTACGATAATGATGGCCACATGAGAGAAAAAAAAACTTGGATTAGTGTTTAAAAGTTATCAATTCTATGTTTTGTCGGACAACTGGAAGCTCCCTGTTTTGGCTTATGACCATAACCATAACGGACTATTTTTCTTAAGGGCGTTGACCTTTCTCACTTTTCCAGATACCCAACAAGAACCCACGCAACCTCAGAACCCTTTAGCCGGGAACGTACGCCTTGCCGATCGAGCTGCGTGAGCAGAACCGAAGGACCGGTTGAATTAATTCAGGTACCGAGCGAGACGCACACACACACACACACACAAACACACACACCTACACACATATATATATATATATATATATATATAAATAAATAAGCAAATATCTTACTATCATATATATGTATATATATATATGACAGTAAGTTCCGTGGGTTGGTATATTAATATAAATAAATAAGCAAATATCACTTGCCCCCATTTCATGGGTGAGAGTGCCTCCAGTACCAACATAATACAAAAGCGTTGTCCAATATTTCGAGGTCCTACCTCTTCCTCGGAGACTTGAGTAATAATACAAAGTACACTCTACTACGTAAACTCGTTTAAAATGCCCAAATCTTTGTTCAGACCCCTGGTATGTGTTTTTAAGGATAAAATTACAAAAAATCTGATCAGCTTTTCGTTGATCGTCGTCCATACCAAGAAATCTATCATTTACTGCCAGACTCTTCGTTACAAAAGAATTTGTTCTGACAGTGATGATTTGAACATGAAACTTAATGATCTTACAAAGCAATTCATGCTAAGGGGATACCCTCTTAAATTCATTAGAACGAATATGGAGAGAGCCAACAAAGTATCAAGGCAAGACCTTTTGAAATACAAAAAGGCCACCCCTCCTGAACGGATTCCCTTCACCACCAATTTCCATCCTATCGTGAGGGGTCTTTTTCAGAACTTTAGATCCCTGTGGAGAATTCTTCAAAATGACGTCGAATTAGAGGGCGCCTTCAATAATGGACCTCTCCTGTCTTTCAGACAGCCCCCTAACCTAAGAAAGATTTTCGTAAGCAACAAAATTCCTCGACCTAACAAGTTTACAAGTATTACATCCACTACGGTTACAAGGAAACATCCCTGCCGGATGTATTATAAAGGGTTGGGGAAGTGAGGCCCGAACCAAGTGACTTGAGATGTTTTTCTCACTTCCAAAGGCCGTAATAGGCGGTTCAGGAAAATACTCACGGGTAGAGGGAACTCTAACTCTACTGTGCTGTACTGGTTGGGGTCCATTTTGAATTCTTTTAGGGTTTTAAATCTTTCAATGCTGCTACTGCCCTTTTGACAGTCACTTTGTAAATTTTGCCAGTCTATAAGTTGCCGAGGACGATCCTAGGTGGATCGAAAATTTCAACAATAAATGTTTTAACCAGTATTCCTATTTCGTCAATTATGAGTTGTTTTTTATATGTTTTCATCTTATATATATATAAATATATATATATATATATATATATATATATATATATATATATATATATATATATATATATATATAACGCTAATTCCCACCTTAGGGGGAAATTGTTATATCTGCGCGTACATAGGGCGAAAAAATAACAATGAAATACATAAGGAAAAGTGTTCGCCCTAACGTCTAAAAATATAAACAACGTTATTTCAATGGCCAACCACCCGTTCGTGTTAACAGCTAGATGTCCGTAAATTTGACAACTTTGAAGTAATTGTATCTACTTTGTAAATCTAGGAGGGCGCCCTTGTCCGTTTATGTATTCCTATAGAAAAAGTGTGTAGAAACGTTACGGCGAAACTTATATTTCGCCCCCCAAAATTTTTCCCCTTAAGGTCGACTTTTCAACAACAACTTTCACCCCCAAAAATGCCGAATTAGTGAAATATATCTATATATATACATACATATATATTTATATATATATATATATATTCCCCACTAGATTGAACATTAAAGGGAAGTCTGTCCCTTCGACCGCATGTTCTGCTACTGTAGCCTCATAACATTCTAATACATATTTTTTGTATGTTCAGCCTGCTCAGTTCATTTCCTCACATCACTGCTTTTGTCACTGGAGTCTGCTTTTGTAGAACCTTGTCAGCCCCAGAAATTGCAATGTGTGGGTATGCAGCTGTGCCTCTCTTCATCCAGCAAGTATCCCTACATTACAACTTCCACAGTAGCAATTAACAGAGAAACTGAAAATGTGTTACTATTCTATGTTTGCAAGCTTTTTTAAAAGAACTGCTGGGTTAGAAGTACCAGTACTGTACATCATCAAAATAAGCTTTCAAAGTTCCCAACTTAGCCCCCAAATTACAGTTCCTCTCAAGTGTAAGCCGTTAGAATGCAGACATACTGTATGCAGACATGCTGTACATGTCTGACCATGAAATTACTACCTCGAGACTTGGTAACTTGAACCTTTAGTACCACGGGCTCTGAGGACATTTACATAACTTAGGGTTTGGGGATCATCAATCTCTATAATCCAAGCTATACTTGGTTAACTTGCACCTGGCGATGGTTTGCTACAGCAACAGCACACTAGCACTGTAACTTTTTCCAGTTTTCAACATCATGGTAAGCTATAATGGAACTGCTTATTTAGTGTCTATTGCATGTAAACTAAAAGCATATGGCATCTTTTCAAGTGTCTGTCAGACTCAGTAACAGGTACATTCTAATATGAACCTTACTCAGAAAGGAAGCAAAATGTCGCATGCATTATAAACTCATCTACTTTACTGTAACAGCCAAAAGGGAATTGGTCAGAAAGAAACCAAATTCTGATGAATTTTTCAGTTGGTAGTTAGCTTGTAGCTAATTGTGGTTTTATAGGGAGAGAATGTATATGACAACCTTGCAAATGCATCACTAAGAATTACTTTGATCCTAAATCCTACTTTCTCTTTAAAGCAGCGTAACACAGACTTATAGTGTGAGACCGGAAACGTTAAGTCTTGTGAAAAATAAAGTTGTATAGTGTCAGCTAGGTTACTAAAAAGTAAAAGTTTAAATATGGTGTGAAATACGGTTCAAATTCAGTTTCAAAAACAGTTCAGTCACGGTGCAAGTCTTTTACTTTAGTCACCTCTCTTGACAGGCGGAAAATACCGTGGGGACATTTCACAAACCCCAGTCCACAGGGGGGCCTGAGTGGGGACATCTGGGGGGGTTCCTATGCCCCCCCCCTCCCTTCGTGATTCCACTGTCCATGAGTGTTGGGCATTTTCACCAGGAAAATATTTTTGGTTGCCAGTATGCGTTCGAGTATGATATACCGTACAAACCCGTAGACAAGGCCAGGGTTGTCTTGGGGCGAAGTGTCCCTGAAGAATTAATTGTCACATTTAAAATATAAAAAGTAGAACTTTGAAAAAGTTGTCATTGGCTTTATAGAGTTGTACACCCAACTGCCAGCCTCCTCAGAAACGTTTTGCTCAAACTGGAGGCTGAGGCCATCTCGGCCTTCTTCAGCACTACAGACCGAGGACCTGAAAATATAGTGTCCATGAGTAAAATTACAGGGAAAGGTTTTGCATGTGCAGAAAAGCATGACTTTCATGTTATGTGAATTATTAGGAGAGCTAATGAACTCTTTATGTTCATCAGTTCAAGCAATTTGTGGCAAAATGTGAGTAAATCAATATTTATACGACATTCTGGTGTGTAAGGTGTAATTAATTTCCCACTATCCATAAGTATTGATGTTCAGACGCTCTTTAATAATTTAGTTTGTTGTACATCGATTTAAATTTATTTTTATATGACTGTCACTGATAATGTTCTCTTGTTCAATGCCATGAGGAACAAAATTTTATGATCACTCATTCCCTGCATGGGTACTCATATAACTTATCCAATGTGGAAACAATAGATTGAAAGAAGGAAACAAAATTTCTGTTCAGTGTGAGGATTTAATTCCTGCTTGCTTCAGTTCATTTTCAGTAACAGTTGCTCTGCATCTGCATGATAGTCTCTCTAGACATAGCAATATAGCTGAAATGCATCAAAATTCAGATAATATAAATTTTGTCTGTTTTTCATTTTTTCTTTGGCAGCTTCACTGCCAGATCAAGGAGAATAAAAGCTTAAGGTAATTAAAAAATAAAGGTTAAGGTAAATTTTCTTTTGGAAAAACCATTGGCTTAAACATGAAATTCTGGTTACAAAAATCATTGTTTTGCTGAAAATAAGAAATCTATGCTCCTAACTCCCCCTTGGATTCAGTTAAACTCAAAACCTCCTACCCCCTCTCCTATCCCTTAACTACTGTACCTGGCAATAGAAATCTCGCTTAGATAGTAGTGAGTTAATTTTTTTTTTATAAGAAACCTTCTTTCAAAGTGTACGAAGATTAATCTCAGTGAAAACCCATGCAAATATTTCACAAAGGACTGTGCTATCTGTTTACTAAATTGGTATTATTCTCTCTTTTCAATTTCTGAGCAAGATGAAATAAGACTACGGCATTTAATTGTTGCTTAAGAAAAAGTGATTTTTACACTGAAGGAAAGAGATGAATATAAAATCATATTAATATGTTACGAAGTGGTGTTCATCATGTTTGGACCTTCTTTTTTGCGGGAGGGGGCAGTACATCTATGGAAAAATATGAACATTATTTGTCATCATGTACACCTTTGGCATGGAAAGGTGAGTAACAGGGAGGAGGTCAGGAAACCAATATTGCCCAACTCAAGATCTTTCTTTGGTTTTTGATAACATCATTGCAGTTTCTGCGTGATCAGTATCATTTGACAAGCTAAACGAAAGCAAGAGCCTAAACAGGGAAACAGAGGCAATGCAGCCCTCTTTTTATATTCCCTCAAAACATCAATAAACTGGCAACTATACCAGACCTTTCTTATTTGGTATCCCATGGCATACATCCAAACTAATTTCATACCCGGCTTATTAAAAGCGCCTTTGCATCCACCAGTCAAAGGGCTATCGTGGAAAATAAATGTCTTAAAACACCCGGCCAAATCATAAAGCCTAAGTTTTCTTTCGCATGAGTCACACGTATGACTAGGGCTTTTCCTAAAAAATGTTCGGTTCGACTGCTGTCAAGTGACGTCAGATTGTGGCCTCACCTACCCTTATTTTACTTGATTTTGCTTCCCTTTTCTTCGGAAAATGGGACGTAGGTTAGATGCACCGATAATTCCTTCGTGGAATCTCTGACGAACACATGAGGAGAAAAGGTCTTTCTCACCATCTGGTAGACCCTAATGCATCAAAAAGTCGAAAAGAACCATGACAACTAGCACACTTGATATGAGACTTTGAGGCATTGCAATACAGTCGACCAACCAGAGTCGCGAAGATCCAAATGTACTCATTTTAGCCAATCCCAGGCGAGTATTCTCTTTCAGGTCAAAAAAAAGACATATAAGCCGTGGTTTTGGTAAACAAAGTCATCTCGCCTGGCTTGGATAAGCCAACCTTATCCAGCACCCCCAGTCATTAAAGACTTCTCTGGCGAAGGATTTTTGGCATAACCAGACCAAAACGAAGCAACTAAACGCTTTGATACACTCCTACAAAAAGGTTGTGTACAAAACAAACTCAAGGTTCCTAGAAACCGCCCCATATTGCATTGTAACCTTAACCACTCGTAAAGTGTGAGATCCGATTTGGAGTCTCGGCTTAACCGAGAAGGCAGGAAACCGGGTATAATTTGGAGACACGAGCTCCCCCGCCATCTCAAATGCAGCGTGACAGTTAAGAGAATACATGAGGTTTTGTAACTTCCTTAGAATCCGTCAGAGAACGGACTTTCTCCTCAAACAGACTCCTTCTACCCCAGTCTACAAAGACTTTTGACGAAAAATCTCACAGGAAAGTGTTATTTGGTAACTCTGCCACTGAAAGGCAAAACGTTCAACCAACTTCACATATAGTTACTACAACCTCTAAATTTCGTAGCTTACTAAACCCGTCCAACACTGGACATCCTATTCCATCAGTCCTGCTACGGTTATGTGTAGAAAACCCTACGTACAAACGTGACAGAAACCCGGCGATGAAACGCACTCGAAGCTAGCGAAACTTTGAATGGTCTCATATCCCAAAAATAAATTTTAGGCCTTAAAGGCGAAAGAACCACCCAAGTACGTCTACAACCTCTCAGGCAAACAAATGCCGACAGGAGAGTTAATTGCGGCTGAGGTATGGTCTCCAAAAATTAAGCAGAGAAACTTCTCCGAGTCAGTATTCTCCTGATCCTAAGCAAATAATAAGGAAAATCGGGAATACGTCTGTTTATGCTAATATTAAACGCATTAGGTTTTTCACCTGGTTCCGCTATTTTCGACCTGGTCACTCTAATTGATGGCGCGCGGTCAACCAAACCGGACCTTAGAACCTGCTGGCGAATTATAGAGCTTTAGATCTTGAATATAGTAAAGGCAACGCTTCTGTTTTATCCTAGACTACAAAAGTCTTCTCTTTACTCCACAGAGAACTAGTATAAATAGAACTATCACCTCGACTTTCAAACAGAAAGACACTCTATTAACCACAAAGAAAATTTACGTAGCTACCCCGTTTCTACAGAACGACATATTACCTTACATGTTGGATCAGTGCACAAAAATGCTTATGATAAGCGCTCGCACACAACTTCCTAAGCAATTCGCGAAGCTCCTCCCGGATAACCCGATAAACTGCCTATAAATAGGCTAAAAATCATGAAAGTCTCTGAAATATTGAGATCTTTGTTTGAGAACCACTCAATCTTTGAGGGAATAGCTTCAAATGATACTTTACTCGATGTTCAAGTTAAAGCAATCGAGAAAGACAATATATAAATATTTTGAATATCCCAAACCCACACACAGAGTAAAAAGTTTGCTACTGATGAAGCTCCACTTTTATAACGCATGAGAGCAGAAACCGGTCTAGCTTGATCATAAGAATCAAACTAATTTCATATCCCGCTTATTAAAAGCGCCTTTGCATCCACCAGTCAAAGAGCTATCGTGGAACATTAATGTCTTAAAACCCCCGGTCAAATCATAAAGCCTAAGTTTTCTTTCGCATGAGTCACACGTATGAGTCGTGCTTTTCCTAAAAAATGTGCGGTTTGACGGCTGTCAAGTGACGTCAGATGGTGGCACCACCTACCCTCATTTTACTTAATGAACTGGCAACTATACCAGACCTTT
Organism: Holothuria scabra; assembly: GCA_037179385.1. Taxonomy (NCBI): domain Eukaryota; kingdom Metazoa; phylum Echinodermata; class Holothuroidea; order Aspidochirotida; family Holothuriidae; genus Holothuria; species Holothuria scabra. The sequence continues at coordinate 15,827,714 of CM074179.1, forward strand.
CTTATTTGGTATCCCATGACATACATCCTTCACTTAATGTCACTTAATGACATTGACGTTCAATGGGCGAGGGGGGGGGGGCACTCTGCAGCACTAGTACTGGATTGAGAGGTACACTTGTGTGCTTGGACTACTGAATCAAGATAATGTTTTCAGACCTTCAGCAAGTAGAAAGTAGGTAACATATAGTTCATAGTCTATTATACCCCAAAATAGCAACTTTTCAGCCCAAATAAGATAACACTTTCAACCAGTTACTTCTCCCATCATGACTAGGCAAGCGTGTCCAATTGCTACATTAGCTTGGTCAATACTAAGCACCACATAACACTAGCACCTGTTTAAAAAGAGCTTATCATGGTAAAGTTTGCTTTGCCACAAATAAATACAGATTGTGATTTAGAATGAAAATCGATATGTCTGATTTGGGAGCTTTGACAAATTCTAGACAAGTCCTGCAGAATGGGACATATTAGGTATATATCTGATTTTAGGGTGAGGTGTCATAATTTCTGGGACCATTGGTTAATCACACTAAGGGCTCAAAATACACTTCATTCACCAAACAAATACTATAGGAAGATCGCAGTGGCTTTTAACATGCTATGATATAAAAGGTGTTACACTTTGCTTACTTTATAGCAATCACCTCAGCCGATTTGTTGACAACTAGTTGTATTAGGCTACTCCAAGGGAACAGTGAAATTAAAGTTTTCAGAACCAGGAGCCAAAGTATATCCTGGTTCGCTTGTTTTGGTGTTACCAGGAGACACTTTGTGGTGACAGGAGACAGGGGCCATCATTTTTTTCGATTTATGTAGACTGTAGGTGATGTTCAAGATTGATTGGCACTACTTTCTACAAAACATGGTGCCTGGTAACATTTTATGGGGGAGCACCTAATGGCAGTATTTGCCAAGAATCGGTGTTAAAAAGGGCATTAGCAGTCTCCCCAAACTAATTTTAAAAACAACAGTTAACTCTAACTTTTTTCTCTACCATGTTCCCTTTTTTATATTTCAAGAGTCTCATATATTGCTTATCCACAGTAAAGCAATGAGTTACAAGTAGCACCCCATAAATTTCAGCATTCAGTGAGAAATATTTTTGTTACATGATTCTCAAGAGCCATTCATGGAGTAGGATAGACTACTGAACTATTAAAATGGGGGGGGGGGGCTGTTCTTTCCAAGCCAGTGGCATCACCGGAGGGTAGGCACCCCAGTCAAATGCCTTGTCCCCTTCCCCTAAATGAAATTTTGACGTAAAAAAAAATATCGGACCAAATATGTGTTTAAGAGTAACACTTCACAAACACCCCGTGGAAGTAGGGATGCAGGAAGTAGTTTGCTGTAGGAAGAAGAAGTAGTTTGATGTAGGAAGTGCATTCCTGTTATCTGACAAGCATTGTTAGTCAAACTTTTCTCTGTACACTAACATTACACGCTAACTGATGGTGGCACTCTGCATAGTGACATTTCTGCTTGCCTCACCTCTCCAACACTTGTCCCTTCAGCCGCCCACTCCCCTTCCCATCCTGGATGTTTCGGTACGCAAAATGGCGTTTTCATGACCATTGCACACGTTTCGGTTTACTGATGCAGTGTTGGCCAACCAGAGAACTGCAGTTGCGGAACTACATCCAACACTTACACCATGGAAGTACTACCTCGGAGATAGCGTATCCATACATAGACTATACAAAATACTAATACCGAGTAGTAAACCAAACATATACACGTTGAGGTACCGTTAACGTCGTGCCTAGTACTAGGAAATTCTTTCAAAGATTGCAGCCCGTATCACTCTTAGTCTTATGCTAACCATCATGTAACAACTGACATGATGTCATGGACCCCTTAACCTAACCAAAGCATAATGCTGGCGAATTCAACTAAGAATGGTGAATTACTATCCTCAATAAGTGCTTTGCTTTCAATTAGGCCCACAAGCGTACTACGCGAGAATCGAGCACTCGTTGATTGAATCAACTGTTTACAAACTTATGTAATGTGACGTTACGAAAATAAATAAGTAAATAATATTTAAATAGCTTCACGCTCCCTTCTGAGAAGTTATCCAAGACGTTAGTAAATCATAATGAACAAAACTTAGTCCAGATGGCAAGCGTCCACATTCTGTAAAATTTGAGAAGTGGAAAGTTTACTAACGTCTTGACCAGGACTACAGAAAAATAGGAACATCGGGATGATTTTCAATCAAATCAAAGTTTGGGAATATGCTTCCCCCCACCCCGGGGGAAAGGACATTTCGTGTATTCGACCATGCTGATTTCGAAAATGACATTCTTACTTGCATATATGTGCAGGGAGAGGCAAGCTGGGGATTTCAATTGCCCCTCCTATGGCGGCGTATTCGTGTCCGCGGGTGAGAATTGACCGATGATTTCAATAATGATATTTATAGCGCTTTCACACCCAACGAATGGCTTACCCCATATAAAGTAACAATAATTTTCCATTTCGACTTGCCTCCGTAAAAGGTCCACCCCGGCCCAGAAGGAAGAGCCATTGCAACAGTTGATTTATATGTGATAGTGAACACGTGTGTGTGCACACTACATGGGTTTTACGGGTATTGCCCCCTCCTAGTCAGGCAGCATTTTTCATGATTTAACAGCCACTTCTGAACATTTGCTTAGTTGGATTTTTCACTTTAATGTGTTCATTGATATCATACGGAACAATTTTCAAGTTGGTGTCAAATTCTCAACAACGTTTATAAACGTTGGGAACGCTGTTTCTTATTGGTTCCAAAAGTCAACGAAAACCAAATCTAACATACTTTGTAAGGGTAAGGGTAAGAAGTTACACCTTTCAAGGAATTGCGATTCAGTAAGGTAAACCCCACATTCTTCCAACTGCCCTTATTTGTAGCTGTTGGAAAGTTATTTCACTTGGTGTATATTTTGTTGGAGACCCCTGTGAAAATAAATTTGAGAAAATTAGCGATGGCCTTAAGGTGACCTTGAGGAATTATCCAAAAAATAGGGCTTTTGATCGATCCAATCCAAAAATTACATCTTAACAGTTCCACAACTATTCTTCCAAACTTCCAAAACAGCGTGAGAAGATTTCACCTGATTCCATATTGTTTGGACAACAAATTGGAGCAATCACTCCACTACTAGGTAGATGAGAGACAGATGGTAGACAGATGTCTTCAAACGCATTACAGACTGGAAAGAGCAGAGTAAATGAATCCGGAGGTTCTTGACAAAGTACATGACTCAGATTGAAGCTCTTTTGATTTTTATTGCCGCTACAATGGAAGGAGGCTAGAAAATACATCTAGCCACAACTGAAGATCTGCTTTCTTACTTCCATTTCCATGGCCAGTAAAACTATGGACGTCGTGGTCCTCTCTGCGTGGCAGACATGCTTGAGCTAAAAACAACTGATGGAGAATTTTGGAAGTTCTTTGAAGAAGGAAAATTCACAATCAGAAAGCGTGAGGTAGCATTTACAGGAATAAATCCTGATCATGCTATTAAATAAGAACACATGTAGCGTACAATGCATTAGATTGCATAAAAAGACAATTTTTATTTTTATCCCTATTCACAATTCAAATTTTAACACTATTCCTGTCAAAGTCGAAAATCCTGCACCATTTTGGCTCATTGAAAAGGCCGAAAAAGTTTCAAAGGGGAGAAAGGCAATCCCTCTCCAGGCCAATGATTACTCAAGAACACAGGAAAATTAAAACGAAATGAGGGTTTGCTGGGTTAACAGGCAATGGGGCTGCATTAGCAAAATACACCATCACAGCACCTTCACTGGTCGGAATTCAAAAAATATGCACGATTCGAAGGATGGCAACCATCGACACATCACCATGAGAAAAGCAGAGAGATGATCAAATATGCTGCCAATGTGGGGAATGTCATCATCAAGCAGAGGAATCCATTCATGCAAAGCGACATGTTCAAATTTGAAACAAGTCAGTGGGCCACAACTGGAAAGGGGGACTTGGCCGGCTCGACTTGAACCAATAGGTTGGAGACTTGGCCGTAAAACAATCACTTAATGACTAACTAACTACCTAACTAACTTGGTAAAGTATGCAAAGACCCCTTCTGATTTGGCCAAAACATTAAGGAGTGAGACACTCTGGGAAGAGAAGGTGAAGTCCGTACTGTGCTTGACCAGTGCCTACCTGGATCCCACAAAGGAACAACCAGGGACAAGGAACAAAATAGTCATCACCTTTCCACCACCTGTAAATGACCACGCGGAAATCAGAAACGCGAAGTCCTCTCTGTCACACATGAAGAACAAAGCCGAACTGACAAAATGCCTGACGGAAAACTTTATGCCACCACAAGGACCCAACAAAGAAAGTTGGCGTACTGGCAATGCACCACACCAGTACCATGACCCATTGCAATCTGAATGACGTGATCTGCATGCCAGAAATGCTTGATGATCGTCACACATTGGAAGAAGGAGACCAATTCGATATAATTACTGCTTAGGATGAAAATTGTTATCATGAAACTGTTAGACATCATTCTATGGACACAAGTGTGTTCATGCGGTTTGCAGGATGTTACCGCTTACTACCTCACAGGAAAACACGCGAAAACAACAAGGATAAAGACTTTCCATGTGGAAAGGCTACCAAAAACTTGGGAAGAAAAGGAATGAAGCACTTATAGGGTAGTATGCTTTTAACGGCACGGAAAACACAGGAATATTTGCTGGCAAGGGCGTGTCAAGCCTTTTAAGGGAATTTCTGAAATTTGATAATACCACACTGGATACATTCGCTGTCCTTGGCTCAACAGAACTGGCATATTAAGGGACTAAGGTGGATGTTTTTGCTTAGAATAGCAAAGGAGGGCAACAACTGCCTCTGACTCTTGATACTCCAAAACGACACACAAAAAGATCAAAGTTCATGGCTATTGTTTGGAGGAAGTCCTGCAAGCCGAATCCTTCCATTCCTGCCCCAAAGAGTACTTCTGGAAATTGGCAGATGAATAATTAATGCCAATTCTCTGTACTTATCCGCCAGCACCAGAAGCTTTGCTTGAACTGCGTAGTTGTGGCTGCCGCGGATCACGTGGAACAAATATATGTGGTTGCAAGAAAAACCTGATGATATGCACTGTTGCCTGTAAATGCCCCGACGGGTGTGAAAACACAGAGGACCCCACCGCAGAAATAGAAGATGATGATGAAGTACTGGGTTGGTTATCACGTAAGTATGTGGATCAGAAATCTTAAAATACGTATTGGACAGTGTTGATTTTTGAGTCATCATTTACATCAGCATACATTTAATTTGATCTGTTCTAAAGAACAAAAAAAAAAAATAGAATTTGGTCAGCAGAATTCGTTGATTCCAAAATAGTCAACCATAAGTTGATCAATACACTTAATAAAAAGTGGTTGCCTCCTGCAAGACCGGAGGCCGGCGAGACTTAGGGGCCACGAGACTGACGGCCAGCGAGACCAAAATACCGCAACCCCCCCCCCCCCCCCCGCACGCAAAGCTTCAGGTCAGCAGAAGAGATGGAAGTCCAAGGGAACGACTTTTTAGAAAGGGCTCGAAGTCCAAATCTGCTCCCGATCGTCAGGGCTCCAGTTCGTCCAATTTGACGACTTCTCAGTCCATTTTTCTGGCTGCGACTCCAATCCACTGGACACCAGTCTCTCAAGTCTCAGCCACTGTCATCTCACTTACTTACTTGCAGGTATCGACGTAGCTACTGGTATCCCGCGGAGTTGCTTTCACAGACAAGAGACAGTCACTGCAGGAAGCAGGGGCGAGAACGGACCCATAATTCCGTACCGGAGGCGATCCCCGCAAAAAGGCAGAACAAGTCTACAGGCAGCAATACTGGATCCCTCTGGACGAGTTTCCTAAATCAGCTTTCTAAGGTTCTTTCTCAGACTATAAGGAACCTGCCAACTTTCGATCCTGGTTCGACGCCCGGAGTCGACATCCTCCGCCGGAGAGGTTTCCCACGTGGACGTTGACGTGGAGCCGATTCCGTCCCCGGGAGCCGCGGATACTTCCGAACCACAAAATTTAGATACTTTCGGTCTCGCATGCTCTTTTGATCCCTGTATAATAGGTGATTTTCTAACCTCACTTATCCATTGTCTAAGTGATGTATATTAATTTCAAAACCCACCACTAGAGGTCTATTTTTATCACTCCACCGAGCTTTTATTCTACTTAGGTTACAAAAAAAAAAAAAAAAAAACACGGAACCTAAGGAAGGATTGTATACAAAACTCCTCTGCATGCTCTGCATGCTGTTGCTAGGGTTTCGTGACATTGTCTTGCACGGGACACTACTGTCTGTCAATCATCAAATTGTCAAAGGAAATCGAGTGTTTAGTTTAACCGTGACTAATTTATCATGCGGACCTTATCTCACATTCTGTCTCGCGAAAATTATGGAGCGTAGGATCACATGTTAAACGAATTACCCTTTCTTCCGTATGCTGCAAGGGAAATTCGGTCTCGTGGTAACCCCCCCCCCCCCCACCGGATTGGCATGTGCAAGTTGTATTCGAATTTCAAATTCATTCCCATGGTTATGTGAAAATCAAACATCGCTAAATAATGCTAATAACGATAGATGTGATAAAAGTTTACTTTAATCATTACAACTACATTTTGTTAAATATTTTTATCAGTGGTTAAAATTTCAGCTCCACATTCAAGTATAGAAATGCAAGTAGACTTTAAACAAAGTTAAAAACATGGCACATTCAAGAAGAAAAGTGTTCCTCTAAAAGACGAACAAGTGGGGAATTCACGGAGTTGCATATCTCATCGCTAACATGTGCGCAAGTTGGTTACAGAACTTGAACTATATTTGTGCTAGAAGTTTTATCTGTGCTGTTATTATGCTACAGTAGAATGTCATTGACAAAAATTACCATGCTAAAACCCTATACCACAATCCTTTGAAATTCCTATTTGAAGTCCAAATGAAGCGTTGTTTTCGCTCCAAGGGATGGAAGTTTTTTTTCGTAAGATAACGAGGGGAAAGAATATGGAACCAATCAAGTTCTTTGAACTATAGGCGCACCCCTTATTCCAAAACAACATCTTTTGGATATATTTTAATTCTGACACCATATTATGAAAGAACTGGAGAAAAAGGCAACCCAATCTTTGTAACGCTTGCCCTTTTTATCCAATAGGCACTTCTAAAATTTTGGAACAAATTTAATTTTTAAGATGCTGTTATCCCCTTGCACCACAATGAAAAAAACAAAAAAAAAAAAAAAACAGAGAGTTTGCCTGTTATAAATTTAAGGTAATTTGTGGTGGTCAGGTTTATCGGGCGATGTACGATGTGGTGTGTTGAGTTCACACGGTCTCACGTTGATTCTTTATAGACTAATCCAAGTGCGCAACCTATGGGGATGACCGTCAGTGGCGACCACAAGGGTTCATATTCCTATTTTTTGTATAACTGTACCATAGGCCCTTCCCTGATACTCGTTTTCAAGTAGCTTTCAAAAGGAATTGTGGGATAAAGTTTTGCTACCCGTCGTTTTGATAGCCTTAAGTCATACCAAAATAGAACATAAATGCTGGATGGCCCCCAGTAATGGCGGAGTTAAATCTCATCATCACCATCATTTGACTGCGCGCTTGGATTTGTCTATAGGTCTATGAAAGTCTGACATCAGTCGCTGATTGTCGGTAAAGGCTACACATACTAACACAACATTTTTTTCGGACGCTTTAGACAGGTGCATAATTGCCACTATTCACGCGCTAGCTGGGTGTATTCTCCAATTTGACGGGACGGCAAACTTCATGTGTGTCGAGCTGATACACACATTAAGTGGGTCTCAATTAAGGAACTGGGCGTGTGCGCCATGTTGAACGCGTGGCCTTAGAAGATTTCCGGCCGACGCACAAACCTTTTCTGCATGCTGGCCTGTGGCGAATCCTAGCCCGTGGCAAGGAAATTGTCACGTACGTTTTTTGGCGGTGCTTCAGAACCGCCAAGATTTAAGAACACTTATATGTAAGATAGGTAGGCCCTATGCTTAACCTTATATTAGTCACCCGCAGTTTCATGTCTTGGGTTATAACTCAAGCCTATAAATGGCATAGGTCTAGCCATGCCTAAGCCCCAGACCTAGCCTACAAACGGTTTACCAGCTTCAGATTTCAAGTCTAGCCCTAGGTTAGACTTTAACTTTCATACTACTAGGCCTAACAGTTACATCAACTTTGGAGTGAAAAAAAAAAAAAAACTGACTGCATAGACCATATGGGAACACTCTAGATATAAGGGCTATCAAAGTGAAGTGCGAGCAGGAACTTACAAATCTCACTGCAGCATACAAGCTAGTGAAATAAGAATGAATTTGAGTTGTGAAAACGAGACTGCTACTACGAAGTAATAGACTAAGCCTGAGGGTCCCTCTAGCTTATTTATATTAAGTGATGAAAAATAGGCTACTTAAAAAATATGAACCTTTGACCATCTGTAACGTGAACCATGTCCTTGGTTGCCATGACAACCACACATATCGGTACAACTTGTCATGCGTAGGCAATTATACTTAAACTTTCAGATTTGTGGGATGCTTCCATTAAGAGTTATAGTAAAAACAAAAAAAGTATTTGACCCCCTGGCACGTGACCTTTGACCTTGGTTGCCATGAAAACTAAATATTTTCGTAAAACTAGTCTACCTATCATACGTGTGAAGTTTCATGTAAAATGAAGGTTTTCTTTTGAAGTTTTAGTACAAAATAGTAACAAAATGGTCTTGTGCGATTTGACCTCTGACCTTTTAACTTTACTTGCGAGGGTCTGGGGGAAATACGTTCCAAATCTGGTGTACCCACCTACCAATTTTGAAAAGAATCAGTGAAGCCCATTAGGAGGAGATAAAAAGACAAAAAGGTTGTTTTTCGAACAAAAATCACTTGAATTTTTTTCCACTCTATCACTTGACTTTTGACCTCCGTGCTATGGCAACCACATATTTTGGTTAAGTTTCGTGTCAGGAGGACGTTTCGTTTTGAGAATATAGCAGAAAAGGTGATTACTTAATCTGACCTTTGACCTGTAACTTTTGACCTTCTCTTCCGGTTGTGTATTTTAATGCAATTGTTCCACCTAAGGTACCATCCTACCAATATTAAAGAAAATCGACCCAGCCGTTTACAAGATATTAAGAAAACAAACTTGGACGCACAAATACACACACGCACACACTCACCCACCAACACACACACACACGGACAGGTTTTCACCCCTCTCTCAGCCTTGGACCTTCAGTCACCCCGGGGTACCTCACCATGGGTTAGACCTTGAAACTAGTAAACTGGGAAAATTTACCGTTACCATGGTAACCATTGCGATTTAAGCTGGCATTGCCATATAAAGCCCCATAGGCAAAGTGACTATAATATCTCATCCTGCTCACGGAGCGATGAGGTTAAAACGTAATGTGTAGTTACAATAATTGTTGATGGGAGGATTCTAATTGGACAGCACAACTTATTTTTTAGGCGGCTATTTTGTTAAACAGCGCCTTCAACACAGGAGATAAACTTGTTACTCATAATGAAATATATAATGTGATACATATAATATATGTAGTGTTTCACATTCTTTTATCATAATTAAATGGTAAGACACATGTTTTGATGGAATTTTACGGATTTGGGGAGCCATTTTAAAAAGCGCCCTAACATGTCAAGATGGTCATTAGAAATTTGACACCAAGTTGAAAGTTGTTCCATGTGATGTTATGAAACACACAAAATTGAAAAAAAAAAAAAAAACAGGCTTGGCAAATTTTCTAAAGTAGAAGACAAATGCTCCCTGACTATCCTTTGAGTTTCGGTAAAGGCTCAAAATTTTAATACAACGTAAAAAATTTATATTATTTTTTGGATAAACACTCCACCATCTTGGCTCAATTTTTCGAAATAGATAGCAGCTGCGCAATTTTTAGTATTTGGTCGAAACGGGCAAGGTTTTAGCAATTGGGTGACACCTCATTTACCATCATAATTCCACTAAGCTAAAGTTACGAATATGATTTTGTTTCCATTCTATTAATGGCGTTTTTTTTTTTTTCCCCTTTTTGAAGTAGCATGTGGAGAGAGGCGTCGAAAGGCTGGTGATGATGTTGTTTATTGGAATTATCGCGGACACAGAACGATATCAATGGTCCGCTTTAGGGGAAATCACAGCGACCCTTTCACATTTGACCAAAAGGCATTGAACGGGGTAATCCAATAAGCTGATTGCAAATATTTTAGCACTCTCAATAGTATCGTATGATCTTTATTAGGCTTTCAAATCCAAGTATTGGTCCACGTCACTTTTTTGTATAAATCACCCGCCATTTTTTGTCGGTTTTATAAAACAGCCAAGGGCTGCACAATCTTCGGTATTTTGGTAGAATAGACCCACCGTAGCCAAGAGAAAGAAGCCATATCAAAAGTTTCTTCTGTTTGTGTTACAAAAGACATGCGCAGAAACCCAAAAGTGTGTGCCGAGGATCGGGCCACTTCCCGTAACTTACAAAGGACGGAATAATTGATATCTCATCTCCGGGTTAAACTGATCATGACTGTGTAATAAAGATTCTGGGGTATTGGTCAAGAAGTCAATGTTTTAGCTAAAGGTCAAGAGTTGAAAGTTTGAAGTTTACGTTCAAAGTTGAGCTGAGCTGAGGTTCAAGTGAAGCATTACGTCAGCAAGGAGTCTACAGAAGTGCCTATGCGTATTGACAAAAGCCTAGAAATTATGTGAGTGGACTCTACGCGAAAATAACTTCAACGTGTAATAAGGAGAGCTCTGTATGCTTATCGCAACTCTAATTTCCATGGGAAATAAGTATCCACCGTAAGGAATAGATCTCCTGTGGACTGCCTTTCTGAGATAGCAGGACATTTGTCAACCACCTGTGAGCGTATGTTTGCTTGTTAGACTGCTGTTGTAAAGAGAAATAAACCAGAAGCCGTTGACTTGTCACAAAGACTTTGTCTGCACATTTTTTTGGTTTCGGCCATTAAGTCGGTACAAAGAATGGTTTTCAAGGATATCAGTAGTCTGCCGGAATCACAGACGAACCATCATGTCACACATCAACTTACGGGATTTCCCTGACTTGGAGACCAAAGAAACCGTCTCTGAGGGTACCAGACACAGGCAAGTGGGCAAAATGATGAATTCCGATAGTGCTAAAATGGAAAGACTTGTTACGCTTCGCCGTTCAAATGGTGGTCAGGCTGGCAATATCACGCGGAAATACAATGAGCTGCAACAGCTAATAGACCGTAATGCTAAACTGTGTGAAGTAAAAGAAATATTGGAAAGGATACAGACTGCCTTTATTGAATTTCAAAAGGTTCACACTGACATTATGACACTTGCCAGAGAAGTTTTACCTGACAAAGATGTGGATTAAGAGATGCTGTTTCACGACATAAAGGAAAGGTATGATGATGCAATGGAGCAATACGACTATTTTTTGAGCAGTGCATATTGCAGGAAGAAGTCCAGCCTGATGACAGTGCCTCACAGGTTGGGTCACGCGCTACCTCCAAGGTTTCGACAACATCAAGTGCACGAGCTAAGGCAGCGGCAAAACGAGCTGCCCTCTAGGCAAGGGTCAGAGTTCTGCAGGAACTTTAAGAGTTAGAGCTTGGTCAGCTACAAATAGAACAGGAAAAGAATAAACTTGAACTGAAGGCAGAACTCGTCGCTGCTGCATCAGAAGAAGTTCTGACCAGGTTTGCAGTAGAATCTGATCACATAAGTAAGGGATCTATGGTCAGTTGTGATCTTATTCACGATTGTTCTGATAAATTTCTTACCTCTTTGCATTATTCTAATTCTAAGCATGTTGTTGATAATTAGAGCAAACCAGTCAATGTTAAGTTGCAATGTGGAGAGGTATGTGATTCACCTATGCCTATCTACACTAAAGCCTACCAGGAACTGGGGGACCCCATGATACAAATACGACTAGTCAGGCCAGGAAATTCACCAGACAGAATGGTAAAGATATTAACAAGATTCCCAATGTACCTCCAAACTAGGTGGAGGAAGGAAGCTTATAAGTCCCGAGAAAGGAATGGTGTGTGCCCCAGCTTTGATCAATTTGTTAAGTTTCGTCACTGTGTTGCTGGGGAGCCTAATGACCCAGTGTTTGGAAATGTAGGCGCACCCTTCAGGGATGCCAAGGAAAGAGGAAAACCTACACAGTTCAAGGAAAGGGGATCAACCTTCAAGTAGAAGCCAGAGAAAGTACCATATTTCAGAAAGATCGAGATTCAAAGGGTAACGCTGCCAGTTTCAGGCGAACAAGGTGTGCAGACTTCAATTTCAGAATATGTGGTAGTGGCAATCACAGGGTGATTAATTGGGACAAGTTCGAGAAAATGACCCCGGATAGGAGGTTAGAGGTGGCTAAAGAAAAGAGATTTTGGTTTAACAACCTAGACTTCAGCAATGATGTCTCAAGGAATTGTAGGATACAAAAGGCTTGTGATGAGGATGGCTACGGAGAAATGAATTCATCTTTGTTGCACCAAGCTACACTTGCCGCCAGAAATAAACCAGAAAGCCAAAAGGCTTAGTGATTCCTTGCCATCAAATACCTCACCTGCTTTCAAATTGACAGTGCTTGATGGATTTTTCTTTACATTTTAGGCACAGAATTTTTGCAATTTTACCCCTGGTGACCTCAAATGACCTTTGACCTCTACGAAAAACAATAGGCTTCTTTCTCTCAACATGACAAATCTATATACCAAATATGAAAAGTATCTGTTACTCTTACCTGGATATATTGTGTTTACAAGCCATTTTCGAAGTTTTGGCAATTTTACCGCTGGTGACCTCAAATGACCTTTGAATTCTACTAAAAGCGATAGGCTTCTTTCTCTCCACATGAAAAATCTATACACCAAGTATGAAAATTGTCGGGCAATCCTATCTGAAGCTATCATGTTTACAAGCCATTTTCGGTGTTTTCACATTTTTACCACTGATGACCTCAAATGACCTTTGACCTCAGCCAAAAACAAAAGACTTCTTCCTCTCAACACGACAAACCTATATACCAAGCATGAGAAGTGTTGGTCACTCCTATCTGAAGAAATCATGTTTAAAAGCCATTTTCTTAATTTCCCAATTTTACCGCTGGTGACCTCAAATGACCTTTGTCCTCTACCAAAAACAATAGGGTTCTTCTTCTCAACATGACGAATCTATATACCAAGTATGAAAATTGTCGGTCACTCCTATCTGAAGATATCGTGTTTACAAGCCATTTTTGAAGTTTTCGCAATTTTGCTGGTATTGACCTCAAATGACCTTTGACCTCTACCAAAAACAATAGGCTTCTCTCTCTCAACATGAAAAATCTATATACCAAATATGAAGAGTGTTGGTCTCTCCTAACTGAAGATATCATGTTTACAAGCCATTTTCAGTGTTTTCGCAATTTTCCCGCTGGTGACCTCAAATGACCTTTGACCTCTACCAAAACATAGGGTTCTTGCTCTCAACATGACAAATCTATATACCAAGTATGAAAAGTGTTGGTCACTCCTATCTGAAGATATCGTGTTTACAAGCTATTTTTGAAATTGTCGCAATTTTACCGCTGGTGCTCTCATGTGACCTTTGACCTCTACCAAAAACAAAAGGGTTCTTCCTCTCAACATGATAAATCTTTATACCAAATATTAAAAGCATTCCTTTCTTAAGATATCGTGTTTACAAGCGAGTGTCACAAACACACACACACACATACACACAAACACACACACATACAACATCACCATCGCATAGATTCCTTGCCTGCCTACGGCAAGGAATCAAAAATATCTGAAGGAAGGTAAAAAGGTGGTCAAATGGGAAGGGATAAAGTCACCGGATAATCAAGTTGATGCTAAGAGCTATGGTTGTGAGCAATAAGACGTGGCAAATTCGAATGTAGCTCTTCCGATCGTTTCAGTGTGTTTACGGGGAAGGGTCAAACTGAATACATACACACACATGCATTGCTTGATCCAGGAAGCAGCAGTATATTCTGTTCCATCGACCTGATAGAAAGGCTGAAACTGCGAAGACACAAAACCACTCTGTCTGTAGAGACCCTAAATGAAGGGAGAATGGCTAGTGCTGTTGTAGTGTCCCTGGAAGTGACAGTGATCAAGGGGTCAAATAAGGGGCACAACATAGTCAAGCTCCCAAAAGTGTACGCTATATCCAACGTTCCCAAGCTAAGGAATAGTGTGTCGTCTAGGGCAGATGTCATGAAATGGGATCACCTCAAAGATTTGAAGGATTTGAAGAATAATGTAGCCATTATCCATGACGGTTCTCATCCAAGCCAGTGGAGGTACATGGAAGGCAAATCCAGCCTTGCTGATGATGCGTCGTGTGGGCTTAGAACAGATGAAATATTGAGTACCAAGGGGTGGAAACAGGGGCCAGGTTTCCTGTGGAAGTATGAATCTCAGTAGCCTGTTCTGCCAACTGAGCTTTTGTTTGGTGATCAAAAAGTCAAGGCATGCACCGCAGCTCCAATGCCATGCGACACATTGGAGGAAATGCTCTCCAGGTATTCGAGCTGGTTTCGCTTGAAGAAGGCGGTGGCATGGTTGATCAGGTTTGGAAACTGGCTAAGACATTGTAGGCATAGCTTAGACAAACGGCTGACTGTCAGTGAACTACAGAATGCAGAGAAAGGCATAATTTGATATGTCCAAAGACGGTTCTACCCATTCGAGTTTTCAGACATTGAAAGTTGAAAGGCAGTCTACCGCAAAAGCAGCATTTTCAGGTTGGAGCCATTGAGAGATGATGACGGATTACTCCGTGTGCAGAGACGATTGCAAAAAGCGCCTCTCAACATCTCCGCAATACACCCTGTCATCCTTCCCAAAGAACATTACATCACCAAGCCCATCGTGAAACATTTCCACGAACAAGTCTCAAACCATTCAGGAAGGGAATATGTGCTCTCCAGACTAAGGGATAGGTACTGGATACCACTAGGTCACCCACTGGTTAACAGAGTCCTCAGAATTTTTTTGTGTGCAAGAAATTGAGAGGCAAGGCAGGTATTCAGAGAATGACAAGCTTACCTAAAGACAGGGTTACTCCACACGAGCCACCATTTGCCTACACGGGAGACAACTGTTTTGGGTCATTTATGTGAAGAGGGGCCGATGTCAAGAAAAGAGTTATGGTTGTTTGCTCACCCGTCTCACGAAGGGAGAGCAATTCACATCGAAGTGCTCACCTCTTTGGATGCAGATTCATTCATAAATTCACTCATCAGATTCATTTCGAGGAGAGGAACTCCAGAGAAGATCAGATCAGACAACGGAACAAACTTTGTCTGAGGAAGTAAAGAGCTGCAGGAGTCTATACACAAATGGAATGAACACCGTAAGACTCGGGAGGAACTTCGCACGAGGGATATTGCTTGGGGGTTTAATCCACCCGCGGCATCCTATACGGGGGAGTATGGGAAAGGCAAATCAGAACAGTGCGCAAGGTACCTAATGCCGCACTTGGGGGTCTTGTTCTGGATGAAGAAAGACTCAGCTTAGTATTTTGTGAGGTTGAGTATATAGTCAATTATAGACCTCTCACCCCTGACGATCCCAAGGATTTAAAACCCTCAGCCCCAAATAACTTACTTTAATTAGGCAAAGGTTTCACTGTGCCTCTAGGTACCTTCAAAAGTGTAGATGTGTATGGTAGGAGATAGGCATGTGCAGTACCTGGTAGACCATTTTGGAAACGGGGGGTAAGAGAGTATCTTGCTATTCTGCAACTACGACAGAAGTGGTTGGTGACAAAGAGAAATATTCAAGCCAATGCTATTGTGTTAGTAATGGATGAATATCCGCCAAGAAATAATTGGCCTCTTGCGCGGGTAATTGAGACCTTCTCTGGAAGAGATGGTTTGGTCCATTCTGTAAAACGCAAGACTCCTACGAGTGTTATTGTGAGGCCTATTGATAAACTTTGCTTACTACAATCTGTTGTTCTTGATCAGTTTGAGATTTATGTACATCCGTCTATAAAGATTTGGTTAAGTGTAAATTTCAGATACTTACCTGTTTCAAAGTTGATGACTGTAGTTACCCTTTTTTGGTGTTTGTTCATGCAAGCTAACTAATTTGTTTTGATGAAAGTTTATTGTAAGTGTTCACTACTATGTTTCACATTTAAGGGGCAAAGTCTACAATTTTCGTATAGTTTGTGGAAGAAGGTGGAATGTTCAAGATTTCCTCTATGTAGTGCTTCATTCTGGTAACTTCTGGGTCCTTCGGGGGTTTTCTGAAATGCCCCTATAGTAGTAAGATCTCAATTGTTTTCGAACCTTCCGTAATGTTCTTATATTTAATGATATATATTTAAGAGCCTCCCAGCCTCTTGGTCAGATTAGTACAAGTTGTCAAAGAGAAAATGTCTAAGTAGTGATTTGCTGATTGTGTGCTGTACCAGAGGCTTTGAGGATGCATCACTATTCTTTGTAAAAGAAAAAGAAAGAGTCAACAGTCAAGAAGTCAATGTTTTAGCTAAAGGTCAAGAGTTGAAAGTTTGAAGTTTACGTTCAAAGTTGAAGTTTGAGCTGAGGTTTAAGTGAAGCATTACTTCAGCAAGGAGTCTACAGAAGTGCCTATGCGTATTGTCAAGTGCCTAGAAATTATGTGAGTGGACTCTACGCGAAAATGACTTCAACGTGTAAGTAGGAGAGCTTATCGCTACTGTAATTTCCATGGGAAATAAGTATCTACCGTAATGACTGCCTTTCTGAAATAGTAGGACATTTTGTCAACCATCTGTGAGTGTATGATTGTATGCTTGTTAGACTCCTGTTGTAAAGAGAAATAAACCAGAAGCCGTTGGCTTGTCACAAAGACTTTGTCTGCTCTTTTTTTTTTTGGTTTCAAACATTACATACAGGAAGGGCCCAGAAGTTGAAACGTGGGTTTTCCACACGAACTGTACGTGAACAGAGCATACTGCATGGCAGATTGTCGCTACCCTACATGAGAGTATAGGCGAAGCGAGATGACTGTCTGCTTTGGTTTTGCAAGTGTAAAAGTTTGGACTTGCTCAAGTAGTTCAAACAAACATATTGTACAAGGAATTAAAAAATTATTCTAGAAATAATGCAAGGATGGTCAAAATTACTACAAGTATTTTAGGAATATGATATTTTCACCATTCAAGTTAAAATTTTGTTTAAAATATAACAGAGTCGTCGTCAAATCATACACATTATAGCTTCACGGCGGCCATCTTGGCGCTCCTTTTTGCCCTTGGCCACAATCTACGAATACGACGTAGGCGTTACATGCTCTGTCATGTATATAAGAAGTCCGTGGTTTGCCCCCATACCGGTACACTAAACTGGAGGTTTATTATCGATTTGTCTGCTTTAAACGGCTTCCCTTGGCCAAGGGGAAGGGGCCATTGAAAAATTTCTTCAATTCTTTGCAATAAAAAATCAAAGCCTAGGCTAGGCCAATAGGCTTTTATGCTATTCTAAGTTACATACAGATCAGTCGCGTTTCAAGGTTAGCGGTGATGCTTTTCTTCATTCTAAACACCCAATGAGCGTGCTTATTGTACTTCAGTGGCACTTCGTGGGCATATAACGTAGTCACTCTTTTACAATGGAAGTACATCCATGCATGGAGCCATTCCATGCCTGTACTGCCTAACGTCGGCTAATTCATTTTAACCTATTGTGCGTGCCATATAGAGAGCCAACGTTACAACCTACAATCGCCGCCAAAAGTAAATGAAACAAATTCCCTTCCTCCGTTTCAATGTTGTTACAATCAGGACTGGTCAGTTTTTCCCGACCAACATTGAAGTGGGAGAAAGGGGAAGAGCAGCTACCATGCGAGATGGATAAAAGGCAATGAAACATCTGCTACGGAGTGATTTTGTTTCATTTGTTTTGGCGGCGATTGTAGCGTAATTTGCATTAACACAGTTCCATGCAAATTGCAGTATTTCATGCGTCTTCTTTACATCCTATTCACTGCGCTAAAATGACGTTGTTAATATTTTTTCATTGAACAGTCTGACTGTATAAACCTCGGATGTCGTATGGTCATAACGACCTCATCTTTACTCTCTACGATACAGTTTTCCTCTTCGCTTTACTTCTTTCACTTTTCGTCGCGGGGAGTAATGGTTTTTTCTTTCTCCTATAGAATGTCACATCTTGTTTCGAAGTTTATGTCCGCAGGGCAGACCATAATTAACTGGGTGATCTATCCGGTCGGAGGTATCACTACGGCATTACTACGGGGTAACTTATCCAATCAGTGGCTTTATTCTGGCCTGCGAAGGTACTCTGCTACTCTGCGGGGTAAATTAGGTCAGATATCTAAACGGTGCAGCGCCACTCGACCAAGGTGAGCCCTAACCTGGTGAGGCTCCTTAATGTCCCTGGTGGGTTCCAAGGAATGACCCCGGTTTGGGTCTCGGGGTCTGATCTCCTGGTAGCTCCTAGTAGAATGGCTAAAGTAAATCACGGAGTCGATGGGGGATATGATTTGAAGCGACCTAAACCAGAGAAAATTTGATAGTTTGTAAACCATTTGTGAGAGAATATGATTAAATCGTATTGATATAAACTCAAGTTGATCGAGGTCACTATTCAGGCTTCAAATACAGGAACAGAGCTTGAAGACCTTTAGTGAGGGACGTGCACACTCGACACGCTCACCCATTCCCCTCACACGTGGCACACAGACCACAGTGCGGAAATGGCGCGCGAAGTGGGCCAAAGTTTGACTTTGAAAGTAAAACGGACAGGCATGACTCTGAGTAAAACTTAAGTAGTATAAAGATTCCTCTTAAAGGCTACTAGACTGAGTCGCGGTCGGGGGGTGATGGAGTTGTCTCACCTCCCAAAAATTCGTCAGAGCGTCGATAGTTGAAAAATCTCAAATTCCAGTTGCAATTTTCTCATATTCGCTCTACTACGCATTTTCCGAGACTGGACCCATATCGAATTTCCACGTAAATCACCTGCCGTAGACGACTTTTCTCATTTTAAATTAGCATCTTACAGTCTACTTTTGCAAATTCTTTATACACTGCAAAAAATTAGTTTCTTCGATTTAGTAATTTTCAATAACCTCTCTATCATATCTAAATTATTTATCAGTCCGATAATGTTGATTGTTCGTCTGGGGTTGGCTCACGGTTCCCTCGATTTCCAGTTGTCCACCATGAGGAAAATTTGAACTAAATATCTGTAGCGATAGGTTAAGATGGGGTTGGGAAGGGGGAGTTCGACTAAGAATCATTTTTGAACCTGTTCTCTCACAAATCATTGTTAAAGAGCTTCAGGTGTTTAAAGGAGGTTTTAAAACACGATTTCTAATCTATAGATTTAGCCGGGAGAGCCACAGCTTTTTTCTAGTGTGCTTTCGACCAGTCCCTGAATTATTTCATATACATCAATATTCCTTCCATATAATATAAAAACTCGTGGAGACCATAGCAGCAAAAGTAGCATTTGCGAATTCGGATCACGAAATGGAGGAATATCTCACTGAAATATCCGTTTTCATTTTGCATCAGGTGAAAACTTTCCTCAAAGAAATGAGATACCTAACTTTAGAAGGGGTGCTTGTTAGATCACGTGTTCGATGACACAACGTGGGAAAAAGCTTACACGCCATTTCCTATCCCTGGAAAAGGAAATTTTTCAAATAAACTTTAAATGCTTTCATGTCCCCAATGCTGCAAAGGCTTCACCTGCAGGCTTGGACATTCCCATAGCCTAGTGGTAATTGTGGGCTAGTTTGTTGAAAGGGTATCTTATTTTCGTTTAAGTGGACTTGGTTTCGAGTCCAACTGCAGCTTTTTTCGGGCCATCTCCGAATCTAGGTCCTTCCATTCCGGACCTATTCCTAGTCCAGAAAAATTCCGACTCGAGTCTGATATTGCAGTCTTGTAGGGAGATATATGGCTATCATAAATTGTATGGAAGGAATATGACACGACATATTCCCCTCCCAAATATGTGTGGACCAAAAATCTTTTTAGACCTTTATCTTTACAACACCACGCAGTTACAGCTTTATTTGAATATATCCCTGGGTGCCCTGTTATGTGTAGGTTGCTGGTGTGCTGCGGACTCCAATCATAGTGATAGGGATAGTGAAATGGTATTCTAACGGTTGGAAAGTACTAAAACTAGCCTTGATGACATGTTTACGATAGTCAATCGAAATTGTTCCAGTTTTTCAGACAACTCGAGGACGGTAAAACATCAGCAGGGCTGGTAGGCCGTTTGCAGGTCACATCTAGAGGGTCGAAAGTTTCCCGACACTAATATAAAAAGAGATAAAAGGGCCAAACCTCTCACCCCAAACTACAAATTTGGTACGGGTGTAAGGAAATTCTCAATTGGCTCAGCTCTTTGATTTACAGCTAATTCAAACAATGCAGAGTACCAAAGCTTATATTTACACAAGTTTATATATTACACAGCATGAATGGTACTGAGGGTGTTTTAATTATATTAATTGAGTTTTTTATACCCACCTTGAAGCAATAAACTGAGATTGTATCTAGATGAGGATGAGTTTCAGATAATTGTGGAAGGGGCTTAAGTAAGAAGTTTAGAAGAACTGGTACTGTTTGGGGTGAGAGAACTGGGCCTTTAAGTTTACCATAGCCTTCATCATGCAGTCAGGATGAGTACAGCCTTTTATTTTGTAATCCAATCACTCACATCGTTATACCTCCCTTTATTATACCAGTTTCAGTTTATTGGCTTCAGTGTTTGCATATTTAGGGTTTTGGTTTGGCTGATTTGATAAATGTGAATCAGAAGGTTGTGTCAATTGTGAATTCGTGTAGACTGTTGCCAAAACTGAAATATCGAATGCGGTAACGAATAACCCCCCCCCCCCCCAAAGTTTACAGAAAGTGAATTATTACAATAACTTTTCCAAAATGTAGCTTTCCCATGGGAGTAAGTCGTACTCGGCTTTTATTTTTCACATCAACTTATCTGGAAACCCTGTTCAACTTGAGATGGTTTCTTCAATGATTAGGCTAAATTGTAAGTTCTTCGTAATACTTAACAAATATTTTTAAAATGAATAAATGAACGTGCTCCTAAAAAACAAGCTATCATTAACGTTATTATTTAAACAGCCAAGTTTTGCCACAAATATAACCCTTTTTGCATTCAAGCTTCATAACCAGCATTTTCTATTTCCTCAAATGGAGAGACGCCCCTTCCCGTCCGTCCCTTCCATCCCTCACGCAGGACGGTTATAAATGACTTTGACCATGCTGTTAAGTGAAACCTTATCAGTGTTGGTATGCAACTGTTATTGCAATAAGATGTTCCAATGTACAGAAACTTTCCCATTACTTGGGTTTACGAAAAATGGTTGATCTAGGATTTCTTTGTGGGAGCAGGGGAACGGAATTCCCAGCATGTGTGTGTAGGTTATCGATTTTCCAGTGTTTAAGAGGACTCCGACTGAAGACAGATCCAAACTCTGACCCATGTACATTATGAAAATTGGCCCCTTTTCTCGGGGAGAAACATGTTTCATGCTCCCCAAAAGACAAACTAAGAAGAGAGATAAATATTCATTGCGCTTTAACTTTGAAAATTGCAACTAATCAGGAAGTGAGATATGGCATAATTTCCCCCCGTTTGAAAAAAAAAAAAAAAAACTCTAGAGTTAGCTTGGGTTATTGTTGGCAAATAAGTGTTAAATTTATGAACATAGGAAACCGAAAAGTGAAAGTAAAATATTCCTGATAGGATGAATGTCATGAGGGCAAAAGCTAACGCCCTGCCTAACGTAGTATCCAAACGTAGCGCAACCATTAGTTGGGGTGGAGCGTTCAGAGCATTTGTAAATGCCCCCCGCCCCCCCCCCCCTCCATTTACGGAAATGGCAATTTCGATTCATGTAAGAAAACCTAAGTAATTGTCATTTTGTTCTTCCTTTTCAAAACCAATACAAAAATATGAGCCAACTGCAATTGATGGGATTACCAGGAAAAATGTTTTTACATTTTTTTGCCGGAAAAATTTTGGAGACTATATACACATGGGTTTCGCCAGGGTTAAATGAATGATTGTGGGTGCGTTTAATCATTTTCATGACCATATTACATACAGTATTCTAAGCGGAGATGGCATGGAGTGCATCGAAGAAAAAATGGCTGAAAATAATTCAAAAAATACGAGAACTTGCATTGTAAGACCAATTTAAATCACGAATACACGAATAGTCTACAAATAAAAAACACTTTTCATCGTCGCCTGAATCTTGGCTTGGACCTAATAGCAAAGCTGTCCTCTAGAATGTCTAAAACCGTTCAGAATTGAGAGCGGAAGTGGAGTTAAGAGTTTAGTGGAAAAGAGTGCAAACTTCAACAGTGTATTACAAGTTAGAGATGAATTATGTGTGTAAACGATTAGGTTCTTTAACGAAACATTTTTGGAACGGTATGCGGTTGAAGAGTGGTAACAAAAGTAGAACAGCTTTCCTCTATATGTTGGGTCGCACAACTAAAAAGCATCCAGCAGAGTGTGGGCAAAGATTCTGACACTATTCTTGGGATGTGGAGTTACTTTACAGCTCTATATGATGGTTTTGAAATTTAAGCTGAATGAAACATACGAATTTGAAAACTAATATTACATACAACCTCATAATATAGGGAGATTTATGAAGAAGTGCGGGATTTTTACCCATACAGTATAGCCTTAACTAGAATTCTCCACTTATGTCTGTCAGAAATGTTAATTACGGGGTCGACGAAGTGTTACAAGACGGCTCGAATAGCGGAACACCCGGTTGGATTCGACGAGGTAAGCGGGAAATACTTCAATGCTTCCTCTCAGTGACTTTGCGAGAAACAACGTGTGGGGTCTGGAATGTTCCTCCCGTGACACAATGTGCTAACTATACTGTAGCCACCAGATTTCAAGGAATAGTGTGATTCGTCTCGAATGTACTGGAGAAGAAGAACTGTGCCATATAAAACCAGTTTCGAACGCTGTTCGGAGGGAGAGCCAGACCGAAAGAACCAAGACAGAGACGCTGTGCGGAGATCGCTGTCTGACCGCTTGGAAAATCACCGTCAGCAGTACTGCATGCCCTAACGAACCCTCGCCATCTTGCCTACAAGCAAACGAGTCCTAAGAGTATGATGCGTATTGCACCCGTTAAAGCTTTAAACTGAGTTTATCAAGGCTAACAGTAACTGTTGTAAAATCAAAGGACATAAGGAGTAAATAATAATTATGTGTTTGATTTTAATCTCGCTCTTCTGTAATTTTTTCTGTCCTTGGTTTGACCGCGACCAAGCCATACGTAACAGAAAAGAAACTATTAAATAGTTCCAATATGCAGACAATATTTATTGATAAAATTCAGTCGCCTAAACGCTTCGTTCAATGGTCACAAATTACAATTTCTTTAATGCTTACTTTTTTGACGGGGGTAGTTGGTTGTGTCAGTCATAGAATGCATTTTTGTATGTATTGTTTAGGCTACAGGGCAGATGGGGACCGTAGGTGATGTTCGGGACATCAAAACATGTTTTGCATTCACAGCACCAAGGGTCATTAAGTCGGGTGGGTGGGGGGGGGGGTTAAAATGAGTGGCTGGCGAATTTGTATAAGTCCAGAATGTAGGCCATAAAACAAGTCACTCAAAGAAGGTTTGAAGATTTGGCTTCTATAGGTAACTTCAGATAAGCAGGAGGGCCGGTCGTGTTGTTTTCCGGGTTTTTTACCAATCCTTACAACATTATCTCCTCATGCATGGTGGCTTTTTGGAGGAAAATTGTGTTTAATATCTGCATTTGCTGCATTTATTCCGCAAAGTAATTGCCCCTTTCGGCATGGTAAAAAAAAAGTGTTTTTTTTTTTTTTTTCATTTTTTTTTTCGTTATTTTAACCTGAACATCTTGTATTAATCAGAAGGAGGTGTACTGTGCAAATAAAATCCTAACTGAAGGAACTTCCTAGGACAAGGTACTTACTTCCTTTTCCTCGCTAGCTCTTTGCTTTAAGGGGAGAGTCTTGTTTACATAAACACCCATTCCAAAACGTGAAGCAAGCTCTTTCTAATATATTTGTCTCTATTGCTATAACAGCTATCATTGCTGTAGGTCATCTATAGGCCGATATTTTAAAAACTATCGTCGTACCCCTTTACGTACCTTATGGGCTTTGGAGATCTCTAGAAGCTGAATTACAGATCTCTGCAGCAGTAACGTATCACTGTTGTTGATTTTAACTTCCCCAGAACACAAGTCTTTTACATCTTTTAGCACGTCCTCCACGTTTCCACTTTTTTCAAGAATGCATAAAATAGCAAATTCCTCTCCTCCTCCTCCTCCTCTTCGGGTTTTTAGGTGTTCAATAATCTTACCAGCTGCGACACGATTCAAGCCGCAGGCAAAGCGGTAGACATATTGGAGGTCGAATGGATCAAGGTATTTCAGAAAATGATTTGCTTTGCTTTCAATATGGCTTCCGTATTCGAGATACTTCTTCTGGTCATTATTTAAGGAGTCTTCCATGGAATCAGATATTTCAAACTCTGATTCTGATTCTTGTTCTAAATCAAATTTTTGGTCTGATTCTGATACTTCCCAGGGGTCAAAGGTCACATCATCTCTTGACGCGTACTCCGACAAATGATGTGCAGCGTACCATTCACAAAATAGTTTGTGATAAAATCTAACCTCAGTTTTATACTGGATGTGTTCAGTTATTAATGTATTTGAATCATCAGAAATATCAAGAGCATCTTCTTCAACTAAAATTCCCATGCGCTTATAGCTATCATAAAAGTCCTGTCCAAGCCTTTCACACATATATTGCTTATTCCACACTATTTGTTGATCCTTTTGACTCAATCCTTCAAAAGCTAAACTGTCAAGTTCTCTATGCTCGGTTTCAAACAAGTCATATTTTTGTATATTATCGTCCTTCATTTTGTTTTGCATGTGACTATGGAAGCATGAGATCATATAACGAAAGAAACTTGTTACAGAATCGATTTTTTGGAATTGCTCTGTCTCGTGACTCATGTGTGCAAACATCACAAAAATTAAAGGGACCTGGCAAAGGTCACCAAGGACCGGGTTTCCTTTCAGTCGTTGTTTTATTTTCTCAGCGGCTTTGACGTCATCACCTACAACAGCTTTGCGAATGTATTGATTTCGAGCATCATCGTCAAATCCTGTCAACTTCAATCGTTTCGTGATTGCTGGAATATTTCTGGGTAAATATGAGGATCGTGTCGTTAAAATAACTTCAAACTGCTGAAACATTTCTCTCTTTATAATACTGATGACGTCAGAATCAACATCGTCATCTTGATCTGGATACTCGTCATAGCCATCTAATATTACTAACACTGAAAAGCACTCACCAATGATATCGGCAATATCATTTTCTGTGAGCTTGGAATCTTTTGGTAACAGAAACTGTTTAATTGCTCTATAAATTGATGTTACACCACGTAACTGACGTAACCGTAAAAGAATTAATATATCAATGTCCTTCAAGTACGATACCGCGATTTTATTACACCAATCATAGCTCAGCTGTAGAGTTAATGTAGATTTACCATAACCAGGCTCCCCTTCGATTATTCGCCGAATTGATTTTACTCGGTCATTATTTAGTATACTTTGATATGAAGAAAGCTTTCCCCATGACCCTTGCCCCCTTATTCTGTCTTTTGTAACTAAATATTCAAGTCCTCCCTCAACAAACACCCTGTCTACACAATACAGTCTATCTCGGATGTAAGGGATGGGCTGGACGGCGTCATACAGGTCCTGGTACTTGGTTTTAAGCTGAGAAATAAACATCTCCTTCTTTCCTATAAAATAAATAAAATAACGTGTTCAAGCAAAATTTTTACTTTCAAATAATAATAATGAATAACATGCACACGATTTGTGAAACTTCAAAAAACATTTATTCGTAGAGATAATGGGAAATGTAGTTGCTGCATTGAGACATTCGTTACTAAACACGAGCTTGGGACAAACAAATGTTCTACTCTTTCCCCGCGATGTTGAAGAATGCTTTGTTTCTTCTGCTTCGTTCCTCTCCCAGTATGACTGGTTGACCTTTAGGTAAATACATGAACAGGCCTGCAACTCCAGGGAGTGTAACGTGCATAACTTTTATGTGCCTCAAAATGGCACATTGGCTTTAAACGGTGAATATAAAAGGAAAGATGATTGTGCGATATGGCGAGCAATCGGTATCAAATCCATTTTTCCAATTTAATTCGACATATACCGATTTAATTCGACACAAACCGTACCAAATTAAATCAACACAACCAATTTTATTCGACCTACACCGATATAAACTGGCACATACCAATTAAACTTTGACAAATTCTAATTTAAACTGTCACATTCTAATTTAAATCCACACATACCAATTTAAATCGACACATACCATTTTTAATCGACACATACCAATTTTTACTGACAAATACCTATTTAAACTGACATATACACATACCAGTTTAAACCGAGCCCACCGATTTACCTCATTTACATATTTGATATTCAATTTCGCAACCGCCGCAAAACACATGCTTTCTGCAATCCTCCAAGGCTTTGCTTCTTCAATGACTAGTTAAGAGTTTAAAAATGGAATCTATTCTGCCATTGTGCTTCATTCTCAGCATTAGTAATGGAGTAGGGAAAACAAAGCAGTGAAAACAAGCCCATTGAACAACTGGAAACTGGAGCTCTGGGTGTGACAAAATCGGAAATTTGCTACACTGGTGACACCAGATCACCAACTGAAACCGTTAACTATATACAGTGCTATTTTCATAAATCTTCTTTCATAAAATTCCATGTTCCAAAAATTTCATCGGAGAGCCTCATTATGTAGGCGTTGGGTAACATTTTGTACCAACAACGATCTTTGATCGCCACCCAACCTCAGATTTAAAACGATAGAAAATGCAAATTCTTCAGTAATTCCCCAACTGTTCAAATTTCATTGCAGGAAACCCAGCATCCATGCTTTTCTACAACACAAGCTCCATATTTTCAAATATTTGAAATGGGCGAAAATTTCAGCGCGGTCCGCGCTATTACGCCCTTAGTACAGTGGTAATCACCCTAAAAAACGTGGTAAAATTTGGATGCTTGCCTACCACCCCATTTCATATTTCCTGAATTGTTATAGGCATCAGAGACTAAGCAACATACCTACCAATGGTGGCGCTTCGCTCAGTGTACATTTTATAACCAACCACATGAAGAGCCCACCCCACTGAAAATTCCTGGATCCGCCACTGATACAAACGTTATATTAAGACCCACGGGCAACAACAGGGAACCAGGATGACAGCCCCTTGTATTCGCAAGAAAATGTGAAGAAAAGAAGGAAAGAAGGGAGAAAAAGGAAAGCCTGCAGGTCCGGTTTTACGGGGGTTTGGGGGACTCAACCAAATTTGAAAAAATGCCAGAATTTTTCTGTAACCTACTTGTATTTATTTATATTTGTTTGAAATTGTATGAACTATATCTACATTGTAAATTGTCAGACTTTTTGGCCAAATTGTTATAACCTGATGTCTTTGCACAATGTTTGCCAAATTTAAATATGTTTTCAAAACCATTCTTGAAAGCTGATAAAGTACAGGCTCTATATTAATTAAATAAAGGACAGGGGGAGTCGTTTCAAATTGAAGTAATTAAGTAGTCTGTCCTGTTTGATGACTGGCGTTGAAAGTGATGTGACATTTTTTTCTTCTCAATTGTGAAGTTTACCAGAAGTTACTGCTTGGTTACCTCAGTTACATATGCAGTGTTGAAACTTAAAATATGATGAAAGATACTTTGAACAGAAATAAGAAAACTATTTTGAGATTTATTTGTTTGGGGTCTGCTCTTGACCTTTAACTCTTCTCATTTATGGCAGCAAAACTATTATACATTTCAAAAACCAGAATTTGTATTTATTTTGTTACCTTGAAGATCGTTAAATGACATCATTGGAGTTATCTGTTGAAATAGAAAATTTATATTGGATACTTTTCTCTAAATGAAGTACCACAGGGAGTAGTTTTTGTCCGTTTCACCAATAACAGAAACACAATACATGCGACATGAACACCAAACAATATGATACATTTCATTGCACGTAATTATTCTGGAAAACCAACAAACCAAACGTTTTCATATACGTATCGATAAGATCATATATATGATGGAATAGATCATTTTATTGTTATCATTGGCTCTTTAGAGATTAATTTAACCTTAAATTATCATACATCTTTTCTAAAAAATAGATCAAAGTTAGTTAACAGTAATTACCTCCTGTGAGTTTATAATGACTTGCCTCCTGTCATGTCCTGAAAAGAAACACGTTATCAAGATTAAGGTATATTTTTTTTCTCAAGCAAAGTTTTGAGAGTATGCAGTGTAAAATAAAAAAGGGTAGGATTTGTGTCGTCTTTTAATAATGTTTATATTCTCGTTAAAAAAGCTTAAAATGTAGAAGCTAAGGAGTCTTTTCATCTTCATCCTAGAGTTTCCACTCCCTCCCTGTATTTTCATTGTTTTGTATTTATTTAGAACATATGATACATATTTGAGATTTCCCGTTACGACATATCAGTGGCGCAGATAGGATATTTTCCAGAGGGGGCAAAGCTCGAAAATTTCCCCCAAACTATTCAGTTTCAGTATATTTTAAGGTTCAGTATATTTTCAAGCATGTATTAAAAACAATTACGTAAATTTATGATAACAAGATTATCATAACGTCATGTAATGTAATGTTGTTATAAGGTAAACATCATATATTTTACCACGTTTGAAGAGTTTTCATGTCTTGACATCGGTAAGCTATTGTTTTTAGCTCCATCCATGGTTAAACAAAGTAGATCAGTCTATAACCTGCCCGGTACTAGCTTGTAGGATGAGAGACCATTAAATGCTTAAACTTTACCCAGGGCGCTGTCGACCAATAGGTTGGAAACTGGGCTGCTTGACCTCGCCTAACTTAACCTAACCCATGGCGTTGTTAACTTTAGTGACGGGTGAGAGTGATACGCGGAGCGCGTCCATAGGTTCGCGCGGAGCGTCCCGCCAGGGAAGGTGTCGCTAAAAACACCCCTAAATTACAGGGAATGACACACCCTGTGCCTCATGACTGCATGCTTAGAATGCATATTTTTCTTGTCCTGAAAACTTTTAAGGAGACAATTTGTTCACAATATATATAAAAAGGAAAAATTGGAAACTCTAAGGCCTACCAGGAAGTATTGCTGACACCCTTAAATCGAATATAAATACAATGGTTCTGGAACGATAACAAACGGAAATCGTGATAATTAAATGAGGAAATATTTCGTTCACGAAGCTATGATTATGGTACTTTATATTAGTAACGTATTATCCAAAAGTGCACCAAGTTGATGGACATAACATTAGCTCAACAATATGTAGTGAACTATCTCGATGATGGTATACTATGCTTCGGTCTTATAGCCTGTCAGTGCTGCGCAGTATAACTTGCTGAGCTGATAAAAATACCCTGCATTGTGTACCAAAAACATTCACGCTGCTGCAGACGGAACATTTCTGCAAATATTTTCCCTGCCCCCCTCCTTAGCTACGGCACTGCTACATATCTTTTCTCAAAAGATTGACGTACCAAGAAGTTGATGTGGATGGAGATCTAACACCCAAATCTATAAGGCATAATATGATCGATTTATTTAATTCTATTTCACTCAACAAAATTCGCTTGACATGTCCTTTTAACCCCTTTGATTTGCGCTTCCTGTGTTACATCTTGTAATGATAGAATGCTCCCTTTGAACCGGCTTATTCCAGAATCAACGGTCACTGTTTGCAAGTCGGCATGTGTACAAGTGTCTTTTGCGTCTAATATCGAAATAAGTTCTCATCATGAAGCATTGTTCAAGCCTAACAAAAATCACAGTTGTGACAATTTTCCCCATTTTAGGGAAGCATTTTTAATCTTTCCGAAAAAATTCTTCATTACACACCTATGTAAATAAAAGTGATATGCTACAAAAACGTTGAAAGCTTGTAGTTGTCCTCTTTCCGAGATGACGGGAAATATATTGGCATTGGATGAAATTCAAATTCTATTCAAGCCTTTGAGGTGTTTTAAATGCAAGACTTAGCAGCTAAATATAGAAAACAAAACATTAGTGCAAAGGAGTAACACATGTTAAATGGCTCAAACCATAATTTAGGGGTCCAATAGTGTGACATGAGGTCAAAATTTAAAAATAATTTTATCTGATTGAAATTTAAACTCATGATAAACTGTGAACAGTACTTATAAAAAATACATTTTTTCACATTAAGCATTATGTATGCATGAGTAGACTCATTTAAATATTAACTAGGCCAGTAAATTGACCAAGAAAACGGGACACTCAAAGCAGTCTTAAATCTTCCGAAAATCTGAAATGGGTGAACATTCCTATTTGAATGTTTTTTTTTTTTTTTTTATACTCATTGTCACATGACAAAAAGTTCAAAAAGTTAAAAAAAAAAAACTCCAAAAAGTTTTAAAGTCAGTTTCAGTTTACTCACAAATTTTAAGGTGTCAAATGTATAAACATTTACATATTTTTGTAGAATATTTACTGTTTTTAACAATTAATGATATTTAAATATTCAAATTTCTCCCTTCGATCCCCTTAGATTGTTAGACTTAACATTCTAAATCTTTTTTATCGTCCCTTCATCAACATACGTAGGCTAATATATGCAAGATTATTCTCTCCATAATGTCTGCCGCGTGTAACAGGGACACCAAGAATTGGTGTCTCAATAACACCTAACATTCAAAGTGTGCCAGTTTAATTTTTAAATGTTAAGCTGAGCTGGATACGTTCCAATACAACACAAAACACTGTTTGCAGTTTTAAGGTACGATTAAATGATCCATTTTCATCAATCGTTTGTTTGTTTATGACCAACATAACTCCGACAGGGTGGGGACACCAACAAATCAAATGATCATTAGGATAGAATACATGATTTTTAAACCATGCATGGGATTAACTTTCCTTGTAACGTCTACCTTCTTTTCATGTAACTTTGTTCATCAAAAAATTAATTAGTTTGTGCGATTGGTGAAGCATCAAAGTTTAAAAACATATCTCACCAAGATGGACTCGAAAATTCTGCCGATATAGATTTATGTCCAGAACAACGTTGGTTTTGATTCTTTCTTTCCAAATGAGCTACTATCTATAAGATTTTGACCTAATTCTGTTATCAAGAAAAATGTGGCCACGTGAGAATGATCATATTTGTTCAAGTGATGGAATAAAGATTAGAAAAGCAACATACCTGGGGGGACACCAAGAAGTTTTGTTCCGGTTGTTTTCAATAGCCTTGTTTGGAAATGAGGGGGGACACCAAAGCAAACAAAGTAGTTTATTTTCTAAAAAAAAATACTCAACATTGGATAACCAGTTTATGTATTATAAGATAGCCTAGCTTGTAAGGCATAACAGAATGTCTAAGAAACTGCCTTGTTGTATTCCCTGTCTTTAAAATATAGCGTTATGTTGGCAAAACGTGGAAACCCCATCTGACCTCTAGTTTATGGACTGAGACAATTCCTTTTTCCTGACAACTCCCTAATTGGCGTCACCAAGCTCCTTTGGGGTTATTTTTTTACAGAAACGTTTAAAGGATGTACCGAAAGTCGAAAAAATATATTTCTTCCACCACTGCAAAGTGTAAATTTCTCTTAATATGTTGAATGTCTAATCTCGCTGCAATTACAGATCAAATCCTACAGATCAATCCGATGACAAGTCCTATTGCTTATATGTAGCTACAGCTTTCCATAGTGTTATAATCATATATCAAATAGTCTTTTCACGAAATACCTTTAGATGATATCTTTTCTTAACGGAAAATCATTTTTATTGAATCTTTATTAGGACGATACGTTCATCTCTTGAATTCTGTTCATTTTGGTGGGTAAACTGCTTTATGTCAGTATAGGCTCAGTGTACTTAAAACTGAAACGGAAGCTTGAACTTGAGGGATATGCAAATCAAATAAGGGTAGGTGGTGCCACCATCTGACGTCACTTGACAGCCGTCGAACCGCACATTTTTTAGGAAAAGCACGAGTCATACGTGTGACTCATGCGAAAGAAAACTTGGGCTTTATGATTTGGCCGGGGGTTTTAAGACACTAATGTTCCACTTGATCCAGCTTGATTCTTATGATCAACCTAGACCGGTTTCTGCTCTCATGAGTTATAATAGCGGAGCTTCATTAGTAGGATACCTTTTACTCTGTGTGGGTTTGGGATATTCAAAATATTTATATGTCTTTCTTAATTGCTTTAAGTTGGGCATCGAGTAACGTATCATCTGAAGCTATTCCTTCTAAGACTGAGTCATTCTCAAACTAAGATCTCGATATTTCAGAGACTTATATGATTTTTAGCCTATTTATAGGCAGTTTATCGGGTTATCCGGGAGAAGCTTCGCGAATTGCTTAGGAAGTTGTGTGTGAGCGCTTATCATAAGCATTTTTATGCACTGTTCCAACATGTGAGGTACTGTTTTGTTCTGTAGAACCGGGGTGGCTACGTAAATGTTCTTTGTGGTTAATAGAGTGTCTTTCAAAGTGACTTGAAATCTCAATGAAAAATCGTTACAAGAGTGATGATATTGTTGTAGTAGTCGTCTGTTCTGAGGGTTTTAACACTAGTACATGCACAAAAACCTGCAAAGTAGGATGCCCTCTCTAGGTTTCGACCCCTAGCTCACTAACTGCATACCATAGGCTTGTCTGTGTGTAATATCCCCCTTTGACTCAACGGTTCTATATGTCAGTAATAATTGCTCTTACTTGATCGGATAGTACTATGAAGAGGTAGTTATCCCACCAAAATCTGCCGATCCAAAGGCCTTTCAATTTTAGGGAATGATGGTAACGATAGGCAAAGGATGAATGTCATTTGGCTGACTGTTATAGTGAATAAACGGTCGAGACTGCAAATTGGTAAATTGGTTATGTTTCTAGTTTGGAATCGAAACGGTTGATGAGACAGTAAAGTCGGACAATTATGGTTTACCCCTATTCTACCACGACCGTACAATGTGTGAAAAACTTCTTTATCTCTATTTGTACTTTTATTGACCTTGTTTACTGAAATGACAGGTAAGTGATCAACCAATCGGAATGCAGAATTCTCATCAACGGGTGGTAGAGGGGGTAGAACTGAAAATTAACTCCCTTTCATCTATGCATACGTATCTAACTGGGTGATCGATCAATCATTATTCTAAGTCTCAACTAATTTCTTCTGTTCGTCCTCTGATTTTTGCTCGGCGTTTTCAGTTTTTACCTTTCCATTACTTTTTTTAATAGAATAAACGGCACTATTTTCTAGGTCTTGAAAGAGAAAGGTTGAAAGTAAAAAACATTTGTTAAAACTTGTTAAATTGTACAAAAATATTGTTCCGTTCTAGTTAGCCTGATATCTTAAGTAGTTTAATAGACTGTTTATTGCATAATTTGAATGATTTTCTTAAATTTCTTTGCATTGCAGAGTTCAGTTCGGTTGAAACTTCTTTATGGTTTGTTATTTGAAGTTCGCTATTTTTTCCTCCTTAATACTGAATACTTCATTAAACTTTACGAGCTTCAAGGTGTTTTTGTTCTCGAAACCCTTTGCCTCTGGATAGAGTACCACTCCAGCTGGTTCCCTTCACCGAACCCATGGATCCCACGATAGACTCCAACTTAAAAATAACAACGTTTTGATGCTATTATCATTTTAAAATTTAAAACTTTCTCTTTGATTTGCATCCATGGGTTCACCTCTTGCTCCAAACCGTTTTGATATCATAATTTTGGCATAACCTTAGTAGCAATATTGACGATATTTCATCGCACTTTTTATGCATTCGGAATGTCTAACTCCTGAGAACTTCTTGGGACTCTGCCCAATGGACCCCCACCGAAGTTTTGCCCGTGGACCCCACCAGGGTTACTTAATCGGGCCCCTGGACACCACGCCGTAGTGTTCGCGTTGTCTCGGCAATGAATTTCTCCGCGTAAAATACCGAACCCCTTTTCAAAATGTCTGGTGACGCTCACGTCCCTGGACAGACGAGTCTTATGTCCTTTTACTCGACTTTCATAACTTTTTGGTTATAATAAAGACATATAAACACTAATCTACGACCAGATCATTTTAAGGTCTATGTAACATTAGGCTAATAAGTAGGTATTAGTATTTAGTCAGACCCAACTTTGGGGATCGAGCTCCAAATGGTTAACTAAACTTTGGTACAATGACTCTATAAATCAATAAAGTATAAAACTGTGCCATAATGCTCGCACGATATATGCTGACATAGTAAGAGGTTTGTAAAAGATCGAACAAAAGTATATACAGGTATGCTGTTATGTAACTTTTTGCTAACTGTGTAGTATTAAACACTGTCCCGCCATTCGAAAGGACTGTTCATTTTCCTTAATACTGCTGTTTATTTTTGCTTAGTATCGCCTGTTCCTAAGCTTACTCCTTAAGTACCGATTAAAGTCGGGGCCTTTTGCTAACAGGCCGCGCTACCTTTACCGACTGACAATGCTAAGACAAAGGGAAAATGTCTGCTTGATTTAAAACATGTTTTAAGCCTTCTAAATTACAGAAAACAGCACACAAAATATACTATCGACTATTGAGTTGTAAGAAACCTTTTTTTTTTTTACCCTCTTTTTTATTTTCATTAGTAACTCCACCCTAAAAGTAAGATGGTTTCGGCCAGGCATAAAAAAGTACACATCAATTAATACTTCTATTGCTTTTAGGTTTATTTACTAATTAACAAACCAACAACTAAAGAAAAATAAAACAAAAACAACACACACACAGAAGCAAGGAATCAAAGAAAGAAACAAACAAGAGGCCGTGCATGGGGTCGTGATTGACCTATACGAAAAATCGCCTGCCTTCATTTATCGGCAATATACATGCTAAGTAAGCGACCAGTTACTGTTAGCGGTCTTGAGATACTGTGTTTACACTCAATTTTAAGGCATATACAATTTGAACTTTTCATTGATATGAAAAGCCAGCACAGACATTAGATGGAAGTAGCGTAATAAAAGATGATGTCTTTGAGATATCGTGCTCACAAGGGTTTTAATTCTTGACCAATCGTGACCCAAAATAATCTTTGACCTAAACCGAATACTCCAGGAACCATTTACTCAATATGGGTAACTTACACACTTAATTTCGGGATGAGTCAAACCAACCATTCTACAGGTATAACGATAACAGCATCAAATATATTCCTTGCCTGCCTGCCTTAGGCAAGGAAGAAACAATCAATAAATAAACAGATAAATAAACAGAAACACAGAAGTCTTTTTCTCTTCTGCAACCCTGTATTGAATAAATAATTAACAAAACCCAGTGTGACCAGCATAATTCTTGAAACATTTGAATTGTCGAAGAAAACGAACGCAAAGTAAAAATGTAACACACATACCCCTGAGAATACATACAACAATCAGAACTATGGAAAGTCCCAATGGCACAACTAAAACAAGAATCCACAGAAAGCCCCACTTGGTTGCCTGTTCTGTTGAATTTTCTGTTGCTTGATCTATGAAAAAGCATACACTTGTTAAATTTTGAGAACAAACTAAAGTAATATTACAAATTGATTAGAAACTAATGTTTAAACTAACTCTATATTTTGTTAATTGAACACGGAATCAATGTTCGTTTCACGTGTCACAGAGAGAGAACTATTTCGAGTTCTCTTGAGAAAGCGTTAGGAGGGCTTAGGTCTTGGAAATTTTTCTTTCATGGTGGAGTTTTTATAGTATGAAGATATATATAATAAATATTGATCTGAATTTCTAGAATCGCAAGAAAAATCAACAATTTCTCTAACAACTTCAACCTCTGAAGTACAATATTTTTGAACATTCCCCCCTCCCCCCCCCCCAAAAAAAAAAATAAAATAAAATAAAAAACTCCAATTTCAAATTTTGTTTGCAACCGTTTTACAAAATGTATACGATTCACTGATCCGCGTCATAATATATGCACATGTGGAGGACAATACATGAACAACTGGACTCTAACCGATGATACCGACTTAAAATAAAGATAGAAACAAGACGTCAAGACAATAAGAAGAGGCAGTATAAGAAAAGGAAAGAGGTGGAAAGGAAAAGGAGAAGAAAGGTTTCGAAAGTAGGAAGTAGGGTAGATACTTAAAATATAAAGTAGCCGTCACTGAAATTTATTTAGAAAACATGTTCTTCAGTGTATTTACCTATTGAAAATAGCAGGTCGAACTTGGTTCTGGATGTCAAAACATCTGTGTTTGCCGCAAATATCCGACATTCGAGTGTTATTCTGTCTCGAACCCCTTTTTTGACTCGATATTTCAACGTGATGTGTTTGTCAAAGACGTCGCCGTTGTTGTTAACTACAACATCACGGTTAGTAAAAACAATTGAAGAAGCGTCATCATCATTAAATGTGTCAATTTCTAAATGGACCAATGGACGAACTCCTGTCACCGAACACGTTATACTACCTTCTTCTTTTGCTTCCAATACGCAGTACTGGTATTCATTACATCCTGTTACAACTGGATACTGTGGGACTGAAAAAAGAATTCTTTCATTGTAAATACCCCTGCAAGGCTACCAGAATTTGAATGACTAGAAATCATCGTATTCATTTATATTAAATCGTCTGAAAAATTTTTTAGATCTGTATGAAATTGCACCAAGTTTTCCAACACTGTTGTCACAATTTTAAAGACATTTTATATCGCTATCTGAACACGATTATCGTAAATTTGGAGATGTTTAGAGAATTGTTTCCCACAACTTCGCAACTGTTAAGATAGATGAAATACAGCTAAGTCTTTACAGACAACCAACTAATTCAGTTCGTACTTTTCAATTGTAACATACACTCTCTGACCTACAGGTTTGGTGAGTCAAATGTGAGTCAAGTTCATCTGAGGTTTGACGAACGGATGTGTCAAACTTCCCCATACGTTGTGTCGAAAAATCCCAACATACGAGCGTTAACGTTTATGAATTTTGAGTCAACTGCATCGGATGTTGCATGATGGATGTTACAAATCAAAAAGTGTAAAATAGCCTATACTTTATCATCAAAAGATAATGCATCACAAATCCGTATTGTGAAAAAGGGCTGATAATGCAATAATTTTAAAATCGATTACGAAATTGACACTGATAATGTAGTAACTTTGGGACCACTGA
Source organism: Holothuria scabra (assembly GCA_037179385.1). Taxonomy (NCBI): domain Eukaryota; kingdom Metazoa; phylum Echinodermata; class Holothuroidea; order Aspidochirotida; family Holothuriidae; genus Holothuria; species Holothuria scabra. Next base: position 15,865,094 of record CM074179.1, read on the forward strand.
AAAGAGTTAACCCTTAACCGATAATATAAGAAAGAAAGTAAAAAATAATGCATTGTTAGCAAACTGTTAATTTATTTCCACATTTACGAATAGTTTAGAAATGGTTCAGTATTTGGATAAACAGATAGAGTCACATTATTCGAATGACGCCCTGTACAGTGTCTTTAAGATGTGTAACTATAACCTCTGTTACCCCTTATACTACAGAGGTACTTGGCAAGGTAAATGGCCAAATATTTATGTTTTATTCTTGTTTTTTATGTATGTTTTACGGTCGATAAAATGGCATTTGCTCCTTGGCATAGGCATGGGTATTAGAAGTATTAAACATTTAGCTTGCTGTATTTTTGTTCTAAAAAAACATGCCTTTCGACTGAAAATCAATGGAAAGTTTAGAGTTGACAAACATTTTTTATCCCCCCAAAAACATGTTTATGCAGCATATCCTTCCCAGCCCATTTGAACTGAGCCTGGTATGTGGAAGAAGATATTAAAATTTGTGTAGCCAAACAGAGTGACTACCCCTGAACCTGCTTTTAAAAACTATTTATGGCCTATTTGAAGAGTCACCCTTATCCGTTAGTCGCCAGTATACGTTTTGCTACCTTCGAGGCTTCTCAATGTTAATGCGAAACTAAAAAAAAAAAAAAAAAGGAGTCAAAAAATATCCTGGGAGAGGTTGCTAGGCTACAATTCTGCTTATGAGATCCCGAAATTACCTTTGTGGTCAAAACACGTCAAGAAATAGAATGGCAATTAATCTTTTTAATGTGCACGGCCACAGTTTTATATTAAAATTCTAAAGGAAGCCTTTTCTGGATCTTTGTTCATTCACGTATTTCATAACCGCAACATTATCTCAAAATACTTTCACATGTGTCTTAAGAGTCTTTAATGACACAGGATAGTGGATAAAATTAATTAAGAGTTTGAGTAAAATGACTAGAGGGAAAATATTTAAGGCCAAATCCTCTCACCCCATGTAGTTGGAATTCTTCTCACTTACCTACTTAAGCCCCTTCCACAACTATTCTAATACTCGTCCTTATCCAGGCTCAGTCTCAGTCAATTGTTCAAGTTAAGCAAAGTGTAATCAAAACACTCTAATTACACGCTGATTAATATTATGAATCACAATATTCTGCATTTTTGAACTTGCTGTTAATAAACAGCTGTAACAATTAGGAATATCTGTAGACTACTACTACTCACTGGTGGGAGAGTTGGCTGACTGACTGATAATCCTGAATTGTGTCCGCGAACTTACTACCCACTACCCGTACCATACCTAATATATTTGAAAAATATGTGCAGTGACATTTTCTGTATGAAAAGTAGGTGTCAAGAAGGAGACAAAACGTGATAAGTTCTTAAAGACACTGAATTTTAGCTTCGACGCTAATTTTGCTTTTTTTTCCCCTCATTTTTGTTTCTTTTATTTCTATCTCAATACCTTTGATCAAATAATATGAGTGCTCTATAGTCAAAAGACCAATAAGAAGACATTTCTCTTACATTTTCTCGTTTAGATTCCATCGCCAGCCGTCTTGCAAACATTTTTTTTTTTAACTTTTCATGACCTTTAAAAGCATTTAATTCAAGTCAGCAACGGATGTTTTCAACCTTTCTTTTTAATATATTTGTTCATAATGATACAATTTATATCTTAGATCAGGTACATGTTTAGTAAGTAGATTAAATATCAAAAGACTAACCGTATATGGTAATATTAAATTGTGACCTATCTCCGACGACACCAGATTCATAGACACATTCATATAACCCTTCATGTTCAACGTCAGCTTGACGTACCGTCACAGATCCATCAAGGTTCAGTTCGTAACTATCGAAATGGGTAATGGAAACAGATTTGTCGAAGAGAGCTGCGTACAAAATTGGTTCGGGGTCATCTTCGAGTCTGTAGGATCTCTTCCACACAATCATATCTATCTTATCCTCTGTGCATGTAAGCAAAAGCTTTGAATTTCTCTCAATAAACTTTTGTGCTATTTCAAGTGAAGCACTTTCGGGTCTTATGTTTTCCACTAGTATTGATGTCTCGTCATGATCAAGTATTCCCGTTAAGGAGTGGGCTTTACAAACCAGAACACTTAGCACGGATGTGAAGTAAAACACTTGGCTGGTAGTTGCAACTGTAGAAGACGTGACTCCATTGTGTGTAATAGTTATGGTAGATGAAAGATTCTTTTTTCCGTTTGATGTTCGACTGAACCATTCAACTGTTATAGGGGGTTTTGCCTCCTCTAATAAGCACGTAACCTCAGAAATGTCTTGGAGTTGCAACAAACATGCAGTTTCATCATCACTGCATTCCTTTATTAGTGGCTGGCGAGTAGAAGGTTTAACTAAGGCACAAAGAGCAAAGAAAAAGGATTTCAAGTATAGCACACCATCATGTACAGTAAGCGGGTCGCTACATGTATATATTAATCGAATAAAACCAGCCAGCTTCTGTGGAATGTAAACGTATGGGGAAATCATTTTGGTATCATGTAATGCATTTATTGTGTTGTGTTGTAAATTAATACTTTTACACCGCATTAAGATATTCATGACTGAGAAAGTAGGGATTTAACATAGGAACGTTAGATAGCGTCCAAAAACACGAAATTTTTGGGCTTGTTTTTGGTCTCTGCATTGGCGCCGTCAGAATGTCAAAACTCTAAACCCTCTGCCTAGTCCTTGATAATTAAATCGTGGAGGTTTGCTATGCAACTGTAATTTATAAAGATATGACTGAGACCTACAATTGCCACAATTGTTAGTGAAATGTAGTCAAATTTGGCTTCGATTTCTCTAATAGCCTCTTCGGGCGACATATCACTTTAAAATGTGTTACTCTTCCGTGTCGCGAAAGAAGATGTAGCAAAATGTACTTTCCATGGCCCAGATCAATTGCCATTGCAGTGGGTACATGACTGTATGCGAGGCCAGTACGCAATAAAGTAGTATGTTAATAGCTAACCAGCAGCATCATAAAATTCAATTATTATCATTAAAAATTATGTGAAAAATAAAAGTTCCTTTGAATACGAATGCATGCCGAACAGTTCTAATAAATGTTGATAATCGATCACTATCAAAATAGCATTTTCAGTAGCCTGTAGATGGTTACAACTAAATAGAAAATAGAAAATATGTGTTGCTTTTAGGTCAACTAATCAATCGTTCTTACCTGTAGTAATAACTAGTATAACGAACTGTTCCGGATCATGTTTTAATGACCGGAACTGAACAGCTTTGAAGTTACCATCATGAACAGCTGAAACGTTGTTTATTTGTAGAGATCCATTTGGAAGTATATCGAAACCACCAGGATCATATCGTCCACCTTCTTTAACAGAATCCCACAGTTTTATAATTAGGTTTTCGGCATTAGTTTGAACCGTCTTATACCAAAACACACGGAGAGGTTCTTCTTCAAACCAGCAATTAATAAGACCAGTTCTACCAAGCTCCAAATATTGTGGTGTTCTACATGGTTGAGAATCATTACCTTAAAATATGAACAAAATAAAATAAGTATCAGTAAATAAAATAAAACCCCTTTGAGTAAGTTCGGTTTTGCAAATCTAAGTTCCTCTCACTCTGCATCTATGAGAATAACCGGTTTTGATAGAGGATTGCTGATGTGTTCGATCTTGCTTGGCTCTTGAGTTTTTCATCTTAATCGATCATTACAAATGTAATGGTTCATAAAGAGAACATTTCCCTGTATACTCTTATGAGAATAACTCTTCCGTTTTGGTTGAGTTGTGAAAAGTTAGCTTTTATTACTGAAACGTTGAGCGAAATATAATATCAGTCTATCATTTGAAGCAGAGAGCTCTTTTTAAAGTATCGCGCACAGCTGGCATCTTCATTAGGAAACTATTTGTCTGATTTCCCTATCGAACGAACAGACCGATTTTCCCGCGCAAATTCTACACCATTGGACTTGTACAGAAAATTGCCATTCGACTCATTTTTTCAGGTTCCTACACTCGCAAATTATGAAGTACATCCATGTTAGCCTATGGTTGATAAATGTATCTGCATTTATTGCAGATAACCACCAAATAATAGGATTTTCTACAACGGAATAACTTGTAAGCCTGTGCCCTAAATACCCATTGAAACTACAACTATATGACGTCATCATTTATCTCCACATTTTTACATTAAAAGAGGAAATGGTAGTGCTGTTGAAGATTTGTGATGTCAAAATGTTTCAAACTGTTCAGGCACAACATCTCAAACTTACAAACTTTAAAGACTGAAAAAATACACCACAGTGGCGAACGTCCCAATGCAGAGCAACAAAGGCATAATTTTTGTTGATTTGCGATGTCAAAAATATGTTTCAAATTGTGCGGACACAGAGACTTACAAAATAGTACAAACTTTAAAGACTGGAAATATATCACAGTGGCGAACGTCTCAATGCTAAACAACGAAGGCACATTATTTGCTTGTGACGAGACCTCATTGTTCAATCCGCTGCTTTGTTTACATCTTCGCGCAACGAAAACACGACAGAAGACGTTTGATACACAAAGAAGACTGCAGTGTACACAAACTGTGTAATGCACCTTGACATTTATTTTAGGACATGACTACAACTACAACAAGCATGTGAAGAAATTTCCCCACTCTGTTTCGTCAAAACAATGGACACTTACCGAATAATGTAAAGCAACTAGCAACGGCCATACAGAAGAGAGCTGTACGTAAACGTCTCATTTTCAAGCTATATTTGTCCACCTGGCGAAAGGAATTGAACTTTACATTAACAATTCGAAAATTTAAACAGGACTTTTTTTTTAGTACATAGAACAAGACTTTTTTTGAGTTAATAGAACAACGGACCTGTGTAAATTGAGTGCCGGGTTTTAGGAATGTACACCATGATCCATCCAAGCGTTCAATAAGACTCCAATTTTGCAAGTATTATACCCTTCCTAAGGTGCATAATATACCGGATGAACCTAAAAGGATTCTGATCTTAAGTCTTGTCGCCTTTATACACCCCCAGGTCTTAACAATCAATAACTTATACCATTTTTAATTTTATATTTGTCATAATAATTGATATGTGTTCCTTTTAGTTCTAGTAATGACACAGAATCATTTTGCGCGACAACATCATCATTCGTAGGAACTCACTAGCAACATGCGGCCCTTACACAGGCGTACGAGGCGGGGTGCATGGGGGCACTCTCCCTCCCAATTTGAATAAAACAGTTGGTCTATTCGAGCAAACAAGAGCAAAACATAATAAAAGGTGCCATTATTCGCCCATGGGCCCTCATGCGAAGAATTGTTTGGCGAAGCTAAATCATAGTAAATTTCCTACTTATGCGCTCATCTAGTCGCCTGCCACGGTTTTTATCTTGTCCCCGAGACAATTTGGGAGCGTATCCACAGTGATAGTGCCTTTCGCCCACTGCCGTCACGTAATTTCTAAAAATCGACGAAACCGCAAGGGATGATAGTTTCCCTTGTTATGATGTGGGTTTTACATTATGATCGTGGTTAACAAAATTCCGAAGCAGCCACAGTTTCGTTGGGAATCCGTCTTGTAGCTCCAATAACAGAGGAAGTTCAGCAACAGAGCAACTGCCTTAATTAACTAATAAGTACGGGAATTGCCGTATCGGGCTCTCTGGGATGTAGCAATTCTTTTCAAAATTGTCTGTTTGTTCCCGCAAACAATAAAGGATAGCTAGTAATGATAATAAACGAGACACCAACGTGAAGTGTTATAAAATACAATCCAGATTAAACGGTTCAAGTCGATCCCCCGGGAGCCTCTTGAGACAGGCGGGAAGTATGGTGAAAATATTCTTCACCTCTATCCCATAGATGGACAGTCATGGAGTGATTTTGTTGGTCATGACCAGTCGTCGGGAGGTAATTAAAGTCTAGCTTGCGCATTTCATAGACAATAATCGGGAGCAAACTACTTGATACAACCTACAACCGCACCCCACCGCCAATTATGCTTGTTAAATTGACTGCCGTCTGCCTAATGGATAGGAATCCTCACCGCAACAGACGTTTTGCACAAATCGTTGACATGTTTTGCAGAATTCATTCCCTTCAAACTATCACAAATACTTTATAGTTGTTCAGCCCACATATTCAAAACGCTTTGTTTCAGGCTTATATTATTGGCTGTAGTGTAGGCAACGTCCCTCCTACTTTCGTTTTCCTCACCCATTGGAGTTACATTACAGGAATGTAATATACGTTGGAAGTTGGTTTAACACAATGATGTTCAAATAAGAACCGAATTTTCATACTGAGTAGCTTTTGAGTTTTGTCAGAACGGTGATTTTTTCCTAAAACTGTTAAGGGAGAGCCGCAACACCTCAGCTTAGAATATAAGCTGACTTTTAAATGTTCTGCAAGAATTCAAGAAAAAATGCCTTCGAACATTTTGGTGATGGACAAAATACGTGTCTGCATCGTTATCTTCATCATATTTGCCTCAGGATATTTTGGCCGAAGTACTAACATTAACGTATTTAATCACTCGTACAAAATTGGAGATACGTTGACCCTGCCAGGCTGCACTTTTCAACATGGCAGTTCTCAATGGAGACATGACGGTAACATCATCAGTTTTGGCAGTGAAATCGTGAATGAGCTATTTAAGAATAATTCCTTTGTTCATTCGAGCTATTCATTGTGGCTAGAACATTTGTATCTTTTCAACGAAGGAGAGTACAAATGTAGCTGCAATTCAACGGTCGTGGCAAAACATGTCCTAGTAATTCAAGGTTTGCATTTATTTTCAAACTAGTAGCAAAGTAGTTAATTTAGGACGAACTTTGTAATGAAATGTTATCTTTCTTTGAATTGCGACATCAGTCATGTCATTAGGTGGTAGAAAAAAATTATGTCAACATCATGGACAACCTCGATCAGTCACAATTTTAGACACTGAAATTTTAATCACGTAATGACTGTCAACGTTGTTGCCATACTAGATGGTTTACGTTAAATTCTGTAAAGCATATAAATCCCAAACACAGGAAGCCCAACCGTGACTTTCTTTGGTTTTCAGTATAGAAAACTCCAAAGAGGCTAAAGAGAGCCATCAATGAACACACAATCAACAGTCGAGAATCCAGCTATGGAGACACACACACACACACACACAAAATAATTAACATAAACATAAAATACTTAAGTTTAAACCGGGTTAAATTGTTACTTTTGTCGGTATATTTCATCCCTGTGATTCCTACAGTACGCGTACTCATTATATGCAAGCACACAATTCCGTTAACTCAATTTTTAAATGTCAAGAATAAAAGAAAAAAACAAAAGGCAATGAAAGTAAAAAAAGCCAACAGCGTTATACTTTTATGCAAGTGATTCATTAAAAAGAATGCCTTCATTGTCTTATACCCTTCTCTGTTGCGAATGCCTTTTAAACCCGTTATTATGCTTGTCAGATCTGTTGGTTTTGGCGCAGTTCAGAGAAGTCTTCGTTAAGCTGATAGTTAGACTACGCAAAGTAAGTCGCGTGGCTGAAACAAAGTAGTCGATTTCTCTTTGTATGACGACAAGATTCTGATTAATTTTAATAAAATGTCTCAATAACACTTCGACCTTGAAAAAATGTACTGAAGTGATTTCTTGCTTTTCACCATGATTATGGGGCAGGTGTATTTCCACAATTGATTTACTTCTCAACACCTCTACGGTGTATTTCCTGAGTTAAATATATAAGACTCCCGTGATATAAATGACTTCCGTAAATGATTTGAATCTATTTTTCATGATAACATTCTTTTATCTTTGTTACAAAAAGAAAAATAAAAGACCATAAATGACGCGAAATTTGCTTTCATTTAATTAATCGCATTTGCTGGTCGCGTGGATGAAACAAAGTAGTGGATTTAATAAGTCGCATTTATTTTTTAAACTGTTCCCTTCACAGAGAACAAGGTTTACCAACGATAAAATTGAATATGACAGGTTTTGGAAAGGTTAAAAATTTGGAAAAATACAGCAATATTCCACCTTAAGTCCAAAATTTAAAAGTATATGTTTTAAGACACTGAAAAATCTTAGTCTTTTTTTTGCCATAGCTTGGTACATTTTAAACATTAAATGCTGAGTTTCTCGGACCGTTTTAATTCAATTAATCCATGGCACAAAATTTTGCGACATTCGTCTTTTAAAACTGCTTTGATCCCGTCTAAAGTTTAATGGTAATGAAAGGTCTTGTATCCTGGCATGTTGTGCCAAGAGGGATCATATGATCAAATCATCCCATTACAGTAAGACTGTGATTTGGCACTAGCTTAGGAGATTTCAGAAAATTGAAGAGATATAGATATTTTCTGGTTGCGGCAATTTAAATTGAGTGGGTCATCATGTTATATCTCAGCTAAGTAGTTCAGTGTGAAGATCGGAATGGTTCTATTTGCATTCGTTATCTATGCTTTACAATTAAAGTTGTTTTGAAATATCATACTTAATGTACATTCTGACTACTTTACATAAAAGGGAAGCGCGGTCTAATACATCTTCAAAAAAGAGTTCGTCTCATAATATATGCAGTTGCGGTAGGGAAAAATAAAATTCTTGTCTGCGTAAGTCATTTAGCTAAACGGTTCTTTCTGTACCGATGGTGATGCCTCACTTCAACATAGTCGTACTTAAATTTGTAGTATCATGCCGTTTTGAACTCGTAGTATCTACATGTTATATAAATTAGTTTGATTACAAAATTGCTGTTTTAGTTCATCATTTGATAAGGTCGCGACAGCTTGTCACCGCTTTTTCGAACATATCTTTGTTTCTAAGATCTTGGCACAATATGAGTAAGAGCCTATGAGCAAGTTCAAAAATACTAAAAGGCTGCATCGGTCATGTCAAATCTTAACATAGATAGGCATGAAACGCACACGCAAACTAAGTATATATATATTTATATATATATATATATATATATATATATATATATATATATATATATATATATATATATATATATATATATATATATATATATATATATATATATATATATATATATATATATATATAAATATATATATATATATATATATATATATATATATATATATATATATATATATATTTTCACCTCAGCCAGATTTTGCAGCTTTACCAATTTGATTTATATATTCCACGCAGTTGTCGTCAGCGTTTATTTTCACTTCATCTCTGCTTTCACAGGTTTCTGTATCTCTTCGGAGATTCGCTGGCGAATAAACAATTGTGTTCAGCTGGATAGCATCAACTTTGATCTCTGGTTGGGCTTGCGTCAAACGAGAACTAGTGCTGTTCCAAAAAATTAGGCGCCTGCTCAGGAGGTGAATTGCGAGTTGCTTCATCTGCTATTTGAACAAAGGCTAAACCAACTTGGCTTCATGGCTCAGTGGTTAGAGCGTCCGCACTAGAAAGCGGGAGGTCCCGAGTTCGAATCCCGGTGGAGTCAACATCGTTTTTTTCACCTCAGCCAGATTTTCCAGCTTTACCAATTTGATTTATATATATAAATATATATATATATATATATAAATATATATATATATATTTATATATATATATATATATACATATATATATACATATATATATGTATATATATATATATATATATAGTAGGTCGAAGTTGGTAGATCGAAGTCAGAATGTGTAGGTCGAAAGTGTTGTAGTAATAAATTCGATCATGAATTTTATACCGATCCAAGATAGAGTATAAACTCTTATCAAAGAAGGAACGGTTGAAGAAAAACACCAGAGAGAAAAATTGAGCCGCACGGGGGACCGAACCCACCATCCTCCGCTTTCCGGGCGAAGTCTATGACCACTATGCTAGAACAGCTCGTGATTCACAGAAGCGACAACAGGCTATAAATACCCCGCGTGAATCAATTTTCTCTCCTCTGTGCGGCTCAATTTTTCTCTCTGGTGTTTTTCTTCAACCGTTCCTTCTTTGATAAGAGTTTATACTCTATCTTGGATCGGTATAAAATTCATGATCGAATTTATTACTACAACACTTTCGACCTATACATATATAAATGTGTGTGTGTATATATATACATATACATATATATATATAAATATAAGTAATGATTAAGTAAAAGATCCACGTGTACTCCTGAAGATATAAGATTAGAGGAAAATCCGAAGAGACAAAGATGGACAAAAGAGAGTACTAATTTTTGGTAGTCAGATATTTCCGCCCCACCGGGGGCCTTCCTCGGTGACAAATGAACAAAGCTTAAAATTTAAACATACACAATGGCAGATTGCGTTAAAAGCAGAGATAAGATCGTTACGAAATAAAAAGAAGAATGTTACGAAATAATAAAGACGTGCATCGTGTTGCGTCATAATCAAGGATCTTCACGTGACGTAAAAGCGTTACTGCCCAAGCACTGGGAGTGGGTTATTGATACGCGCGCATGACTCGGCCTTAGTTACAAAGGAGAGAGACGCGCAGAGCTATGAAGAGTGGTGAGGAGCCTCTGGAGTATGAATTAAAAATTATAAAATGTATCTATTGTGCTAGAAAACGAAAACTTGACGAAGCTTACTACAGTGAGATCCTACTATAGACAGGGAATCAGAAAAAACAAAGCTCTAAGAGTACCATTCTTAATAATATCGATGTAAAAACTTAGGGTAGAGAAGAACGAGAAAATAGCTTCAGATAGTTAACTGATAAGGTATCTTAAAAAAGTTACAAAGAGTTAACGAAGGAATATCCCTTAAGTAGTCCCAAATCTCTGTTTAAGCCGGATTTGAATGATTTAACTCGGAGGATCCACTCAACTTCTTGTTTTTTTCTTTCCGAAGTAGATCTAAAACCTGACATTCATGACATGAAATGCGTCCTTGTAGCTATATATATATATAGCTATATATATATATATATATATACATATATATATATATATATATTATATATATGTATAGTGGCATAAACCAAACTGAACAACCAACAGTAACAATTGGACACGACAAACATCAAATCCGAAGTGATCGTTGTAAAAACAGAACCGGACTAGAAAAGGATTAAACACAAATCAAAAAAAGAAAAAAGAGCGTCCTGGATGAAAAAAGTGCACGCACAAATCGAACATGGTCGAAAAAAGGGGAAAAAGTAGACAAAAACTAGGTCCGGAAAAAGAAAAAAATAATTAGGCCTACACAGAAAAAAACGAGCACGAACAGGTTAGTGTAAATGGAGTAAAACTGGCTCAAAAAAGGGTGAATATTACAAAATGTCAATATTAACGTTGAGGCCGTGTGGAGCGAGAGTACCTAGCTATAGCGTCATGATCAGTCGGTTTTCAGCACTAAGGCGGTCACGATCGGAGCCTCGGCACATTACAGCTGCCGTAACGGTTAAATGCCGTATAGAACAAGGTGAAGAGGGATTAAAATGTGCAGTCACCGGGTATCCATGGAGATTCTGTTTGATGGACCTAAGGTGCTCGGTGACTCGATCCGCGAGGCGACGCTTGGTCTCTCACACATACGAGTTAAATCTCCCACAAGCTAAAATATAAACTACATTAGAGGAAATGCAGGAAAATCTTTGTTTGACAATGAAGCTATTGCCGTTGGGGCCTGAAATGTTGACGAGGACGTGTTTGCCAACAACTGGGCATGTATTACAGCTCGGACGGTTACATGGAAAGGTACCAGCCGTGTCGTTGAAAGAAGTTTGTGGGTGGGAAGCCCGAACTAAATGGTTGGCTAAATTTTTCTCAGTTCTAAAAGCAGTGATGGGGGGTTCCGGGAAAACATCACGGGTTGAGGATTCTTGTCGGAGCAACTCTACATTTTTGTAGATAGCGCGTGAAATAGGACGGACCGAATGGTGATATGAAATAACTAAAGGAATACGTAGACTGGTACCAGATTTGTTCTTTTTCTCCAAGGCTTCCTCTCTGCTGGTTGCTTGAATTCTACGTAGGGCATTAGAGAGGATTTTCGCAGGGTACTGGCGTTTTTCAAAAAAGGACAAAATTTCTTCAGAGGCAGTGGAGAAGTCTGAACAAATTCGTCTGCCCGCAAGAGCTAGGAATAAGGGATAGATTTAGTACAAGATTTGGGGTGGTTGGAAGGGTACAAAAGGTAGTTATGCAAGTCGGTTGGCTTAAAGTGTATGTTAGAGGTAATTGTACGGTTGTTGATGGACAGACAGTTGAGTCCGAGATACAATGGGTAAATTTCAAAAAGGGGCAAAAGGAATTAACAAAGTCGATAAAAGTTTCTTAATCACGACGGGATCCAGTGGCAAATCCTACAATATCATCAACATACGTTTTGTATAGTATAGGTCGGGGGCCGGTATACTGGGAAAAAAGTTGTTCTTCAAAGTGACCCATGGCCAAACAGGCAACAGGAGGACCCATTTTGGTTCCCATGGCCACTCCTTTAACTTGACGGAAAAACGCCCATTAAACCGAAAACAATTCTGCGTGAGAACAAGTTCCGTTAAACGTAGGAAGGTGTCAGTCGGTATTAAGGGATCACTCCATTTGTCTAGGTAGTAACGGATAGCTGTTAAGGTAGCATTATGAGGAATGGACGTGTAGAGGCTGGGCACATCCATGGTGAATAAAAGACGTTCTCCACAATTTTCAGGAAACTCAAAGACATGAATAAGTCTCAAGAAATGTGGCGTGTCTTGAACAAACGACGGCAAAGCTGAAACTAAAGGGGAGAGCACGGAATCCACATACTCTGAAATAAGTACGGTGGGGCAGCTGTGTGAAGAGACGATAGGTCTGCCAGGGTTGTTGGCTTTGTGGATTTTGGAAAGTAGGTAGAAGTTAGAAATCTGTGGGCAGGGGTGAAGTAGAGAAGTAGCGTTTTGGGGTTGTTGTTTATTGTCCATGAGTTGGGTCAAAGTGTTTTTAAGTAACTTTTGGCACTCAGGGGTGGGGTCAGTGGGAAGTTCTAAATAAGCACTTTGGTCGGATAGCTGTTTGTTGGCCTCAGCAATATACAGGTCCTTCCGTCAAAGGACAACAGCGCCACCCTTGTCAGCTGGTTTAATAATGATATCCCTGTTACTTTTAAGGGATAAAATGGCATCTCGTTCTTCAGGACGAAGGTTACGCAGTGAGGTCATTTTAGGGGGAAGAAGATCGTTGACATCTTTGTTAATGGTATTGATTACATTGTCAAGTGTTGGATTTTCTCCTGGCTTGGGCGTCCAGGAGGAACGGACAGCGTTGGCGGGGTTGGGAACTTCCTCTGAGGGTGTGTCATCCTGATGGTCTGTTATCCCGAAATGGTAGCGAAGGCGGAGTTTCCTAGTGAAAGACGAAACGTCTCTGCCCATGGAAAACTCATCAGGAAAGGGGTTCAGTGGAACGAAGTTGAGACCTTTCGCTACAACTGAGCGCTCAGAGGAAGATAGTTCCAGATCGGGCGGAATGGTGACTGTTTAGAGATGTATAGTGAAATGGTCTCACCTCCATTAACGAAAAACTCTAATACCAGGGCCGCAACAAAATGGTGTCACTGTAAGGACCTCGTGCTCGGCGATGTAGTGGAACTGATATTACCGCCGCACTCAACACCTCAGTCCCAAGCAAAATTGTCGAGCTGCCAGCTGCTGCCCGACTACACAGGACTAATGTGTTGGTGAGACGAATAATTTCTTGTAGATATCTCCGAGATTTTGGTAGGTAATTTCAAGTGCAGTAAGTACTGTATTGTCAAAGTCGAGGACGGTCAATTCGGAACTTCGGCGGAGTTGGTGTCCACGTCTTTCCATCGTCGCTGACTTGATGCTAGTGAGGACCTCCTGACCGTTTCATGTCTGCTCAACACAAGAGTCGTATGCGTGATTGGTCAGTCTGGTCCACTGCACACGTAGCTTATGCAAATAACAAGTTGCACTGGGACAGCCTATGAATATGTATTATTTTGCACTCGAATGCAATTATTTGAAGTGCAAGTGCTACATTAGTCCCCCCTAGATGACTTGTGAATTAGAAAGTCATCGATAAAGTTAAAATTTACTAAAACTGGACAATCTGTAGGTACCTTTTCGGCCAGTGTACTTTCCTACCAGACCGAGTAGTAGTGGTCTTATCATCTGACTTTTTCAAAATTGACTTATGGTCAGATGCAGGGCGCGTCACCACTGGAGGTGTAGAAACAGCTGGGTCAGGTGGTGGGGTAGGTGTTGGTGAAGGCAGTGCCTGGCCAGAATCAGGAGTGTTACTGAAATCCTCGGTATAAGCAACCTTAAGCCTGTCAATACTTACTGTGGAACGACGTCCATCGATGCTAATAGTAAAATGCTTGTCCTTTCTGTCAAGGACTCGATAAGGCCCTGAATATGGTGCCTGTAAGGGTTTTTTGACACCATCGCTACGTAACCAGACATGCGTACAAGTAGTAAGATCTTTCGGAATGTGGCTTGACCGAGATGTAGGCCTAGTCAGAGCAGGGCGTAGTTTTGCCATATGAGATTTCAGTCTATCAACATAAGTACCATCTGGAATGGCTGACTGATCTGACGGGTGTATAAATTCACCAGGCAACACTAAGGTGGTACCAAACACCATTTCAGCTGAACTACATTTTATGTCTGCTTTAAAAGCAGAACGAATGCCTAACAGAATTAAAGGTAATGCTTCACTCCAAGCAGTAGGTTGAGGGTGAGCTCTGATTGAGCTCTTAAGCTGGCGATGAAACCGCTCTACTAATCCATTAGCCATGGGGTGATATGAGGTGGTTCTGAACTTTTTACATCCTGGCAAGTTATTAAGGTTGCGGAAAAGTGCAGATTCAAATTGCGCACCTCGATCGGTGGTAATTACAGAGGGTACGCCAAACATCGAGACCCAACGACTAACGAATGCTTTGGCGACGGTTTCAGCCGTAATGTCAGAAATTGGAATGGCCTCAGGCCAGCGTGTAAACCTATCTACTATGGTTGGTAAGTGTAATTGTTGGAGGGCGGTAAAGGACCGACAATGTCCATATGAATATGACTGAATCTACGTCCTGGTGACTCAAAAGAACCTAAAGGACTTTGAGTATGCCGATGAATTTTGGACTTTTGACATTGCAAGCAAGACCTTGACCAGGCATTAATGTCCTTATTCATACCCTGCCAAACATATCTGCTAGAAATAAGCTTTCTAGTAGCAGCAATACCTGGGTGAGACAAATCATGGAGTGAGTGAAAAACAGTGCGTCTGAACTTAGAAGGGACATACGGCCTAGGTGCGGGGGTAGACATATCGCACTTAATAGTCTTACCTGTCCCAAGTAGTGGTATATCCTGGAGCTTCAAGGAAGATGATCCTAGTAGCTGAGTAAGCTCATCATCTTTTCCTTGCTCAGACGCAATGTCTTCTAAATTTAGGGGTGAATTAGGGGGAATAGTTAGAGTACTGGCTAGATTAGTTAAAGAACACGTGCTGCGAGACAGTGAATCCGCAACAGTGTTTTCTGTGCCCTTGATATAACGGATATCTGTGGTAAATTGGGCGATGTAATCAAGCTGCCTGATCTCTCTAGGCGAATGCCTATCAGGCTTAGCTTTTAAGGCATATGTTAGTGGCTTGTGATCGGTAAGTATATAAAATGCTCGACCCTCAAGCATATGCTTAAAGTACTTAATCGACAAATAGATTGCTAACAGCTCTCTCCCAAATGTACTGTACCTCATTTGAGTAGGGGAGAGCCTACGTGAAAAAAATGCAACTGGCTTCCACACACTATTTACATTTTGCTGTAGAACACCGCCTACAGCGACATTGGAAGCATCAACAGTCAAACGTAACTCATCCGTGGAATTGGGATGTACTAAAAGTGTGGCACTTGCCAAAGCAGACTTAATTTCTTCGAAAGCAGTAAGTGCATCTCCTTGCAACGTAATGGACTTATCCTTGCTTTTTCCTGCAAGCAAATCTGTTAATGGCTGTACAATAGAGGCGCACATAGGTATGAAACGCCTGTAAAAATTAACTAGGCCTAAAAATCTACGTAACTGGGTTAGGGACTTTGGTTCCGCAAAATTTTGGATAGCTTGTACCTTATGCGGAAGTGGTCTTACGCCGGAACTATCAACCCTGTGACCAAGGAAATCTAGCGAAGGAACGCCAAACTTACATTTCGCAGGGTTGATTACAATACCATACTTGCCCAATCTTTCAAAAAGTTGCCTAAGATGGGACATATGTTCCTCGGGGGAGTTGCTAGCCACTAATAAATCGTCGATATAGGCGTAGGCGAACGGTAAACCTCTCAAAACTTCGTCTTTGAACCTTTGAAACGTTTGAGCGGCCGATCTGAGGCCAAACGGCATACGTAAAAATTCAAAACAACCAAACGGCGTGGTAATGGCGGTTTTGGGAATGTCGTTAGGTTCTACCGGTATCTGGTGATAGGCCCTAACCAAATCGATTTTACTAAAAATCGAAGTACGCTTAAATTTGCAGTTAATCTATTGAGGGCCCTATAATCGCCACATGGGCGCCAATCACCAGTCTTCTTAGGGACCATGTGCAAAGGTGAGGCCCAATTTCCCTGTGCTGGTCTAATAATGCCGAGCTGGAGCATGTGCTCGAACTCCTGTTTGGCAATTTTCAATTTATCTGGCGCTAATCTCCTTGGCCTAGCAGTACATGGGGGGCCCTTGGTGACGATATGGTGAGTCACCGAATGTTTAACACCAGTTTCCCGATAATTAGGTCGTGTTAACTGAGGGAACTGGTTTAAAAGCCTATGGTACTGCGTGTCCTCTGATACTAGGGAGTAGGTTGGTGATGGAGATGGCCGTTTAGATGGTGCCCCTGAAATTTGAAGGGAGGTAGTGATGTCGATTAATCTGCGTCGACCTACATCAACTACTAAATTGTAATGCCCAAGGAAATCTGCACCCAAAATGGCACATGGTACATCAGCTATAGTGAAGATCCAGTTAAAGGTCCGCCTTAAGCCTAAGTCGACAGTAAATGACTTCTGTCCGTACGTTTTAATACGTGTTGTGTTTGCAGCCTGCAAAGAAAAGGTAGGTGGCCCACGTTTACCAAACTTAGAGGCAGGCAATACACTAATGTCAGCACCAATATCAATTAAATATTTGGTGCCAGTAATTCTATCACGAACATAAAAATGACGACTCCAAAAGTACTATGGCCAGACAAGGTAGTCGTCCTTACTTGCTGGCGTTGGCGTTTGACTGAGGGGGGTTTGATTGGGGGTTTGATTGGTTAAAGGTACATGGTGGGACACATAAGCGTGCTTGGTGCCCCCACCTCCAGTGATGAAAGCAGTGCTCTCCAGCATGGGGTGAACTAGATCTACGGCCACGCCCACGACCCCTACGGTTAGGTGAATTAGGCCTAGAAGAAGTACGCCCTCGTTGGGGTTGAGGTAGAGAGTTGTCTCCCTGTAATTTCCTAGTCAAAGCCTCGACCTGTTTGGTTAGGGCTGCTACCTGAGCTTCTAGTTCAGTACATTTGGCTAAAGTAGGCGATTGCGACACTGCAGCCACTGTTGCTGCTGCTGGTTCAGCAGTAGGATCCTGATGTACCTCTAGGATTTTATCAGCTGTGACAGCTAACTGTTCCACGCTGGCTGTGTCACTCATGGAGGCTAAAATTAATTGTGTATTGGTAGGTAGCCTCTGAAGGAACAGCTGCTTCAAAATACTATCGCCTAAGGTACGATCCCCTAAAAGCTGTCGCATACGCCGTAATAATTGAGTGGGTTTCCTATCGCCTAACTCTTCTGCCCGGAGCAATTGGTGAAGTCCTTTTTGCTCCGACTCAGAAGTTCGCTTAATTAGTTCCTCTTTAAATGCCTGGTACTGATTCCTAGCTGGGGGGTTAATAATGAAATCCCTAACTTCCAAAGCATACTCTGGACTAAGGCCAGCTACAACATAATTGTACTTAGTTTGCCCTTGTGTTATGCCCTTGGTATGAAACTGGGCCTCTACCTGAGCAAACCAGACCTCTGGGTCTTGGGGCCAAAAAGGTGGAAGCTTAACGGCCACAGCAGTTGCTGCAGCATCTTTGTTATCTTCACCTTCAGCCTTATCCATAATGCTACAAATATAACAGGTTGGCCTACAGATGAGTAAAAAAGAAAAAAAAATTACGATTGGACTGCTTAGAATAATTAAGTAGGGATAAATGTGTTATAAATATATACAAAGTACTGTACAATACTGTGAATAGTATCTGTAGGCTAGAAAATGCTACTATTGCTGAATTTTCCTAATGTCCCTCTGAAAGGACGACAACACAGCAATAAACCACTTTTTCTTCAAATCTGAGGTGGCATGCAATCCGTCATATAATGAATGAAAGTTAGACCTAATGACCAAACGCCTACGTTTAGTACTAGTGGTCGACTTCTTAATAGACGACCTACGAATGAATTTGTGGAGTGACACAGTGTAAGATGTGCCCCTGTTCAAGGCCGCTATACGACTATTGGCTTCGTCTAGCACCAGATTTAAATTGGTTTGAGCAGTGTTTACGTCTTCGACTGATAAAATGGGTGTAAGTAGTTTCTTAGTTTGCTAAAACTTTTGGAAACTAGCAGTTGGTATGGTGCAAAAGCTAACAATTGTCCTTGGTCGAACTGCTACAAAACGAGATCGAAAGTCCTCTAAAACACTGATCAAATCAATAGCACACAAGTTGTTACAAGTGAGTACCCTGTTTTGCCGGGTAGAATCATTAACAAATTTGGTAAGATTGTTAATCCCAACAGCAACCTTAACAATAACCCAGTCTCGGGGGTCGTAGGTGTGCAATTTTAGTAAGGTAGGCTGTAAATACCTATCGAAATTGTGTGCTCTAGAGTCCGCAATAAACAGACAATGTACTCTGGGCTTAGCTGCAGTAGTAACCCCGGTACTTACACTACCTGAAGTACTAGGCTCTGAAGCACTCATTAGTCACTAGGGAAATCTTTAAAGGTAAAAATACGAACGGATGCAGTAGCTATAAAAATTGCCTAGAGTGCCTACAATGACGTAGGCTCGTTAACTACTAAGTAACGGTAATACTAAACCAAGCCCGTAATGTAGTATGGCCTGTACTACTATATTACGATATGACGTAAACACGTGTATATAAAACTAGTGCTAAGTTAGCACGTGTAAGTAACGTTGTTGATAATGAGTGACTAGCTATAGAATTACCTGATAAAATTCTCGAAGAAATCTGCAGTTCCTGCCGGCGAGGTCGGTAAAAGGTATTAGAACGTCGGGGTCACCAATTTAGAGATGTATAGTGAAATGGTCTCACCTCCATTAACGAAAAACTCTAATACCAGGGCCGCAACAAAATGGCGTCACTGTAAGGACCTCGTGCTCGGCGATGTAGTGGAACTGATATTGCCGCCGCACTCAACACCTCAGTCCCAAGCAAAATTGTCGAGCTGCCAGCTGTTGCCCGACTACACAGGACTAATGTGTTGGTGAGACGAATAATTTCTTGTAGATATCTCCGAGATTTTGGTAGGTAATTTCAAGTGCAGAAAGTGCTGTATTGTCAAAGTCGAGGACGGTCAATTCGGAACTTCGGCGGAGTTGGTGTCCACGTCTTTCCTGCGTCGCTGACTTGCTAGTGAGGACCTCCTGACCGTTACATGTCTGCTCAACACAAGAGTCGTATGCGTGATTGGTCAGTCTGGTCCACTGCACACGTAGCTTATGCAAATAAGAAGTTGCACTGGGACAGCCTATGAACATGTATTATTTTGCACTCGAATGCAATTATTTGAAGTGCAAGTGCTACAACTGGGGGGTTTCCCTCGAGACCGAAGACCCGCAAGACCGAAGTCCCGCGAGACCGAAGGTCCGCGAGACCGACGGTACCAAAGTACATTTTTCATCGGCGCCAAAGAACATTTTTCATCGGCGCCAAAGAACATTTTTAAAATCGGCGCCAAAGTACATTTTTTTTTACATCGGTGCCAAAGTACATTTTCTTACATCGGCGCCAAAGTACATTTTTTTCGTCGGCGCCAGAGTACATTTTTTTTTACAAAAATGTAAAAAAATGTACTTTGGCGCCGATGTAAACAAAGAAAGTACTTTGGCGCCGATGTAAAAAAAAAAGTATTTTGGCGCCGATGTAAAAAATGTACTTAGGCGCCGATGTAAAAAAGAAGTACTTTGGCGCCGGCGTAAAAAATGTACTTTGGCGCCGATGTAAAAAATGTACTTTGGCGCCGATGTAAAAAATGTACTTTGGCGCCGATGTAAAAAAAATGTACTTAGGCGCCGTCGTAAAAAATGTACTTTGGCGCCGACGTCAAAAAATGTACTTTGGCGCCGACGTCAAAAAATGTACTTTGGCGCCGATAAAAAATGTACTTTGGTACCGTCGGTCTCGTGGACCTTCGGTCTCGCGGACCTTCGGTCTCGCGGGCCTTCGGTCTCGCGGGCCTTCGGTCTCGCGGGCGGTAACCCTACAACTGCAAGCTTGGTGTCTGGCTGGTTATTATTGTTAGGTTCGAATTCGGTGGACAGGGATTTGGGCAACCTTGGCTAGTCTGTTGAACAGACTAGCCAAGGTCCTGGCTTTGGAGTCTTGTAAGCAGTTATATGAATAGAAAGAGAACTTCTGCAGCTTAGGGTAAGTTTTCAAACAGAAGTGACTTTTTCCGCAATGGTAGTGTCAAAAGAAGCCTTCTTCCTTTCCACACTACGAATGGTAGAACGTATCAGACTGAAAGAACACGAACGTAAGTATCTTGAGGTATCCCGTCTAAAATGAAAATTGTACTCGGACTGAACGTAAAAATTAAGTCTGAAACCTCTTGGAATTACATGTCTACTAAGACAAGTTCCCAAAAAATTAATATGGCTGGCAAATCTGGTTTAACCATGGCAAGAGAATAAATAACGGGAAAACTTTGAGCGGGTAGGCTAATACTTCCTCCGTAACTCTCCTGCGGAGGTTCGAAACGAAATGTTGTAGGCTGGGCATGAGGCCGTGAAAAAAATGAAACTTAAGTTTTGTGCACGTGCTTGAAAATGGACACGAACAAACGGTAAACTGTACGACAAGAGACTAACAACGAATCTGGAAAATTAACTAAGAAGAAAGGATCCTACAGAGCAACTAGGGATGGGAACAAGGGGTAAAAAGGTACGGCTGGAGCGAAAAGCTAAAAAATGCAAAAAAAAAAAAAAAAAATCAACAGTTTCAACACAAGGATCAAATGTCTAGTACTACAAAACGGACACGATCAAAGCTGACGATATGGCTGGATGGGGATAAATTAAAGAACGTACCGTAAACAAAAAACGGTGGCTATCAAAACATTCAATAAAGTATAGAATGAGGTAATAGATGCTGGCTTACCTAGGAAGTAAAAAAGTAGTAAAATGAGAAAAAACGTTGACAGCGTTTTAAAAATTTGAAAAATCAGACGCACTCACAGACGGACAAGAACGGACCGAAATAATCGGTTCGAATACGAAAACCAAGTTGAACAGTGAGAAAGATCTAAAAATCGCAGCGAAAAACAGCATAAAGCAAGGTAAAATAAGGTCGAAGTGCTGCGGAGCACTGTTGAAATGTGTAGGTCGAAAAGAGGTAGTAAAAAGTGCTAAAAAGTTTGCGGAAAACTCCACGACGTTTCGGGTGTAACCCCTTCATGAGGTGGCAAAAACCACAGGTCGTCCTAGCGTTATATAGTATATATAGTATATATATATAAAAAGGAAAAGGTTGGTCACATCGCCTAACACCAATGCAGTGCTTCGCACAAAACTATTCATGATTCCTCACCTTCCACTAGATTTTACCCCTTCAAATCTCTCGAAAACTATCCTTCATCTTTCTCTGATAAAACAAAACAAACGTTGAGAAAAAAACTGACATCTAATGCAAGAAATCTTCTCATCTGATTCTTCGTTAACCACACTCTAGATCACTCTTCTCCAATTCTGACGTCACATTACGTAATGGGAATTGCCCTGTACGAATCCGGTACTCCCTGTTAACCTAGTGCATGTTTAAATGCCGAGAACGCCTGTTGTATAAATGCTGTACGTAAAGACCGCACGTAGGCCACACACAAGTTTTTTTTCGTAGCACAGCTTGGGGGATTGTATGCACGTGTTTTCCATTTCTTGTTCACGTTCCCCGAGCAGAAAAAAAATTACAGTCTGGTTGTTGACAGATTCGAAAGCAGTTCGAACTATCCAATGAGAGAACCGTATTCGTAAAGGGTAACCCCCATTACGTAATGTGACGTCATGAATTGGAGAAGAGTGATCTAGTCCGTTGTTAAGAGTGAATCGGAGGAGAAGATTTTTTGCATTTGATGTGAGGTTTTTTGTTTAAGACAACGTCAAGTTTGTTGTGTTTCTTTAGAAGAAGGTGATGGGAGGGTTCTGGAGAGATCTGAAGAGGTTAATGTAGTATAAGGTGAGAAATCATGAACAGTTTTGTGCGAAGCACTGCATTGGTGTTAGGCGGTGTGACTTACCTTTTCCTTTTTATATATATATACTATATATACTATATAACGCTAGGACGACCTGTGGCAAAAACCAGACTGAACAACCAACAGTAACAATTGGACACGACAAACATCAAATCCGAAGCGATCGCTGTAAAAACAGAACCGGACGAAAAGTGACTGTCAGAAAACATGAGTGCGAAGGATGAAACACAAATCGAAAAAAAGAAAAGAGAGCGTCCTAGATGAAAAAGTGCACGTACAAATCGAACATGGTCGGAAAAAAGGGGAAAAAAGTAGACAAAAACTAGGTCCGGAAAATATAATAATTACGACTACAGTAAAAAATGAGCACGAACGGGTTAGTGTAAAGGGAGTAAAAACTGGCTCAAAAAGGGGGTGAATATTACAAAAGGTCAATTCTAACGTTACGGCCGTGTGGAGCGAGAGTACCTAGCGATAGCCCCATGATCAGTTGCTTTTCAGCACTGAGGCGGTCACGATCGGAGCCTCGGCACATTACAGCTGCCGTAACAGTTAAATGCTGTATAGAACAAGTTGAAGGGGGATTAAAATGTGCAGCCGCCGGGTATCCAACAAACAGAATCTCCATGGATACCCGGTGGCTGCACATTTTAATCCCCCTTCACCTTGTTCTATGGATACCCGGCGGCTGCACATTTTAATCCCTCTTCACCTTGTTTTATACAGCACCCTTACTCCAAATCCAGATATGGATTGATATCTAGATATATCTGGCTAAATAAAGCCTTTATATTGCCATATCAAGCCAGATATACAGCCAGATTTAGATGCCTTGATATAATATATCAGGTTTTATATGGTCATATCAAGCCAGATATAACTTGATTCAATCCCTGTCCAGATATGCAAATAAAGTTTGATATGGCCATATCATGCCAGATATAAATTGATGAAATACCTTCCCAGATATACAAATAAAGTTTTATATAGACATATCATGCCAGATATAAATTGATGAAATACCTTCCCAGATATACAAATAAAGTTTGATATGGCCATATCAAGCCAGATATAACTGATTAAAATACCACGACAGAATCATATATAAACTTTTACATAGCCATATTTATACTTTAGGGGTTATTTGGTGTAACTGTCCCACATAAAGACCTTCTCTGGAAGCTGAACATGTATCTGCAAATCAAAATCAGAACATTCAAACCATATTCAGCAATATTATACTAACATATGCAAATGACTTTCAAATGTGGGCGTGGTCAGGAATTTAGGGCCCTGATTTTCCTTTTATTAAGGAATTAATATGTGAGAAAACATGAAACCTTCGACAAAATAATTTAAACCAACAATGCGGTGTAAACATCTAAAGGTAGGAATTTCAAAGCCTTTTTCTTCTTCACTATTAAGTAATATAACAACGTCAAATACTTAATGTTATACAATGTGCATTCAACTTTGTTATAGATGTTCAGATAGCCCTGAATATTATGCTGGCCAGTAGGCTTCTGATACGCTTTATACAAAGGTAGCGCACTAATAAATTTTGGTCCAGTCAAATGGTCCAGATATGGGACATATATGTACCATACTTGTCTCCTTAACATGGGATCAATGCAGTAAATCTTTATATAAACCACATATGGCACTGCTTTATATGGGATCGGTATGGAATAGCTTTATATAAACCACATATGGTATTGCGTAATATGGTTCATATTTGTTCCAGAAATAGACCTGATCCAGATAAAATTTTATCCGGCCCATATATGGATTACATCTGGTTCTGGCACAGATCAAGGTTATATCTGCCCATTTTTTTATCTGGCCCAGATATAAATCCCATATCTGCAGCAGATATGGGCCAGATATAAAATCCATATCTGGCCCATATATGGAACTTCATGTCTGGCCCATATTTGGATTTGGAGTAAGGGTATTTAACTGTTACGGCAGCTGCAATGTGCCGAGGCTCCGATCGTGACATCCTTAGTGCTGAAAACCGACTGATCATGGGGCTAGATACTCTCTCTCCACACGGAATTAACATTAGAATTGACCTTTTGTAATATTCACCCCTTTTTTGAGCCAGTTTTTACTCCTTTTACACTTACCCGTTCGTGCTCGTTTTTTACTGTGTAGTCCTAATTATTATTTTTTCCGGATCTAGTTTTTGTCTCCTTTTTTCCCCTTTTTTCCGATCATGTTCGATTTTTTCGTGCACTTTTTCTTCCAGGACGCTCTTTTTCTTTTTTTTTTGATTTGTGTTTCATCCTTCGCACACATGTTTTCTGACAGTCACTTTCGTCCAGCTCTGTTTTTACAGCGAACGCTTCGGATTTGATGTTTGTCGTGTCCAATTGTTGCTGTTGGTTGTTCAGTTTGGTTTTTGCCACCTGATGAAGGGTTTATACCCGAAACGTCGTGAAGTTTTCCGCAAACTTTTAAGCACATTTTACTACCTCTTTTCGACCTACACCTTTCAAAAGTATATATATATATATTTCACTAATTCGGCACTTAAGGGGAAAGTTGTTGTTGAAAAGTCGACCTTAAGGGGAAAAATTTTGGGGGGGGGGGCGAAATATAAGTTTCGCCGTAACGTTTCTACACACTTTTTCTATAGGAATATGTAAACGGACAAGAGCACCCTCCTAGATTTACAAAGTAGATACAATTACTTCAAAGTTGTCAAATTTACGGACACCTAGCTGTTAACACGAACGGATGGCTGGCCGTTGAAATAACGTTGTTTATATTTTTAGACGTTAGGGCGAACACTTTTTCTTATGTATTTCATTGTTATTTTTTCGCCCTATGTACGCGCAGATATAACAACAATTTCCCCCTAAGGTGGGAATGTACACGCAGATATAACAATTTCCCCCTAAGGTGGGAATTAGCGTTAAATATATATATATATATATATATATATATATATATATATATATATATATATATATATATATATATATATATATATATATATATATATATATATAAGCAGAAAAAGAGCAATGCCTCTCCCACCAACCAAGAAAAACGAAAAAAATGGTACATTCTGTAATCCGGTGCTTAATAGATGGACGAAAAGCAAATAGTAACAAAATACAGAATATGTACAAACTGAACGTTTTGAACCTCCTAGGTTCCTTACCGACAGTATAATGGAAATGGTAAAAGGTGGGAATTATTATATATATATATATATATATATATATATATATATATATATATATATATATATATATATATATATATATATATATATATATATATATATATATATATATATATGTGTGTTAATATATATATACATATATATATATATATATATATATATATATATATATATATATATATATATGTATATAGTAATTAACATAGTTCAATGCTGATCAGTAAAGTGCTCAATACGAAGTAGAGCTGTACAAAATGAGTTGGTATTTTGGATCAGGCCTCGCTACTAATAGTTTCACGTTGTCTTGCGATCCTCAGGCGAGTGACAATTCTAGCGAAACTCTCTCAAGGCATTTTCTTTTTCCTTGTACGGTTCAATGGGTCGAGATATGAGATGTCTGCACTTGGATAGAAGTTCGGTTCTTTTGTTGAGGAGGTTGATCTTTCGTGATTGGGCAGTCATTATGACAACTTTTTCCTCCAGAAGAGATTACACTGTGTGTCACTTCTTTTATTAGTGTTGGCTTGTTTGATGATCGACCAATCTATTGAGTATTCTCTTTTCTGATTTTTGAGTCCCCAGATAAATTTGGAAAGCTCTGTTTCATTTTGGTAGGCTTCATTTCGGAACGATTTAGTATGGTTGTTTAACCGTGTTTTAAATTGTCCTCTACACATGCCTATGTAGGTGTGTTCTTCCGTCTCGTGTTTCACGGTGGCCTTGTAAACAATGGATTCGGTCAAGCATTTTCCGTTTTTGGGGCATTGGTTGGGTATTCTGCAGTTGCATTTTCTTTGCGGGGAGGGGTTTTGGGTCTTATGTATTTTGTTGTTGTGGGCCTTGATGGTTTTCTTCATATTGCTCATGCAGCTGTAACTAACTTTTAAACTATTCCGATTAAAGATTTTGTTCAGTTTGTGCGTTGCCGGAAAGCGTTTCGATACTAGCATCAGAAAGTTTCTTCCTACATTAGTTTTTACAGTCTTACTGTACCGGAGGGTGAACCAGATTATGTTTCGTTGTCGGTTCTTTTTGGGTGTTGGCTGCTGGGGGTGCTCCTTGTATTCAAGGCTGTTAGAATAGCCGCTTGTTTTTAGGGCCTCGTTGTAGCTGGGCACTGTGTTGTCAAATACGTGTTTGTCAGATGAGAGTTCTAAAAGTCTTTTGTTGATCGTTTCGGGTATCCGTTTGATAATGTTTGGTGGGTGGTTTGAGTTAACGTCGATGTAGACTGTGTGGTCTCCTGATTTCTTATATGGATGGTGTATTCCTGTGTTTAAGTCCATGGTTAGGTCAAAGTAGTCTACAACTTTGAGATTAGAAGTGATGGTGATTTTCAGCCCGAATGCAGTGGCGTAGCCAGGACTGAATTTTTAGGGGGGCCCTAGGTAACGAGGTCCGAGGGTCAGGCGTGACAAGACTATCTAAGCGGAGCGCCACCATCAGTTGGCGCGGAGCGTACAAGAATATTTTGGGCTTTGCAAACCCTCTAGATGGCCGGAAACGGCACTTCCCACGCGTTTTAAGCTGCATGTACTCAGCCTTGAAATACGAATCTCATGTTTCCCTTTCCCTTGGGAAAAATTGTAGACTTAGGAGGACGCATTGTAGATCACAAATGCGGCAATATTTGAATGGATTTCAGCTTTAATAGGAAAACCAAAAGTAGTTGTGTCCCCTTCTGAGAAATTTCCTAGACGCAAAATGGTGCCATGTTTGGCAAAACTTTGAACTGGTTATTGGCCTGCGTTTTAGGATTTTCCTTTTTGGGGAGCATTAAAAATTTCAAAATACTCATTTTTAGTCTTTGTAGAGATTTAACAAGTGACAAACATACTACCAAAAAACAATTTTGCCGGTTTTCAGCGGTGTCTAGATGTAAAAATGGTGCAGTATTTGTTCAATCATGTGTTCATTACGTAGTCAAAATTAAAATACTACGAGTAAATCTCTCAAAATATTAAACCGCAAAGCAGAAGTATGGATCATGTGGGAAACATGTGAAATTCGGACCTTGTGGATATTTTACAAATCCGCCCGGACGCCAGTGCCAACTAGTAAAAAGAGGACTTGTGGAAAAAAATCGTTCTACAATGGCACTTGACATAGACAGGAGTGAGGCACGACATAGGCCTAATTGTTAAGGATGGAAGGGAAGAATTATTAGAAGGCAGTACCTTACCCTTATGGCATATTTTGTGTATGATAAAGTATAGGAATCGTTGTGTAAGAAGTGTCTCCGGTGTACGATTCCCTTGTTTTCAGTAAATCAACCAGCCATCCGAAAGGCAGAAAGGGTCTTAACCTAACAAAGTCACATTCGAGTTTGTCGTCAACACGTTCGTTTCATCTTCGAAGTGAAATGCAATAAACGACAGTGCAGGTTATATACGTTATCTAATTCAAAGTTTATTTCCGTTCAAACATTTTATTTTTTCTCAATTACTTTATCAGGACGCAAAATATCTGGGGGCCTGAAGAAAATCCGGGGGCCTAGGCCCCCCAGGCCCCCCGTGGCTACGCCACTGCACGAATGATTGGAATATTTCTACGAACTTTTCCTGAGTTTGTCTGCTTCTCTTCCGGATTTCGTGTCAAAGGCTGCGAGGCCATCGTCGCGGTATAAGCCGATTTTTCCATTGGGAAACTTCTCGTTTAAGTGGGCTGAAACGAACAGACCGACGAGTTCACAGGTCTCCGCTCCGTCATAGCTTCTCATGGTGACGTCGAAGCAGTGGCTGGTGTCACGTTTAACCCACGAGGTACCTTCTTCAAACAAAATAAATTTTCGGGAATAGGGGATGACGTCGGTGTATGATTGTGATAATTGGGCATGTTGCCTTTGCAACATGCCCAAAATTTATAATTAAAACTCAAGTGTGAAAAGTTTCCCGGAAGGATAACTAAACGCTTATTCCAGAGACAAGATTCATGAACTTCAAGATATGCAGAAAATTTACTTTATGGGAGGCGAAAACAACATCTCAAAAACCCATAACGTTCAGAAGATACAAATTTATAAACTAATGCAATTTCTTCTTTGGATTTGGTGTATCATGTGAAATATGTGATGTCATCGCGACATTAATTTGACATTATATTCAACTTATTTAAAATTTAACTGTTGATGCTGCAAATATTAAGCAACAGTGGCGGTTGTACTCTACGAAATGTGAAGGCTAATGGTTCAATTTCAAACGATACTATTTTTGTAGAAAAAAAATATTCAATAAAACAGGGTATTTACTGCACACAGTGAAAATATGTACGTAGTCGCCTAGTACTTTTGCACAAATGATAAGAAAGTCGATGAACCATAGTATGCATCAACACTAAACTGCACGATCCTACACATGTTTAGTAAAAGTCTTGTCCATAGGTATCGGGAAACCAAAAAGGAAAGGAGGGTACCGCTTCCCTTAGACCTCTCTTGCAGGCCAGCGACCACATTCCCTTAAAAAAAACTAAGATTGATCTAATCATTCAAAAATGGTAAGTCTCGTTTCAATTGAATGCTTAACTGATTACGAGTGGAGAATGGCAAAAACCCTAGGATATCATTGATATGACACGAGGGGGCTCCAAATATATTTTCCTCTTCAATCTTCATCAGGAGTTTCGACTTAGAGAATGAGAGAGGGATAGACTTTGTAGGTAACGGCTTTATGTTGAACCTCTCGAACTCTCTGGACCCTTGGAAATTGTCAACCCAGTCGGCCCGGCTCCTTCGCTGCTGAAGATTCACACATCACTAAAAGGGTGTTCCTAATTGAGTACGAGCAGGCGAACATATCTAGATCTGACGACGTGCAGGGAGATAAATTAGCAAGTGGAAACCTCTAATTACCAGTATCAGATCCCGGGAGCTTGATCGTACCTTCGGGCAAGATTATACCATGCATAGGCGACCAAGAAAACAAGTGGAAACACAAGTGAATCAAGATTACCCGCAACACATAAAATTGTGTAAAAATATGACCTGCATGCACAATTTCAAATGACACAACTTCCTGTCACTTGAAACGGAGGAGGCTATCAGATCTCATGCAGGCGAAAAAATGGAAACACTCGTGTGGTTGGTCAAAAAACGTTCTAGTTGATTGAACTTGTGGCGATCAACATCGGGGGATCACGTGGACAACGAATTAAAAAGGAATCCTAAAATTCTAAAATAATGTCGATATTGGAAACATTTTCAGCAATATAACTGTTTAAGTGATGTACGTTCCGTACAATCCTACCACCGTTCAGTGAAATGCGTGTGCTGGATTAATGAACAAGTTAGCAATCTGTCTTGTAATGAACTCAAGTTGTACAACGATTTAAAGTACAAAATGTTTATAAAGTCCAGGCAAACCATTTACCCCTTTCGTACTTGCTACTCCTGTTTGGTTTCGTCAGCTTACGAGCAGACATTTCACGTATGTCGATCTTTTTGATATTTTAACATTTATATCGCACTTTCATTTTGCTTCAAAAGAGCCTTGCAACTTCACCTGAAACTGTAAATGCACTACACTTAATTTTCAGCCAATGAAGAAGATACCCCCTCTTGCGAGGGACAAATGTTCCCTCTCGTAAACTCCTAATACATTGTTGTGGAAAAAGAGAGTGGCATGTGTAGCATATCAGAGGGGTTGGCAAAAACGTGGTTCCCCCGACTGACAAGGAAGAGAAGCACCCGAAGCACCCGGAAGCTCATGCAATCTAAGATGATAGGTCAGTCGCAAATTTTCCCTAAAAAAGGGGTGGGGGAAGCAATTTACAAAACATAGTGTCCAATGGTTATCTCTCACCTCACGTAATTTAATTCGACCCTGTGGCTCTTTTTTACAGGAGCAAACATAGGGGGCATAATTTTCGCTGATCTTTGGCCAACTTTTCGCCCGTAATAAATTCCACAAAAATCTCATAAACGCATTTTTTCATTTAATACAAATGTTATTTTTATACAATAAAACTATCATTCACTTCATTATATTTTAGTACCCATACTGAAGCTTCGCACATGTAACTTGCCAATAGCCAATATTTGAAACGTAAAATTAAGCTACGACGGCACGCACTTTACACTCAAATAGAGACAACAAATTGTCCGTGATTGTCTCTGTGCCGGTATTTCGGAACAATCCCCGTAGGATCATATCAGGTATCAATATATTCCTTTTTTAATGTTGGCGCAGGGATCTATAAACAATGGAGAAAACTCGAACAAAAATCTGTCAGATAGTAAATCATTGTAAAAAAATAATATTTTTCATGAAGAGAAATTTCTTTAAAATGCTTTACCGTTTAACTTTGACAAGGACAGATTTATGTCTCCCTATAGGTCTCAGCTTGTATAGACCGTTTGCAATACTACGTCACCCGCTGACGTCATCTCACCGATTTCGCACACAACTACATGGTTGGGGATATAGAACAGTTACACAGCGTATTAACAATTACTGTATGATATTGCAAACGTATAGCCTCACCTTAGTTCTTGCTTAAAATCGCAAATAGTAACACCGAGTTTTTCAAAAGTTGTTAATTTTGGCATTGCCTTTAAATGTAATTTATCGGCCTCATTTAATTATGATTAGAAGACCTGTTACAACTCTTTAATCAACGAAAGCCGACTGAAACAACTTATCATTCAAAGAAAACGGCTTGGTGCGTTTCTCAGTGCAATTCGTTTCGAAAGACCACAAGACTTCAAACAACGGGACCGAAAATGCTCGAAGCACTTTGTTTCAGGTCAATTTGAGGCCTTTTTTGAGATAGGGTCTGAAAAGTGACATTAGAAGCATTAGAAGCTAACTGTTAGGCCCAGTCTAGGCCTGAATTGACATTTCGGCAGTCGAGCGGTATTTTCATGATGACGAACTGCAAAAAAAAAAAAAAGGAAAAAAAAAAAAAAAAAAGGAAACCACTACCTTGTCTGAATCCAGGAAGATATTGATTGGTCATTATCAGGAGCATCTAAACATAGGCTGAAGCAGCTCCCTCTTCATATGCCTCAAAACTTTGGAAATCTTTGAACGAATCATCGTTAATAATCCTTGACTCCAAGCAGGCCTGCTAAAGTTCATTGACAAGTGGCTTTTCATGTAGAGCCCGTTTCAGGAATTTTGTCCGTATCCTTTAACCATTCGGTCTTCTTAATTGGATAGGGACTGATTATCTCTAGTTTCTTTTATTTAATTACGATATCTTTACATAAAAATCAAGCAACGAGTTGTAGTTACTCGAAAGCTCTGCCTTCGCAACAATGAAGGTAACGTTAGCCGTTAAACAGGTACATAACGTGCGGTCTTCATTGCACTGGCTGACTGTGCAAAGCGTATAGGCCAATGTAGTGAAAGCACCGCGTCACGCGCCGTTTGTTTACTTAGTTGTCCTACACTATGGCTCAATCCTATAGTTGCTAGAGATGACATCATCGAGTTGCTAAGGATAACATGGTATTGCATACTCTCTATACACCGTACATGGAGCATCTCATAGACATGGTTTACACGTGATGGGCAAACAAATGCATACTCACAGTAAGCCATATTCATTCATACTTCGTAATAATCCTGAACTCCTATTGGTCCATTGTGATCAGGTGACCGTGCGTAATCGACGATAGACCCAAGTAACCGTTATTTATCCTCCACAGATACAACACGGGCGTTCTTTATCCTCCACGGATATAACACGGACGAATCACCGGCGGAGGAATGCAATAAACCCGAATACGACATTACAGTACCATTAGCGTTACAGGTTTACACATGCAGCGTTTGTCCACTATACTACATATGTAGACAGACTCGACTATGCCCAGCCTTGGCTGCATGATGATATGTGCAGTATGAATACCATGCAGTGCTATTCAGTGCTCGCTTCATGCTAAGCCTGCCTCCATGTTAGTGAAACCGTTGTATACAGCTATGTTAAAAATATAGAACGGATTATCCTAAGTAGGCTCTTCTTACGTTTTAAACTTGGGTAAACAAAACCCCAAGTGATACGACACAACAAAATGTTAATAAGGATTAGCAGGCGTAAAGATTCATGGAAAAGGTTTAGTCTCCAAATGTCCGGATCAATTACTTACGTCAGTACTAACGTTAATGCGAATGCGACTCTCACGTACGCCATGGTAGCCCAAGAAACATGGATATTGTAACAGTGTAACGATATTCTGGCATGCAAAGTTGAACTTCAAACAATCGTTCCTCTAAATACCGCAGTGGAGCAGCTTTAGCGATTAGCAAATAGTGCAGAGAGCTGCCAACGCAAGTTATCAGTGCTCATCTATTCGGGGATAAAAGAAGCTATGAATTTTTCGGCATATGTCTTCACAATAGAGTGATTGCAGTATACAAGTTTTACTGGGTGGGATTTTTTTTTTTTTTAAATGCTATTTTCGTTGATAGATAGTGTCAGAGAAGTCATGTCATGGGCTCTTAAATGTATCCTCTGATGCTGTGCATGTAGGCTACCTGACTCATACCTCTACTGTTACTCAGTAAATTGAATACTGCAAAATATAGGTAGAGCCTCAGCAGCCCTGGAAGCCATGGCTTAATATGATTTTAAAGACAGTTTATTAAGGCTGCATCTAATCTGTACAAAGCTGACAGAAAGACTAACAAGTTAGCTTGGCCTAGCTTTTTATAGTACACGGAAGATACCATTTTGAAAAATTTGTATCAAGGGAATTACACAGGATGCAAACTTAGTAGCACTGACAATAGCTAGATTAACTGAAAATGAACTGCAAATAAATACAGTAAGGCACAGACCACATGTTCATAGTTAAATCAGTGTGGTGTTCTTACATCTCCCTGATCAATCAATACATGTCCCATGAAGTGAGTGGATTAGGTTCAGTTCAAGGGATTATCAGATACCACTGCATAAGCTTGAGTAGTTCGTACTCTCCTAGAGTCTTCCAGTTCTGTACTTCAAGATTTTTGTAATCTCCTCTTACTGTACACTTTCAGACCCAGCAATTCTTACTGCTTTTGTTGTGAAAACTTTATTGTTGAACAACTTAGAATATAGGTACAGGTCGCTGGACTCTGGGATTCACATAACAAAGCCCTTACTTCAAACTGATTAAGTTATTCAAGCACTGACAATGAACCTCAAGGATGACAATGTATGAAAATATAAGTCCAATCACAACAAACAGCAGTGAATTACATACAGTATACATGCAACCATCAGAAAATGAAGGTGTTGGCAGGTGCAATGGGCAATTGTAGGAATATCTTGGGACATATTTTTTAAGGTGGAGGGAAGTTGAGAGAAAGGGGGAGGGGAATCTGCGACATATTTTTAATGGGGGAATCTATAATTTGTTGCTACACTAGCCTTATGATAAAGTAAGTGTAAATTCTGAGTGGAGGGAAGATTTGAAGTCCCTCTGAGAAAAGTACCCAGTGGGTACCCAACTATACCTGAACTCTAGAGAAATTTTAATTCAGACTCTTAATACTTTTACTCCTGACCTGTTCTCCATATCTGTATTCATGAGCTGGTACCTGTGCTCATCATACACATGATCCTGTACTTGAACATCTACCACACTTCCAGTGGCTATATACAAGAATACCAGACTTAGTAGGTGGGGGGGGGGCAGACTACGGGGAAAATTATTTCACGCAGAGTGAACTGGAAGTGAAATGTGCGCTCCGGTAGGTGGGGTCAAGGATGCAGGCGAAGCCCTCAAAAGCTCAGAGGTAATAGTAAGTATCTGGTACAAGGCAATTTGGTGGTAAGGGGCTAAATCTAGAGAAGATGCCCCAGTGCCCCTCGTTGAGCTGCCACTGTACAGTGAACAACACATTCACTGATGAGATGGACTCGGAATCGGCTCGGACTCAAATCCTTTGGACTCGGACTCGGTTTGGACTCGGACTTGGTTTGGACTAGGAATTGGCCCGAAATGCGGGTCACTGGAATCAGAATTGGCTCGAACTCGGATGAGGTGGACTCGGTTACAGCCCTGACCGTTAGGGTACTGTCTATGGCATCATGGAAGGTACAGAAATCACGCTAATATTGTTTGGCTAAATATCACCCAAGTACAACAACAACACCCGTTGCAATCTGTTGCAGAAAGAATTGCATTTTGAAAACAGTGCAATTAAAAAGAAAGTTTGAAATGATGCTCCTATAAAAACATTTCAATTTCTTTCACAACTTGCTGTTGCGCTTTCGTACAAACATATGGTTTTACTTTCCTACAAAAGAAGCGTGTTGCTTCCCACAAGCCATAACACATACAACTTTCAGTTCATTGTAACTCTCTTAATATGTGTAAGGTTTCAACAATTTCCTCTGAAGTACCTGTTTGTTCAAATTTTCACCAACTTAAACTTTTCTCTATTAAGTTGCATTTTGAGTTCTTGGTTTTTATTATTTATATTTTTTAAAAATTGCCTTATCAGCTTGAAGTACTTTTGACGAGATCATTTGAAAGCACCGCTTTTGTTTGGCATTAAACCTGTTACCACTCCGAGTTCAGTTCCACGAAACAATATGTGTCACTTTTGTATTGATTAAACAATATCTTCTTCAACGGTGCTCAGTTCTTTCCAATGTGTAAATATAACAGAACTACCGTGACCCACACAAGGAGGAAAGATGCAAGAAATATTTTGAACCCTACACACGTTGGGAGAAGCAAACAAAACCAGAACATTACTTTTTAAATCTTATTTTACTTGGGCATTGGTATTATGGAAGGGTACTTGTATTGTACTGGAAACAACAAAAATTAGTACGCAAATATAATCAATCTCTATTCCAAACAAAATGGAGAAAATGAAAATTTCATTACTTAAAAAATTCATTGAAACGGTTTTTAATGTTATCTGAAGGTAAGTTGGAGAGACTATCTGCAGATCTGAAATAAATAGAAATAAATCATTGAAAGTATTTCGAACTTTTGTTTACGAAAACTGCAACTATATGATTTTTGGCTAAAACGGATTGGATATTAATTAAACTAATAGGACTTGAAAAAAATCTTATGGTTTGTTTTATTTCTTGAAAAAAATGATGTTGCACAAGCTGAGAAGGGTAGTCATTATTTGCAAATGTGTTTAGGCTAGAACTGTAATATCGAGCTACAAATCTAGCGTAGTGACGAAAGTGCATTTTTACCGAAAATGAGGTGAAAACAGATTTTACCTTTTTTCGGGGCGTCGAATCGTTTGAGCTAGGTCTGATTTTTCAAAAATGTACGGATTCGAAATTTTTCTCATTATTTTTCACGAATGATCATTCCCATGGTTTTCAGACTTTTTTTCAATTCAGCGTAGTGACGAATCTCACATTCGTCTTTATGCCCTGTGCTGAAACATATACCTGATGTACCGCTATGACAGAAATAGTTTCGGCACAGTGACGAATGTTTTTTATTATTATTATTATTTTAAACCACGTCTTGCTTGAAAAAACTGAGTTTAACATTTTCCACATATTTGGGGTATATTAAATCGTTTGAGAAAGGTCTCGCTCTCTGTCAATTTATGGATTAACAGTAATTTTATCATATTCTTGACGAATTCTCAGCTCCATGTGTATCGGGCGTTTTTTTTCCAATCCCGCTAAGTGACGAATCTTACATTCGTCACCATGTCCTGCCATTATAGACTACATTCTGCTTTCGTTATTTTGCAAACTATTTAAGCAACAAACTTTAATATTTTCTCTATATTTTAAAGCAATAAATCAATATTTTAAGATCGAAATTATGTTTTCAAAACAACAAAACAATCAAACCGCTATTACTCAAAACTCAATTGCTCAACATTCGTCACTACGCCAAAGAAAGGACGAAATGGTAGCAAACATCTGAACTGGCTTTTATTCTGCAATCTTTCAAACTATATTTCTTCACGGCCTCAAAAAACAATGAGGGAGTAGGCTGTTACAAAAATGTGTTAAATAATGTGGAATTACTCTGGTATGAACAAAAGACTGTATAGATAAGAATGGAGAAACAACATACCATAGACATTTAGCTTGAAATCAAGCAGTTCGTCAAACTTAACAAATTCTGTGACGTTAAGGGAAAAGCTTCAGCTAGTCTAACTAGTATGAACTTCAAAATTAGCCATACAGCTTTAAGGTGACATTTTTTACAATAGCCAATGAAGTACGTCTTATCAAAAATATTAGCGCAGGTCACGTGTTTGGCATGCATATCCGCGGTGGAGTACGATGTGCTCCTCCTATTCACTTATTTATGTTATAGTTCATTTGGATGACACGAAAGTAATTTTGTAACCCACAGGGGCACTTTCTTTCCAACAAATTGAGAATTGACATACGTCATTAAAAAGTAAGTAGGTGAAATTTACTTGAATGGTTCTAGTGTGACATGTTAGTGTTGATATATAAAAACGGTGCGTGGTATTGATCTGGAAGGGATGCAATGTTTGTAACTCCACTCTAATCGGCGCGAGTTTCTCATCGTTGTTCCACCCTTTTCAAATAAAACCACCTATTCCAACTTTCGACAAAACAATCTCGCAGCGAGGTGACTGATTTTTGCAAGAAACAGAACAAAACGTTGTTGTAATGTTCAGACTTGTTTATTAAAATCGACAGTATATTTACTCATATGGTACTTGTTTTTGGTGAATTAAAATTAGATTGGTGGAAGCCAAGGAGTGTTTCGACGGTGGCCTGTTGAGAGGGGGCAAGGGATATTTTGAAGGAGTGTTCATGAAAAGTACATTCCATTAATGTTTGTCAGTATAAGGGCCACTCCCCCATGCCTTCTGTTAGGATCTTGGATCAATTATACATTAATCTGTTAAATATCTGAAGCATGATTTTTGGCATATTGGCATCAATTCATGCAGTATCTGATTTTTAAGACTTTTAATACTCTTTTCCCACATAGTTATCCATTGAGGCAAATGTTTTGCTAGAGTTTCAAATATTCTCTCTTCTCAACTGCCACAGTCGTCAAGAAACCGATATGTTTAATAAGTGTTGAAAAAATTACCATTCTTTTTAAGTTGCAACCAACATTTAGCAAAATTTTAAAAACGAGGACTACATTCAAGACCATCGCGACTGGGGATGGGGTGGTGATGTCTCACCCCTCTCCCCAAAAATGTTCAGAGGAACTCGTTCAAAGTAAAAACACTATAATAACCATGTGCATGGAAGACCGGCTTTACAATTCATGTCCTGCTCAAAGTTCTAAATGTTATGCAAATGCAGGAAGGTGTAACTTCTCACAAGAAGAGATAATATTCTGACCCGTCGCTTGCACGGGCACAACATGAACCACATCCAGTCTTGAGAAATCATGTAATTCTTGAAAATAGTCTTTAGCACATGGTGTCACTACTGACTATGAACATAATCCTTCTCTGGCGTGACCCATCACCATATCAGAGTTCCTGGTCACCCGTCTGTCACCCTTGGATTTAATAACACAAACAAATTTTTCATGCACAAAAGATGCAATTTAAAATACAGAAAAAAAAAAATACAGAACAGGTTTACAACGGTATCTAATGTAATACTATGGTATCTAGTCTGTTTAAAGCAAATCCTATGTTAAGTCCTAAAGAGAGTAGTGTTTTATATGTTGCAAATAGACTTCAATATTGACTTTATGATACAGAAGTTAAATACACTTCAGCTAGCAAGTTATTTCTATAAGCTTTATGGTTAAAAAGAAACTGCTCGGTCCAAAGTCAAGTCATATAGGTTAATTCAATACGATAACCGCTAAATGTTTATGTTTCGTTTCGGGGTTACAAATACTGATATATGTTACTTACCAGAGTGGTACGTGCTAAGTAGCAGACACTGGCGCAGACAAGGGGGGGGGGGCACAAGGGGGCCACCCCCCCCCCCGTTCATGCCCGCAAAAAAAAAAATGAATGAAAAATAAATAAATAAATTACGACAGTCAAAGGTACGTTCGTCGCCTTGGCCAAGGCTAGCCCTATGCACTTCAAGGGTCATACTGTGCAATTAGTAAGCATATTCCAGGGTTCGTTCCACATTTTTGTTGATGTCCAACGGTGCACGCACGCTGAACGCGAACACTATTTCAAAAGACTCAACCAGTGTTTACAAACGAATGCCATCACGGCTGGGCGTCAAAAGAGTTGGTCAGGCGCCCTCACTGAGCTCTATGCTATTTGGCTCAGTGGGTGCGCTTACACTGTCGTCACAATGAAAGGTAGGTTCCAATTTGTCTACTCTCTGCGTGCAACCGCCAAGCGTTAACACGCGCAACACCAAACATACACCCATGTGTTCTTGCGCATGCTCTATGCCAACCAATGGCAACCAGTGACGTAGACGGGAAAAAAACTGTAATAATAGACAGTGATTACATGCAGTTTGTTTTCTTTTAGCAGTAACTAAATAGGTACTGAAAAATTGAAAATAGTGAAATGCACCGTCATTGGTACTGATCAAGGGCAATATATACTGAGTATATCTTGAGGGGACATGATGAAAGAGGTTAGTCCTTGAACAAGGGTCTTTTCCTGGAGATCCTTGAAACGTTAGGGAGAAATGGTGACACCGTAAAGAAACATCTCCAGCATTCTGCAAGAAATACCAGATTACCAGATATACTTCACAAGACATCCAGAATTCAGCAGAATCTAAGTTTCAAGTGATTTTTTTTGCAAACGGAAACTCGAAAAGCTACTGCTTAGATCCCTCTGTAAGCCTGGAAATGCCATTTTCGACTGTCTGAGTGGTCCCATATTTCAAAATTTTCTGTACGTTTCACGAAAACCAGTGATGGCGCTCAGCATGGCTGAATTTTAGTTTGAAGTGAACGTTTATCTGCAATCGAAAACCTAAAATAACGGCTGCTTAGATCTCCTTTATAAGCGTGAGAAATGTCATTTTCGACTATCTGAGAGGTACGAATTTTTAATTTTTCTAGAAGGTCCAGCCGACTAGTGGTGGCGCTCCGCTTAAATTGTCTTTTGGGCAGAATTACATTTTTCGGGAAAAAAAACTTCTGCCCTAAACTGAAATGCTCCCCTGCCCCTATAGAAATACCTTTCTTACTCGAGCACTGGAACAGCTGCTCACAACTTAGAGCAGGATTTCGGATTTGCAATCCAATGATCCATAGTCCAGTTGATTGATGAACTGAGCTTATCAGTATCTCAAAAGCGTGTTTGAATCTGAGAATAATCACAAATTGTTATCACCAGAATGAAAGACAATTAAACCTGACAAATGCCATTCCCAGCCATCTGGGAGCAATTAAAGTCAAAATTGTCTTTGTACGCTCCAGCCCCCTTCAAATGTACCCCCCCCCCCCACAGTCCCACACTAAAGAGGGAAATCCTATTTACGCCACTGGATTTGAGCTGTATGAAACAGATGAAGGTGCATGGCAAGCAAGAATATTCTTACCAGGCCTAGGGCTGTTGAAGAACTTGCAAACATTAGGACGTGACAGTTATGTGCAAGTTGCCCCCCCCCCCCCGGAAAATAATTTGGGGAAATTTGATGAAAATGGGCAAATTTCATGAAATGATATGCCTTTTTCCTATTTCTCGAAACTTTTGTTAGAATAATAAATGGTGAGACATTCCTCATACATAATTCGTATTTTCATGCTACAACTAACCCAGTTTTCTTCAGTGTCGCATGAACCGGCCCGACTCGCGTTCCACAGAAATGTCCTCGCCGCGCGCCAGATTGAATTTTTTCTTGTATACTCACGGGTGTTATAATTAGTGCATTTCAGTGCATAGGAATTAAGCTGTTATTCAGGAATTTAACAACAGCTGAAACAGTAAAACTTTTAACACTGAAAGGTTATAAGCCCGAAGTTAAGAATTTGATTACCTTGTACTTAGTATCTGGGTTGTTCACTTTGGGAATTCAGTGAAAGGAAGTGAAAACTGACAAATCACTAACGTAGACCCCCGAGGTTAAAATGTCCTACGAGGTAGTAGCCGGTGGGGTTTAAACTATACCGACTTTACTCTGTGAACATAACCATGGATGGGCTAAAACAATCCATGGCTTACGATAAACATAATGTTAGTCTAGAAATTAAAATGAACGGGATCAATAGACATACTTAGATTTTGTTTCTTAGCCTACTCCTTCGAGGCTTACAGGCTAGTTCGTGAAAATACCTTTCTGCTCACTTGGGGTGTAACAATAAAAGGATCCATTAATACATTGTCTTAGGCTAGAACTTACTCGGTGAACGTAGTCTTCTACACTTAAAGGGCAGGAGAAGTCATCCCAAATTGAAGATGGGTAGTAGACTGTCTAGTTTCATGATTGGTTGTTGAGAGTCATATAATAATGTTTTTTTCCATTCAAATGTGAAATTTACCAGAAATAACTACTTGGTTCCCCTTGAATATGCAATTGTAAAGTCATAAAATGTAATTAAAGATACCTTGGAGAGAAATAAGATGAAAATTGACTTTTTTAGCTTTTTCTTCAAAATAAGTTTGGGGGGACTGCTCTTTACCTTTTACAGACTGCTGTTCTAACAGGATATCCTGTGAGATGGAGCCCCTGCCAGACCTCCTTTCAGTGGCGTACGAAGGAGGGGGATTAAGGCATGCCCCTTCCTCACGAATTACATTTTTCTTTTATCCTTAGAAGTACGTAGGCATACTCTAGTAACACAGATTTTACTTCAAAAGATAGAAATCTGTGGCACCAGATTGAATATAAGGCCACCCAATGTTTCAAGAACTTTTACAAGGGGAAGGATTGTCTCTGCAAGCCCCTCTGTGAGATGCCAATCTTTTTTCAATTCCTACAAAATAGGCAAACACTGTCAAATTCCAATTTAACTTTGGAAAGGTAGCCTCTGTATCCCACTGGTGGCACCTATTGCCTCTTAAGACACCCACCGTTTTAAGATTTTTTAAAAGGGAGAACCCACCCCTTAGACTCCTTCCCCCGGCCGACATAGGCGTACAAGACGGGGACAGGGGAGCGGAGGGTGTTCAGGTGCGGTGAGAAATAGTTTTCCATTTATCACGCAAGATGATGTTAGGGGTAAAATCATTAACAGAGGGAGTTCGATCAGTCACAGTAAATTTCATCAATTCAGCGGATCTTTAATTTAGCCAAGTTAGTAAGTTATTTAGTTTTGCAAACAAAAGCTAAAGCTAAAAGCTGCATGTTTAGATTCTGTTTACAAGCATGAATACGCAAGTTTTGGCCATCTAAGAGGAAATTTTCTCTGCGCTTGGCGCCAACCTATGGTGGCGCTTCGCTCAGTCTTTTGGGCAAAATTATATTTTTGGGGTATAAGAAGCACTTAACTTTCTGATCACTATGCAGTTTGCAAACATATTTTGAAGTGAATATTTTGTTGCAACAACAAAAGAAGATAGTGACTCGCTAGAAGTCTGGAAAATGCTATTTCCGGCTATCTGAGGGATCTAATTTTTCGAAATTTTCTCAACGTTCTGCGCCAACTGATGGTGGCGCTCCACTTAGATAATCTTTATGGCAGAATAACGTGTTGTGACCAAGAAAAACCTCTAATTAAAATGCTCCTTTTCGCCTTTATACCAATCGATGCTCTTTTATTTTGACTACTAAAAGGATGCAAATTTAATGACAAGTTTTACTTAGTAAGGCAGCGTAAATGGCATAAGAATGCACGTAAAGACACAAAAGGTTCCGTTTTATCCTCATGAACAACCACAATCCAACTTTTAACACTGGTCCTGTCAAAGTTGAAAATCATGCACCATTTTGCATCTAGGCTCCATGAAAACGACAAAAAATGTAAATTTGCATATTTTATATGAAATACATGCACATTGACCGAGAAAAGTTTTGGGGAATTTTCATACCTTTGCCCCCATTGGAAAATATCCTAGTTACTCCACTGGTGACAGTATGTACAAATTTCTATCTAAAGTATTGATAGGGTTTGCCTTAATGCCAGCTACTTCAGCTTCAGCGGAAAGAGCATTTTTGAAATATGGGGATTATTGAATCTAATCTCCGCTCCACTATGGAACAAGCACGATTCATATCCCTCGTGCTTTTTTCTGTTGAACGGGAGGTGGTAAGCACCATGGATACTGACGAGGTTCTGAAACATTTTTGTGAAAAAACGCATAGACGTCTCGACTT
Source organism: Holothuria scabra (assembly GCA_037179385.1). NCBI lineage: Eukaryota > Metazoa > Echinodermata > Holothuroidea > Aspidochirotida > Holothuriidae > Holothuria > Holothuria scabra. The sequence continues at coordinate 15,907,872 of CM074179.1, forward strand.
TGGAATTTAAAATCAGCCTTTACCGGTACTTAACAAGCTAGAGCTTATAGTGGACAGTGTGCATTTTGTTGGTTTACATCGATTGTAACTAGTATGTTTATATTTTTTCTCAAGTTACAGTCATGATTGAGATTTCGTAATGTTCCTCAGTTTGATCCAGCTGTGCGTGTAGAAAATGTTCCCTTTCATAAATCTTTATCAGCAGTTGATCATCATCCACACCAATCGGCCTAAATTTATCAAATTTACTCTCATGCAAACCCTCTTCAACTTATTCCCCAGCCACTAAGAAGGCGGACAAGAATGGAGACGATTTGTCGACTTTGTCTCATCACCACACCAAGATCTTTGTTACGTCTCTGTAGTTTATTTGGAAACTTTCAGATCACTCTGCAAGTAACTCATTTTTTTTTAATTGAAGTGAAAATTTTATTGAAAACGATAGCTTAAATTAACGACTGCTTAAACTCTACTCACAAGCCTGGGAAATGCCATTCCCGGCTGTCTGAGGAGTCGCGGTATTTCAAAATTTTCTGTACGCTCCGCGCCAACCAATGGTGGCACTCCGCTTAGATAGTCTTTCGGTATGTTTGCCCCCCCCCCCCCCCCGAGACTGAGAGAAAGTCGATAAAACTGAACCAAAAGGAATTAGAAATAAAACCAATGATTTCAAAAGTTAAAATCACTGTTAAACCGCGTGGAGCTTACAATGCGGTATAGTTAGACTCATCTGGAGAAGCAGAAACCGAATTTGTAACAGAATTAAATCTTTCAAGAAAAACAAAGTACATTACGGAGCGTCGAGCAATTATGTAACAATTCTTTGCAAATGTGATGGCATTTAAATATTATTGGATATATTTTTCACTGCATGTAAAAGTCACCTTATCCGAATATGTATATATGTAAGAAACGGGCCTACCGTGTTTACCTTCTATTTCTAGCAGAGAAATAAACCTATTAATAACCACTTTCGAAGGTGATAGGCGATTTAGGATACTGGAGCATTGTGTAATATAATACGTTTCAGTTACTCCATGGGAGGGTGTACAGAACTGTCAACGCAAATTCGCACGTTCCCTTCTACTTTTAGAGAAACGGTTTATGTTATATTTTAAAGCGTGGGTTCTGTAATCTTGTAGTTTTAGGTTGAGTTAAGGACGTTTTCATAAACGCAGACTTATTTTTTAAATAGTTTCCGATATAGTGTACAATGTAATTGTGTAATTTCATTGGGCGCAGCAATGGAGTAGGGAAGACGCGCCAGTGAGCCACAACTGGACAAAAACGGTCGTGGCCAGCTCGAATTGAACCTATTGGTTCGACACTGGGCTGTAAAACTCACCCTTACTAACTTACTCTATGGCAGCGGACCAGATTAACTCTAAATACTCTTACTCTAGGGAGAATGTCCACTCAGTCTGACAGATAAAGTGCCTGAAAGATTTTTTAGGATGTTGTCTCTGACTGTGTTACTTAAAATACGATCATTTTTTTTTTTTTTTTCATTTTAGAGTCAGTAGACAATGAGTTGAAATAAAGACTGTGAAAACTGGAGACACTTTGACCAATATTAATGTCATCTTTATTGTATTAGTGAGATCTGTGATATGCCGTCTCTGAGTAGTCATTATGGTGGAAAACGCGCATCTATCATTCAAGATATCTAGCTCAACATTTCAACATACATACATGGAAATTTGAAAGGACCATAAAAGCCCACTTTTGACCAGAGGGGCGGAATTTCCCTTTTGAACGCTTCTGCAGGGGGCTGGTGCACGGAAGTAATCTAACTTAGTGTGTTAGTAAATGGGACATGTTATTCGTGGTCCTCTGCCCTAAAACTCTTGAAACCCTTTATTCTAAGTTGCGTTCTCTTCAAGAGGAACTTAGGTAGGCATAAACTACAAGTAAAAGAATAATTTTTCTAAAATTTTCCACCACATTCATCAAAATTTTTTGAATGCAAAAAAAAAAAAAAGAAAAGAAAAAGAAATCGACTTTAACATTTATTTCTGCTCCAATAAGAGAGGAAGAAAACCAGACATAAATGAATACCTGCACGTATCAGAAGAAAATTTTCTCTTGAATTTAGTAATCCAGTCTATCACCAGTGAATGCTCTACAAAACCTACAACACGACATTTGTACCCGATTGAAAATGTTCCGTTTATAGGGCGTGGTGTCTACGATAACTATATATGTAGGTGTTTAGTGTATATTTTACACTATGCGCCGGGATTATATACGTATGTTTTAACAATTTGTAGGCAATACAATTATGTTAATCTCTGCCCTCCGATAATTTGTTTACTTTTGGTTTGAAATATCAAAGTCCAAGTGGAGAGAAATGGTACGGCGAAAACCTGTTGGGGCTCTATTTCTCAATCCCTAGACTATATGTGATGCATGCGATCTTGTCCCCATATAGATGCATAAACTCCAAAAAAAAAAAAAGTCTCGGCGAAAAATCTGGTATTACATTTTATATAACTACTAAATATTAAACATCTGCATCTTGTTTCGTTTTAGCTTTAGAGGTAGGCTACTCAGATTATGTATACTAGTGCCAAAAAGGTGATGCCAACAAATAAGTCACTGCGATTTTCAAATATGGTAAGTTTGTTTTCTACTAAGGTCATAGGTTAGATGAAGGTTACGGCCCAGTTTCCAACCAATTGGTTCAAGTTGAGCCGGCCACGACCCCTTTTTCCAATTGTGGATCACCGCAAGTTTTTTTTCCCCTGCTAGATTGCATATGTTAAACAAGAACAACCCTGCAATAGGTTCCTTTTTTGAGAAGCTCATTGTCATGTTACAGTGACCCTTTAACACATCTCTCTACGATATTCATTTCAACTTAATAAGCCCCTTTAAAGACTAAGGTTTGCACCGACCAGGACTCGAACTCCCGACCTCCTGACTGCAAGTCTGATCAGGGATTTGGAAGATATTCAAGCTTTCTGGTCTGATGCTATAACCACCTGACCATGCAGTTGGTGCCTCTACCAAGAGTCAGTACACTCGATTATTTGTACATTTGATTACATATAAATGGTTACAGACAAGTGCACACGAAAATTATTAACAGGTTTGCTGTCTGTAGAAATCAAACAAACATTTGAGAAACTACTTCTTTGACTGTTACAATGGTAATCCTCAAACAGAAACAAAGGCTAGTATACTTCTATCTCCTACTTTACTTTTAAATGGTCCATTCCTTACTTTCATGGCAATATATAAAACATAAGATAAAAAAAATATACAAAAACGGTTTGTAGACTTTCACTCCTATACTCTGGTCTGGCGGTAGAATTTTTAGCGCCTAGTAAGCCTATCTTTCCTGAAATGTTTGTAGTTCTTGTGAGACTTCGAAAACTGTATTGAAATTTTGGGGATCCATCCAGGTAAATGATCGTATTTAGATTACCGGTAAGAACGAAAGGGCAAGAGCAGTCACCTCAAACTTATTTTGAAGCAACAGATGACGTGCCTCCCTGCAAAACCTTGTGTCCCCTTTGTGTCTCCAACTGAGATTTAGGATTTCAAAAAGATACGTCTTTTGTAGTCAGAGGTAAACTACCCCAGTTCTCATGGTTTGATATTTTCGGACAAAAAGGCCAGCAACTTCCGTTTTCTTCAGAGAGAAAGATCTTCTTTCTGGCATAATATTTTAGGACTTCAATACTCCATATCCAAGGTAACGTGAGCAGTTACTTCTAATTAATTTTACAGTGTCTCGAGAACCAGTCATGAAACAGAACAGTCTGCTACATTACTTCAAGTTTGGGAGACTAAATTCGGACTGTTAGGGAGAAGAGGAACGACTCACACGTCGCTTTGATGGAAGCTGCACGGGCACTGGTACGTGACTCTCAAGAACTAATCATTAATAAAAAAAAAAATAAATAAAATAAAAAATAAACTGTCTGTTACTCTACTTCAAGTTCGGGAAAATAAACTCCCCCTCTCTGGGATAAAAGGGACGGCCAGTTGCGTACCCACGTTGTATTCTGGGGGTGCAAACCCCCTTGACCCAACAAAAAAACAAAAAATAATTCAAAAAAAAAAGGTCTAAATTTGCCGTATTTTTTCTCACCCCTCTTAGACGTTTTCCTCATGCCGTGCTCCATCCCGTCCACCTCATGACACACTTCCACACTTCCTGGCTACTCTATTGGGGACGACTGAAAAGTAGATTTCATGAAAGCTGGGAAGCAATATTCAGCAAGCCGGTAAGATCGGAAAGTCAAAGGGAAGAAGGTAGGGTTCCCCAGAAGGTAGGCAGGGTCTGTCGGTGGTTCAGGGCAGTCATCAAGGCAAAGGTTGATGCACTAGGACGATTGGTTTAAAGCAGTGCGGAAATCAGGGAGGGGCGCCCCCCCCCCCCAACGGGCCGAAATCGTCTGTCGGCGCCGTTTTTGGGGTTTTTAACATACTTTACTCTTGCACCATTAATTTGATAGCTATGCTTTAAGACCCAAATTACAAAATGCTCAAACAGCCACCAGTAACTGTACTATCTGCACCATTTTTCTAATGAAAAGGGTCATCTTCTGTAATATAGGGATAGGTTTTGCCGAAAAAGTACGCACTTATGGATCTTGTCGCTGTGCTAAGTTAATTGCTTTCCCACCAATCGTGATTATAATCTTACAAAATACACAGATTGACATTAAATTCACCCTCCCGGCCGATAAAGGATGTTGCAAAGGGCGCAACAAAAATTGTAGCGCAAATAGCTCTCTTGTTTTCGGCCATAATTGTCAACATAGACAATAAAAAAAAGGTATAAAGATGCCCAAACAGCTTCCACAACACTTTTCAAAATCATTTGAAGAGAACATTCAGGTTAAAATGAAATAAAACTGTTATCATAGTGGTAATGGTTTAAGAGTTTAATGGGCAGCTCCCATTTTGCTTTTCTTCCAGTGACCATTCTCATGATAAATGGCTATTTCTGAAACTGCACGATAATTCCATGAAAATGCTTATTTCGGTACTTTCGTGGTCTCAAAGCCGGAAAATTGCATCATTCTAGTAACCCTACGTTTAGGCTACTTTTATTCATTATGAATTCGGTATCTAGAGAGCCAAGCAGACCTTTTGTCTTGATTTTGTTTAGCAATTTTTCTTTGTGACTACACTTATCTTGAGTTCCAGATGCCAAAAATGCACACCTAACGGTGATTAATTTCCACATTTTTTTTCCCCCTTGTACGATTGCTTGCTGTTTGGTTCTAGCAGGTTTAATCTTTACTTTCACAGAGTAGCCCATTATAACATTGAAGTCTTAACTCGAGACCTGACAATTTCACAAAATGTTATGACCGCCTTCATACTAGAATGTGAAAGCGAGCAATAGACACATGGGCGTCCGCAGGTATAGACAAGGGGGGAACTTGCCCTCCCCTGGAAAATGAGAAAAACTGACAGAAGAAGAAAACATAAAGAAAAAGACGAAGAAAAATTCACACCAACATTTCTTTAACAGTTGAGTCAGTGTTTTCCCTATCTATATTCGGTGAATAGCTGGCTTTAGAATGCCATTTACAGCGATCTGAGAGGCATTTTGGGCCAAAATGTTCCTGCGCTCCCCGCAAGTCATGGTGGCGCGGAGCTTTTCCCCCGTAAAGCAATTTGTCTCCCCTCCCCTCCCGAATTTTCTTCTGAGGAGGCCCATGGATAGACAATTTAAACATGTTTTAATAGAAAAACTTGCTGAGGAGAAATGGCAAAGTATTCTCCTATCAGGTGCGGAAAATCAAATGGAAAGTCTGAAAAGCTGTGGCTTCGATCATGCTGAGGCTCAGGGTATTTCCTCTTTCCAAGCGCCCCTGCACATCAATTTCGCCCCTTCTGACAGTCTGACCGACATCCCTAGCTCCACCACTGGTTTGAAAGTTGGCTTACTAGCAAACTTTATCTCTACATTCTGTCACACATATGACATCAATTTCTTACCGAATATTTTTGGCAAATTGCGAGTGATACTGATAGAAAAAAAATTGGGCAGTAAAACAAGATTTTATGATGATTTGTACTAATAATCAACTGATAAATATTCTGTGGGGTTTGTTTTTAACTTGACAGGACCACTTTAAATTAAAAGCGAAAGTGGCGTACATTCGGTTTCAATGCTCGCTTAAGATATACCTTAGGTCATTTATCTGAACTTTCAGCTTGGTACGCTCTGCTGACGTAAGCATCCCTGTGGTCGAGTGGATATTAGCATCAGCATGTGAAGCAAGTGGGGAATCTTAACTCGATTTTTGACTTGGTTAAGGTAAGGTAATTGTTCATGAAATAGCCATGTGCGGTTTAGTAACAAGTTTGAAAAGAAACCAAATATCATTCGTACTGTCGAGTTAGGTGCCGCGTGAAGTGAACGTGTAAACTATATTTCGTGGTACTCAGCGTCGTAACATATGGTAACTGTCTTTAGATCTATTTTAGCATTGGCCAACCACTTAAATGCCTTCGAAATGTATTGTCAAATCGTTTAAATCGTACACCCTAAAAAATCCACTTGAAAGAAGAGTGCAAGTCGTGATATTCATTTAAAAGTAGTGGTACCATAATACATGAGGATTGAAATAAATAGGCGTAGGCCCGGAAAGCGGGGGTCTGTGGGGGCGACAGCCCCCTTGTGAAAAAAGAGGAGCGGAAGCATGCGGGGCGCAAGCATGCTTCCGCCCCTCCACTTCTCGGGCCTGAAAACCCCTTTTTCTCATTTTTCCAAAACTCAAAAGTGCAAAATGCTTTTTTTTTTGGGGGGGGGGGGGGGGCCTGCTTGGCGGGCTGCAAAATGCAATGTACAATGAATTAATCAGTGTGGTAAACTTTTCCGAGCTCTTGAAATTACGAAATCGAATATATACCATGTATGACACCACATCATCAAGAGGAACCGGCAGCTATAGTGTTATTTTTGTAAACTGTCTTTCATAGAATTCCATATTTTCTTTAATAAAAACACTTGATTTTGAAATATTTTAACATTATGAAGCAACAATGATTCAGTAGTCGTGAAATCATTCACCAATATATGAAGGAAGTGCAGATTCTTCAGTTAACCCCCAGCTCCTCAAATTTCCTTACAGAAAACTCATGATCCAAAGCTTTCTGCAATACAAGCTAAATATATCTGCATGTATTTGTTTAAAAGGTGCAAAAAATTCGGCCCGCTTTCCAATATGTACTTGATACTGTGGTGTTTACACTGGGAAGAAAAATCGGAAAAATTAGCTACTACTTACAAGACCGAGATATGCCATTTCCCGCTGCCTGGGAGATCGCGACTTTTCAAAATTTTCTGAACGCTCCGCACCAATTAAAGATAGGCTTTCGAACAAAACTGGCCTACCGTATTCAAATGATTTCATGCACACCTACCATCAGATACCTTTCAAACCTGCTGTCAATTGAGTAGTCTTATGTAGATGGATTCTTTATTTATTGAAGTGCCAAAATGTTATCAATGTTCAAATTATGTAACAACAAT